>CM057451.1:1194887500-1195312500 GCA_016271365.2 Neoceratodus forsteri | reverse complement strand
GTGATGGCCTCATAAACCTCTCGAGCTTTGCTCTTGTGGTTTATGGATCATCACACACCTCAGGTGTGTAAAATAAATCCATAACACACAGTTGCATATCTATTATTCTCAATTTAATTTTTGCAGTTAATCATTTTTATTGCAGTTTTCATAAACAACCAATACAGTAGTGACAGTTTATATGAACAATGCAAAGTATTCCACAAACATCATAATGCAAACATTAGCATGTGCTAGTGATCAAACAGTACAACACCAAGTTTAACAGTTACACCTCTTAGAACATAGGGGTTGTAAAAACCTTCCAATCCATTTTGCTGGAGAAAACCCACATCTATTGTGAAGTAAAGAAGAGAGTTCCTGGAGGATGGAATTAAATCTACATGGAGTGGGTACTGGGGTCTACAGAGAATAGACTGGAGATGCTATATGGCAGCCAACATTTATAATAAAGAAGGTTAGCAGAACTTTTACCAGGTGTGTCATGCTATGATTAAATGGCTAAAGAATAAAGCTATCCTCCATTCCTTTACCATGGGCATATCAGGGGGGTCTTCACTGAAAGAGTAATAGCTTTGGTCTCTAGCCCCACTCTGCAACTAGCGAGCATATTTTGGGGTCATAGTTTGATATACCAAGCAAGAACAACCATGAAGAGAAATAATATGTCTGCCCAACGACCTCTATTCTTGTTGCATGACGTGCCAGTAATGCGGCAAGCGAGGCCACGATCACAGCATGTGGTAGAAGGAGCCTCCTGGGGCCACACCGCCAACAGCTGTCATCCAGAAGAATGGCCATTGCATGAAGTCTCATTGGTGTTTTGTACTAGTTATGTGATATTTTGTTCTGTATTAAGAGACTTCTGCTGTCGTGGCCTACACTGTGAGCCACTTGCCAGCATGAACTGCATGTGTGCTCAGGGATCGAGTATTAAGGGCTTGTTCCTATTCTGGTGAGCTTTAAGCATCTAATCTGGTATAGCTTCTAAGGTAGATGTGTAGATTTTACAGGGTTTTCCTTTCGTGCCTTGGCACCAAGAGTTGAGTGGTGACGAAGTTACTAGGAACAATACACGCGGAAACAGACAGTAGAATGTTACATGCCTGTCTAGATTGTCCCGTCAGTTTTCAATGGTTATATCCAGTAAAACTGTTTTCAGTTAAGAAAATATCTATTTTTTATCAAATATTGTTTCAACGGTAGCAGTATCTATGTTTTCTGGCAAAAGATTCCACATCATAACTGCTCTGTTGGTGAAAAATTTCTTTTAGATTCCTGTTCAGGTACATATCAGTCTGGTGCTGATGTTTCCATATGTTACGGCTGTAATGTTTATGCTTATATCCCATTTGTACCATAAGCTGTTGATCTTTTGTTATTTTACACGTGTGTATCAGATCACCTCACACTCTGTGTCTCTCTGATATGTGGAGACCTAGTTGTTCGAGCCTTTCCTCATATGATATATTGGCTACGTTTGGTATTAATGTTGTTACACGGTGTTGTACCCTTTTTAGTAATTCAATATCATTCTGCAGGTATGGACTCCAAACCTGAGCACAGTAGTCCAAGTGGGGGCACACATATGGTCTTTCAAAGTATAAAAGGAGAAAATAGTACCAAATTATCAGCTCAGCCCTTGCTCTTTCACAAACATTGAATGGCTTTTTCATTAGGGGTGTTACTGCTTTACGGCATATATCAGTCAAAACAGAGAATTCAATGCCCCCCCCAACATGGCAAGTCTTACAAATACAATACTCTTTCTGCCTTAATTGGCCTCTTACTTACTGTATTTCATCTGTAATAGGAGTGGGGGTCAGCTGAGTCCCTACTCTAAAATGTATCTGCCTGAATCTGCTTCATTTATATGAGGTGCACTGCCTACATTAAATTGGCTTCCAATTTAGACAGTGTGCCCTACATAAAAGAAACCAGTTATTTAAAAGAAGCACCCACGTAAAAGAAACCAATTCAGGTAGTTCTATTTTAGAATAGGGACCTAGGTGATGGGCGGTCTGCCTTCATGTTTGGTAGCTGGGCAACTTCACAACAAGGTGCTGATATAAACGCCAAGCGATCCCACTCCTATTGGTCATAAAATAAGCATACCACCAATTCAGGCAGAAATATTATTATATGTATAAGATTTGCAATGGGGTGGAGGGTCTGCACTGAATTCTCTGTTATAAGAGAAAATATCCCCTCTAACTAATAACATATTCCTCAGCTGGAGCTATTTCCAGAAATCAAGTCTCGGCAAAGAAAACATCACTCGCAGATTTATCAGCCCTGGTAAATAACAACAAATGAGATGGGTATACCATTAGAATGGTAGAAACGTAGAAACATATAATTTGATGGCAGATAAGGACCGCTTGGCCCACCTAGTCTGCTAATTTTTCTACCTAACGGATAAGCTGCAGATCCTAGTTAACCAACGGCCTACTTCTTCCTACCCCCACAGGACTGCCTTATGTCTGTCCCACGCATTCTTGAATTCCCTCACTGTTCTTGACTCAACGACCTCCTCAGGAAGGCTGTTCCATGCATCCACAACCCTTTCCGTGAAAAAATACTTCCACATATTACCTCTGAGCCGTCCCCCCTCTAACTTCAAATTGTGCCCCCTTGTTCTTGCACATCTCTTTTTCTGAAAGATACTACCCTCTTGGACTTTGTTGATTCCCTTGAGGTATTTGAAAGTTTCTATCATATCCCCCTCTCTCTTCTTTCTTCAAGGGTATACATATTAAGCTCCTTGAGTCTCTCTTCATATGTCTTCTGGTGCAGACCCTGCACCATTTTGATTGCCCTCCTCTGGACAGCCTCCACTCTGTCCATGTTTTTGCGGAGATGGGGTCTCCAGAACTGCACACAGTACTCCAGATGGGGTCTCACCAGCTGTCTGTACAGAGGGATAACAACTTCCTGTTCTCTACTATTGATGCCTCTCCCTATGCATCCCAGTATCCCCCCAGCCATCCTTACTGCCTTCTCACATTGCTTGCACACCTTTAGATCATCTGATATAATTACCCCCAGGTCCCTTTCCATTTTTATTGTTGTCAGTATCTCACCTCCTATTGTGTACTCTTCCCCTGGGTTTTTGTTTCCCAGGTGCATTACCTTGCACTTCTTAGCATTGAATCTAAGCTGCCATACATTTGACCATTCCTCCAACCTTGCCAAGTCCCTTCTCATCCTTTCTACTCCATCTTGTGTATCAATCCTATTGCAGATCTTTGTGTCATCTGCAAAGAGACATACTTTTCTTTCCAGTTCCTCTGCAATGTCACTTATAAAGACATTAAAAAGGACCAGTCCCAGTACTGAACCCTGCGGTAACCCTCCTTTCTTCATTGAATTGAATTTTGTCACTGTAATTATGGTGCCACAATAAGGGCAATGATGACAGGGGTGATCTTGATTTCAGATCACCCCTCAGTCATGCCGCCCTTTGTGCCCACACAATTTCTTCCCCCTCTGGGGCATGCCTGCCCCAGAGGAGGTTATATTAAGTTGTGGAGGATGCAAGGTTGAAGCTGCCCGTTTTGGGAAAACATGACTATTTCCTGAGATGGGGCTTTGGTGCTCTCCATCCCAGAAGCCACAATGCCTAATGCCAGGCAGCTAATTGCCTGCACCCATATCGGTGTCAGCAACATGACTGTTGCACCAATATGGATGAAACAACAAGATGTATGCCTGAAGCCTTCTAGGCCTTCCACCATACCTGCTTATTACCAATGCCAAGACAGGATCTCCCATAATGGGGCCAAAGCAAGAAGGCTGAGGATTGGCAAATTGATGCCATCCCTTAGTCAAGGCTTGCAGGGTGGGCTACACTTTTAACTGTGCAGGAATGGGAGAATACAGTAGTATAGCTGGGGAGACACCACCACATAGGTATCTTTCCATCACTAGCCACAAGGGAGAGTATTTTTGTCTCAAACTATTTGAGAGTTTTCGTTAAATCAAATGCCAGGTTGTAGGCAATGAACCAAGGGAGGTTCAAGCCACTCCTTTTTCAGAGGGACCATAGTTTTGAGCAACTATAGCAAGTGAACTTGCTCTCCCAAAGAAGTTTCCCCTCCACTGTATCCATTCTGTTAAACCAGATCTGTAATCTATTCATTTATTTATTTATTGAAAATTGGTAATGGGAAAGATGCTCTGAGCCAAGGTTCATTTCCAGGCGTGACTTGGGGGAAGAGAGATTAGGCAGACAAAGTTTACAATGTATCTAGGTAAAATATGCAATGAGCGCATAGTAGAAAAGTGTGCAGCAAAATATAATAATTAAATAATAAATACAATACAGTAGACAGCGTGCAGGCTGGTATAGCAAAACTAAGGCACTGGTACAGGAAACACTAAGGTTGTATGCATGGAGTACCATGGCAGAATTAATCTACGGTCAGGGGCAGAGCAGGAGGGCGTGACAAGAGGTTTGATCTGATATTTGAGCGAGAACAGGGAAGGGGAGAGGTGGAGAGTGAGAAGAAGATTGTTCCAGGGAGAGGGAAGATTTGAAGAGAAAGCAGCTTTTCCAGCAGCAGAGCTGCAGTGTGATATGAAGACAGTACAGGAGTCATGAGAGCAAAGAGAACAAGCATCAGAGGAGGAGAGCAAAGAGAACAAGCATCAGAGGAGGAGAGCAAAGAGAACAAGCATCAGAGGATGAGAGCAAAGAGAACAAGCATCAGAGGAGGAGAGCAAAGAGAACAAGCATCAGAGGAGGAGAGGAAGGAGAACAAGCATCAGAGGAGGAGAGCAAAGAGAACAAGCATCAGAGGATGAGAGCAAAGAGAACAAGCATCAGAGGATGAGAGCAAAGAGAACAAGCATCAGAGGAGGAGAGCAAAGAGAACAAGCATCAGAGGATGAGAGGAAGGAGAACAAGCATCAGAGGAGGAGAGGAAGGAGAACAAGCATCAGTGGAGGAGAGCAAAGAGAACAAGCATCAGAGGATGAGAGGAAAGAGAACAAGCATCAGAGGAGGAGAGCAAAGAGAACAACCATCAGAGGAGGAGAGCAAAGAGAACAACCATCAGTGGAGGAGAGGAAAGAGAACAAGCATCAGAGGAGGAGAGCAAAGAGAACAAGCAACAGAGGAGGAGAGGAAAGAGAACAAGCATCAGAGGAGGAGAGGAAAGAGAACAAGCATCAGAGGAGGAGAGGAAAGAGAACAAGCATCAGAGGAGGAGAGCAAAGAGAACAAGCATCAGAGGAGGAGAGCAAAGAGAACAAGCATCAGAGGAGGAGAGCAAAGAGAACAAGCATCAGTGGAGGAGAGCAAAGAGAACAAGCATCAGAGGATGAGAGGAAAGAGAACAAGCATCAGAGGAGGAGAGGAAAGAGAACAAGCATCAGTGGAGGAGAGCAAACAGAACAAGCATCAGAGGATGAGAGCAAAGAGAACAAGCATCAGAGGATGAGAGCAAAGAGAACAAGCATCAGAGGAAGAGAGCAAAGAGAACAAGCATCAGAGGAGGAGAGCAAAGAGAACAAGCATCAGAGGAGGAGAGCAAAGAGAACAAGCATCAGTGGAGGAGAGCAAAGAGAACAAGCATCAGAGGATGAGAGGAAAGAGAACAAGCATCAGAGGAGGAGAGAAGAGAAACCATCAGTGGAGGAGAGGAAAGAGAACAAGCATCAGAGGATGAGAGGAAAGAGAACAACCATCAGAGGAGGAGAGGAAAGAGAACAACCATCAGTGGAGGAGAGGAAAGAGAACAAGCATCAGAGGAGGAGAGCAAAGAGAACAAGCATCAGAGGAGGAGAGCAAAGAGAACAACCATCAGTGGAGGATAGGAAAGAGAACAAGCATCAGAGGGAATGGAGGAGAGAGCAGAGATAGGAGGGCAGAGAGTCAAAGCAGTACTAAGAAACTAGGGGCACTCAGTGTATGAGGCGATGGAAGGAAAGGGGAGGGCTAGAAAGGGACGTGTAAATAACACAATAATGAATATGAGGAGCAGCATTAGCAGCAAAATTGCAGAAAGCATTGCAGAGGGTGTCCATTTTGGCAATGGAGGAGGATAGGGCAGTGCCAGAAAACAGATCAACGTAGTCAAACACCAGAAGCAGCATCTTAATAATCTTTTTTTTTTTTTTCTTTTAATTGTTTAACCAGGAGTGGAGGAGTGCTCACAGTGGACCAGGGAGGAGAGACAGTCTTTTTTTGTGCAGAAAGCACCAAGTTTATGGCAGAGCTTGCTGTGGACGGCATTATGGGATAAAGAACAGAAGCCTACTATTCAACCACTGAGCAGGATGTTGGAAACAGGGGACAATCTCACAGGGAGAGCCATCCGGGGAAGAGAAAAGAGAAGGGGCACAGAGCCTGGTGAACATTTGGCTGGTGTCAAGGGCCATGGGCACAATTTTCTTTGTGTTAACCCTGACTTGGTTAGAGTGGAACCAGAACTGGACATAAGTCATAGAAATATAGAAAGAAAAATAGCAGGAGACCAAGGGTACATTTAGTCTGCCCATGTGTTTTCTGGATCTTCTCAGATCCCAGGACATAGAAAACAGAAACATAGACTTTGATGGCAGATAAGGACTGCTTGGCCAACCTAGTCTGCCCATTTCCATACCTACAGGATAGCCAGATCCTAGTTAACTAACAGCCTATTTCTTCCTACCCCCCACAAGAATTGCCTTATGTCTGTCCCATGCGTTCTTGAATTGTCCCACAGTTTTAGACCCCACAACCTCCTCAGGAAGGCTGTTCCATGCCTCCACTATCCTCTCTGTGAAATAATACTTCCTCACATTGCCCCTGAACCGCCCCCTCCTCTATCTTTAAATTGTGTCCCCTTGTTCTTGCACGTCTCTTTTTCTGAGAGATGCTACCCTCTTGGACTTTGTTGATTCCACTGAGGTACTTAAAAGTTTCTATCATGTCCCCCCCCCCCTTCTTTCCTCAAGGGTATACATATTAAGCCCTTTAGTCTCTCCTCATACGGCTTCTCTTACAGACCCTGCACCATTTTAAATGCCCTCTCTGCCTCTATCCTATCTATGTCCTTGCGGAGATGGGGTCTCCAGAACTGGACGAGTACTCAGATGGGGTCTCACCAGCTGTCAGTACAGAGGATAACAACTTCTGTTTTCTGCTGCTGATGCCTCCCTATGCTCATCTCAGGACCTAACACCTTCTGCTTAATGCTTTCTACTATTACTGTTGCTTTTGATTGTGCTTCTAGCCTTGTCCCACCTCAGCTTGAATGATGTCACAAACTTTGCTTCCTCCACTACAGTAGTAGCACCGAATTAGTTGTTCACTGCTAAGCAGAGAGGGTTGTTTCATTTGATAGTGTAGTTGAAAATCTACCAGATGGCACTTAACTTCTGTAATAGGGACTGGCCTCTTTCTGTAGAGATAACAAAAAGAATTTTAGAAGATTTGTTTCCCCTAAATTTTGTGAAGGAGAAATAGGGAATCTCATAAAATTGATTGACAAATTTGGCGCTACTACTGTACCTCAGCTGGCAGTTTATTCCATGGCTCCATGACTCTTTCTGTAAAACAGTGTTTCCTATGCTCCCTCTTGAAGCCTTCTCCCCCAACTTCCACCTGTGCCCTCTGGTGTTAGAGTCGGAGACCCTGTTGAACAGGTCTGAGGATGGCACCTTATTTATTCCTTTCAGGAACTTGAATGTTTCAACCATATCCCACCTCTACCTCACTGTCTCCGGTGAGAATATACTGTGTTTAATGCTTCCAGTCTTTGTACAAGTGCCCTTGAAGGTCGTGGATCATTTTTAGTGTTCTTCTCTGGATAGCCTCCAACTTGTATGTATCCTTTTTCATATGTGGGCTCCAAAATGGGACACAGTAGTCCAGCTGAGGCCTTACCAGGGACCTCAAGAGTGGTAGAATTACCTCCTTCCTCCTCCTGTCAAATCCCCCTCCCTCGCACCCTAGCATTTTGCTGGTCTTGCTATAAGCTTTGTTGCATTGGCTTGATTGTTTAAATGTGCTGCTTATGACGACGCCTAGGTTCTGTTCTTCCAGCGTGGTGCTGAGCTGGACTCCATTGAGGTGGAACTCTGTCCTTGGATTCCCTTTACCCAAATGCATCACCCTACCTTTTTTGCACTGAACTTCAGCTGCCAAACACTCGACCATCTTTCCAGTTTCTGTAGATCTTTTTGAAGGTCCATAACCACCTCCTCACTGTCAATCCTTCCTCCTAGCTTTGTGTCATCTGCAAATAGGGCAATTTTGCCCTGGATACCTATGCTGATGTCACAGATAAAGACATGCTGTAGCAATGATTCCAAGGCTGAGACTGAGGCACCTACAGTAAGACAAAGAGCAGAGCTGTGTAAAAATACAGTCCTCCATTATTAAAGGAAATCACGTCGTAATGAAGCTCACTTATAACGAACAGCTGTGGTGGCTCCCATTGTTTTCCTCTTGTTTATTTATGATTTTTTAATCATTTAGAGTCTCCATAAGCTACGCCCTTCCAGTGCTCTGGAACAAGATACAAAAATCCCAAAGGCTAACTTATCCTGTATTACTTTCCTGATTCAAAGCCATGCTCCTAAAGACCTTCTCTGTGGTCTGCCAGTGTTTCAAATAGGGAAGTAGTATACTAATAGCCAACCTGCCTTTTTTTGCTTATAAAGAAAATACAAAATCACACATGCCCCCACAATGCAAAGCATCATGGGCTGCATATGCAAATCACCATAGTTTTTTTGCTTATACTTCATCAGGCTTGTCTACTAGGATATCAACCTAGGAGACACGGTTTCTGAATAGTATACTACCTACTGACAACCTGAATCCCCCATCTATTACACTCCTTTCATCACTCCCTAGTCCTACCTCTGTACTGTCCTTACCTCCTGTCATCCACCCTTCTCCCCATTTTCCTTTTTCCTCTTCTACTCTGTCTTGTCATTACCTTATCAACTCAGTCACGAATAGTCTGTACTCTCCTGCATGCTGCTCATAGGTCATATAGACCCTGTTATCCTACAGTTACGCAAATGTCCATGTAATCTTTACTTAATGTGCTCAAAATTGTATCTACATGTATTGAATCAGTGACCTTCCTAAGTGCTTATGTAAATGGCTTGCTAGTGACTCTTAGCTTGTTGCATATTACATGTACTTCCTTGACCTATGTATGCCTTGTATGATTATGTTGTCATTATATATGCTTACTATATGTTTAGGTTATGATCCATCTGGCTACTGTATTGTTGCCAGGTCTATCTTGTAAATGAGCTTGCCTCAATGGTGTTCCACCTGGCAAAATAAAGAAATTGATTGATTGATTGATCCCAGGGATCATTTTCAGGCATGACCTGGGCCACATACGGTGGCACAGAGTTAAACATAAACAGCAATGCATAGAACAGTAGACAGTCTGACAATTAATAAAATGTTACAATTTACTTATTTTATTTTATTTAGTTTGTGTTTACCGGGTAAGTGCACTAGCCATAGCAATGACTATTTTCAGGCTAGTATACAGGATAAAAGGTAGCAAAATACATGATGCTTAATTTGGTAATATGTTAATTTGCACCATAATGACCAGCTGTCTCCAGCTGCCACTTTTTTTCTATCACCTTTCCCTTTCTAACCCTGCCATGCTGCCCCCAGATGTCACTGTGCTGGCAATCAGCCAGCAGTACTGTACTACAAATCATCTGTAGTAAAATTCAATGCCACTTGCCAACATCAAAACGAGACCTCATGCCAACCTGTTCTGAATGGGAGCCAAGCAGAGCTTTGTTTGTGGATTTTTACACTGACCTATTCTGTGGTTGGTCTGAGTAGAGATTCACTACAGAAGCACATATGGCACTGAAAGGAAATGCATTCTGGCAACTGAGCTGTTCTCCTACCTGACTGATACAGGTAAGTGCAGCTGGCGACTGGCTCAGATGGAAGTCGTGGTTGCAGAGGATGACAAGAGCCTGCGAGGAGCCCAGCTTTGTCTGGCTGAGTGGCAAAAGGGAGCCAGCTGAGTCAGGAAAGCTGGATGAATGAAAAAGGAAGTAAAAAGAGCAGAAGTGCAGGTGTGAATCAACGCTTTGAAGTCACAGACTGGAGCATGGTGTTAGGTTATATTTTTAATGTCTCTGTTCACTAGTGCTTGGATTTTTAGTAAACACTGCTCAGATGTAGTACACCCCAGAGTCTGTGAATTTGATTGCTGCCTAGGCGTATTGTTTTTATAAAAGAAATGCACACTGCCAGCTGAAGGACAGTATGTCCTTATTATAATGAACCCTCACCATATCAGACAGATGGGATGGACCCCGAGGCATTTGTTGTAATAAGGGACTGCTGTAAAATTACACCAGCAGTATGTGCTCGAAAGTCAAAATTTCATTTCCATGAAATATCAGAATGCAATCTGGCAACTTTTGCAGAAATTCTGACTTAGAACAGTGGAATAAATGTATGAATTGTGGATTAATGTATTCAACTGCAAAAAACAATTCTGCAGACTTGATCACTGTCAGTGATCAGTTTCACAGAATTTCTTTCTGCAGTTTCATACATTAATCTCTAATTCATATGTTAATTCCACAGTTCAGAATGAATGTATAAAATTTGGATTACTGTATTAAATTGCAGAAAGACATTCCACAGAACTGAGCACTGAAACACAGGAACATAGATGCTGACAGCAGATAATCATTTAGCCCAACCATTCTGCCCAGATTTCCCTACCTTTGGTGCAACCGCAGACCTTACTCTGTCCCCAGCTTTCATCCCCTTGATTTTATGATTCTCTTGAGTCTATCCCACTCATTCTTAAATCCTATGATTGTTTTAGCCCATACTGCTTCTGCTGCGAGGCTGTCCAAGTATCCACCACCCTGTCTGTGAAAAGTATTTCTCATGTTTCCTCTAGGTCTCCCCTCAAGCTTCATATTGTGCCCCATTGTCCTTGAACATCTTTTTCTTTCTGTACTTTGTTTAGACCCGTGAGATATTTGAATGTCTGTCATATCCCCCATTCCCTCCTGTCTTCTAGGGAGTACGTGTTAAAATACTACAGTCCATCTCTGTAGGGGTTTTGATCCAGGCCCTGCACTATTTTGGTTACTCTCCTGTTTGCTGCATTTTTACTCTGTCTATGTTCTTTTGGAGATGAAACCTCCAAAACTGAACACAATACAATACTTGAGGTGGAGTCTAACCAGTGATTTTTTGCAAGGGTATCATTATCTCCCTCTTTCTGCTGGTGAGAGCCCTCCCTTTGCATCCCAACGTTCCGCTAGTCTTCCCCACTACCCTGTCACATTGTTTAGCTATTTTCAGGTCATCAGAAATAGCAACTATCACACTTGGACAGCTGGTTCTGATCCCTGTATCATTTTTTGTAAATATAAAAAAAAGTGTGGTGGACTGTTTCAAGAGAAACCACTGTCTTGCTAAAATGACACATAAAACCTCCCCAGGCATAAGTTCAAAGGACAGGACGTAGGAAAAACTACAAATATCTGAGGTTCAATTAGCATATTAAATTGGCTTTGATCTCAGGGAATAAAATTAGCCATTCATGACATCCTCAGGGAAATCCTTTAATTTGCACTAAGGATCAGGAACGAAGGAACTTCTGCATGTATTTGAACTGTCTTCCACAGAAGCCATTTGATTACATCAAACAGAGGTTGATGTACAGATCCCAGACTGCACTGTAATCCAATATGCATGTGTAGGAGGGGTGTCATCAGAGGGAAGCCAGCATTACATCAAAGAGCCTTTGATGTCTGTAGATCACAGACCAGTCTGAAAGGTCACAGGAAAAGAGGAAATTCATTGATGTCACCTGTTAGTTTGTCAAATATCTTGTTTGGACTTTCTGTGTTATGGAATATTACGTTTAATACTCCAAGGCGGAGTTAGGTGACCTCAGAGAGAAGGCTGGCACAAGACTGTTTTTAAACATACTGAGCAAACCTTAGAATACATATTTTTCACATTCTTTTTCTGACTGAGAAGGAAGGACATCACAGCACTGTAAAACTAAGAAGTAAGAATACCTTAGCTAAGACCAGTCTCAGTATATGTAGGAATTTGTACTTTAAACCTTTTTTTTTTAAGATTGTGTGTGTTGGGATATTGTGTTCTGTAATTTTACTGGTTTCCTATTTTACCTATTTTAAAGTAAATATATATATTTTAAAAACAGAAACTGCCTGGTGTGCCTTGAAATTTCTTTTATATTGTGAAGCTTTGAATGTTATAGTTGACACTGTGTATGAGCTTATTTTGATACCAAACTGGGAAATAGATAAGAGTTCTCTAAGGTCTTGCATAGAGTTCTTAGGGTTTGTTTTGCAATACCTGATTAAGTGCTCATAGGCAAAGATATCTGGCTCCCCAAAGACAGAATTATCTGAGCCTGATAATTGGGTATGCTAACAAGAGGTTATCAGTTTGAATCCTCAGAACTTGAGACTAAGGTGACTCGAACCCACAAAACAGACAAAAGGGTTATCTTGTACTGTTCACTGTTCACAATATTATGCTCAGATGTTGGTACTTTGGGAGTAGAGGGCTGACCTGCTGAGGGAATCTGTGACAGATTGGTGGCAGTGGTGGGATATTTTGTTCTGTAAAATTACTGTTTTCCTATTTACCTATTTTAAAGTAAAGATATAGATTTTAAAATGAAAATTGCCTGGTGTGCCTTGAAATTTCTTTTTCTATACAAGTGAAGCTTTGAAGGTTATAGTTGACACTGTGTATGAGCTTATTGTGATACCAAACTGAGAAATAGATGGGAGTTTTCTAAGGCCTTGCATAGAGTTCTAAGGGTTCATTCTGTAATACCTGATTAGGTGCCTGTAGGCAAAGATATCTGGTCCCCCAAAGACAGAATTATCTGAGCCTGATAATTGGGTACGCTAACAAGAGGTTATCAGTTTGAATTCCTCCAGAACTTGAGACTAAGAAGACTCAAACCCACAAAACAGACAGGATGGTTACCTTGTACTGTTCACTGTTCACAATTCTACACTCAGAGGTTTGTACTTTGGGAGTAGAGGGCTGACCTGCTAAGCAAATTTGTGACAATAACCCCCAGGTCTCTTTCCTGTTCTGTAACAATTAATATTTCCCCTCCAAGTTGGTATGTTGCCCCCAGGTTTCTGTACCCTAAGTGCATGATTTTGCACTTTTTTGCATTGAATCTCAGCTGCCAAACTCTTGACTATTCTTTCCAACCTCTTCAGAGCTTCCCTCATTCTTTCAACCCCCCATGTCTATTCTGTTGCAAATTTTTTTGTCATCCATGAATAGGCATACCTTCCCATTCAGTCCTTCTGCAATGTCACTGATAAAGACATTGAAGAGGACTAGGCCCAACACCTACCTCTGTGGCACCCCACTAGCCACCCTGCCCTCCTCACAGTGTACACCATTTACTACTACTTTTTGGGTCCTGCCATTAAGCTAACATTCAGCACATTTTTAGGGCTGTGGGTGGAGCCTACAGCCATTTTGGGATAGATCGTAGCTTCTAAAAATGTCCAATCATTGAACTTTCCATTGGACTTTGGAAATATCCTTCTGAAAGACCACTGGAACTTGAAACCCTTCACCACAATCGGGTCACTATGGAATAATAGCCACACTATTTTGGCAGTTACTTCCGCATTCTGGAGTATGAACTGTGCATGCATGACTTGCACGATGCACAGTTCTGTTGGTACCATCATGTTGTGGCTGGCAAAATGCCATTCACTACAACTATGCATGCAAGAGTGCCATGCATTTGCAGCTGCATCACTGCTACCAGCACTGGCAACAAAGAGAACCATACCCTCCCACTGCTGCTGTCCTCTCCTCTCCTCTCCCTCCGTTTCCATCTCCGCAATAACATCAGGGTCCCCAATCCCCATGTTGGCATTATGTGGCTCCCCCAACTCATGTGGAACACCAGGAGCCTGCTCCAGTGTGCCCAAATGTTATTCTCCCCCCATGCTGACATCAGGGTGCCCAATCCCCATGTTGGCATTATGTACACCCCTCTACTCATGTGGCATACTGGGAGCCCACCCCAATGTGCCCAAATGTATTTTTTCTTCCCCCCTGTTGACATCAGGGTGCCCAATTCCCATGTTGTCATCAAGTACCCACCCTCCCCACTCAAGTGGCACTCTGGGAGCCCACCCCAGTATGCCCAAATGTATTTTTTTTGTTTCCTATAAATAAACTGTTCCCCAACATATTTTTTTATCTATAAAACAGAAAACTGTCCATTGTCGTCACCTCAGTCCCACTCCCCACCCCCATCATCCCACTGAGCACCCACCTCCCCGCATCCCCCTTTCCCTATACTTACCTGTTAGCACTGCCATCTTCTCTGGCCCGGGACACACCTGCTCTCTTCAAAGCTGAACCGTAAACTGAAGAATCAAAGGTGCTTCATATAATGATATCCAATAGGATTTTCAACTTATGTTGATAAATCAGCCATTTGTTTGGAATTTTGGCCCATATTTTTAACACGGGTTCTGGGATCCCACCTCATAAAAACTGTCAATGTCATTTAGTTACTCAGTCCCGGAAGGTGATTTTGTGGTTGCTGCATGGAATCACCTTTCAGGACCAGTTCACAAAATTACTGTGCCACTGTTCATGAGGTTGGGTCCCAAAAAGAATCATGTCGCAAATTTGGTGAAAAAATTCCAAAAAATGACTGCATTACAAGCATGCATGCGCAGTTTCTATGCACATTCCTATCTTTGCCAGTTTTTAATATTTTCACTCCACATTTTCAACATTGCCGTTTTTCCACATCTCCTTTTTAACAGTACAGCTGTCATTTTTCACATCCTGCCCAAAATATGTTTCTGCACCTGTGGCACAGAATGGCGCATTCGCTCTGTGAAATCATCTTTCGGGACAAGTGAACAAAATGACACTGGCACTCTTCATGAGGAGGGGTCCCAAAAAGGCCATGTTGAAAATTTGCTGCAATGCCTCCAACAAATGGTCGGGTTACACCGGGGAGTTCAATAATTTCTATGCACTCGTGTAACTTTGGTCACATGGCAGCTCGTCACAGCCCCATCAGCTCTGGCTAGAGCTTGTACTGTTTTGGAATCCACACCTAGGCTGCAGTAACTTGTTTACCATACTTCTGTGTGAAATGGTGTCAAAGGCCTTGCTAAAATCTAGATAGCCCACATCTACTGCCCCTCCTTGGTCAATTACCTTAGTTACTCAGTCATAAAAATCTATCAGCTTAGTCTGACAGGACCTTCCCCCAATGAATCTGTGTTACCAAGGATCCTGAAGTCCACAGGTAGCAAGGTATTCCCAAATTCTTTCTTTTAGCAGTAATTCCATTACCTTGCCCATTATAGAGGTTTGGCTGACAGGCCTGTAGGTTTCTATCTCCTTCCTATTCTCACTTTTGTGGAGTGGGGAGTACATCTGCCGTCCTCCAGTCAACCAGTACCTCCTCCGTTTCAAGTGAAAGGCTGAACAGGTGTAGCTAGTTCTTCCCTGAGCTCCCTCAGTATCCTGGGGCGTACCTTGTGTGAACCCATTGGTTTATCTAGTTTTAATTGTTGCAGTTCCTTAGGACTCTTTCCTCCATGAAGGAGTAGTGTCAACTACCCAATCCTTGCTACCCTTAACTATTACTGAGGTCCATTCCCTTCCCTTCTCCATGAATATTGAACAAAATATCTGTTCAGCATGTCCACTTTCTGGTGGTCCTCCTCTATCAAGACCTCCTTCCATTTTCAGCCTTACAATCCCTCCCTTGGATTTCCTCTTTTCGCTAATGTAATCTATGTAAAAAAAATGTTTTATTTCCTTTTTACCTTTTGGTTATATCTTCTTCTGTTTTTGCTGTCATGCACCTTACTGTCTTCCCTGCTTCCTTCTGTTTCACTTGGTAGTTTCCCCTATCTTCCGCCTTCTGAGTCTTTGTACTTTTTGAAAGCTAGCTTATTTGCCTTTTCCTTTTCTGCTACCTCCTTGGAGAACCATAGTGGCCTCTAATGTCAATTGCCCTTTCTGACCTGTCTGACACAGAGCTTAGTAGATTTCTCAGTTTCTTCTCTTATTGCAGCCCACTGCTATTCTACTCCCCCTAGTTTCCCTATCCCTACCAGGCGTCCCTGAGGCATTCACACATTTTCCTAAAATCAGTCCTCCTGAAGTCCAGGACCCTCATTCTTATGTGGTTTGATTCTGTCCCTGTCTTAATGCTAAACCCCACTGTCTGGTGATCACTGGTCCCCAGGTGGTCCTCCACTGTGACGTAAGCAATGCTGTTCCTATTTAACAAAACTAGGTCCAGCAAAGACTCCTCCCAAGTAGGTTCTGTCACTAGTTGCCTCAGGAATGCCCCTGCAGGAGTCCAGAATGTCCCTACTCCTGGATGTTGCTAAGCTGGGAGGCTTCAATCTATGTCCGCAGATTGAAGGTTCCCTTTAGTACCACTTCTCCCTTGCAAGCTATCCTATGGATCACTTCCAACATCTCCTTGTCTGTGTCATCCCCTTGTGCAGGGGCTATGTAGACCACCCCTGTATGAAGACCTGCCCTATTTCTCTTCTCCAGATTAACCCACAGTATCTCTGCATCCTCCTTTCTTTGTATTGGGAATTAATGTATTAAACTGCAGAATAAAAGTATTCAGAGCATCATTCTGCAGTTCATGTGAATTATTCTGCAATTCAGCCAGAAAAGTTCACAAAGGGAAATATTTGCCAAGACATCGGAAGATAAATTTGTAGATTGCACCCAGCTCTAGCAAAGTGTAAAGTGCCATCTGCATGTTTTACATGTGAATATGCTAGCCAACACAGATAGATGGGAAGTCATTGAGAAAAATGGAAAATAAGATTACACCCAGCATAGAGACCTGTGGAACTCTCTACTGGATGGGGAGGGAAGAGGATAAGGCATCTCCAATTTTCACCGACTGGAGATGGCTTGAGATAGGATCTGAACCCATCAACTGCTAGTACAGAAAGAGTTGTGGAACTCAGTTTCTCCAACAGGAAGGGTGAGCCATCTAATCAAAGGCCTTAGTAAGGTTGATGAAGGTGGCAGCAGTGATGTGTCTCCAGTGCATCCCAATGGGGCTAGAGCCAGTAACATGCAGCACAGAGGATGCATCAGAGGGGTTCTTTCAGGCTGGTTTTAAAGTATTCATGAAGGTAGAAGGGTCTTGGGGTTAGAATACTAACCTGTGAAACAGATTCCAGATGTTGAATCTCATTACAGCTGCTTGCTTAGAAACATAGAAACATAGAATTTGATGGCAGATAAGGATCGCTTGGCCACCCAGTCTGCCCATTTCCCTGCCTACTGGATAAGCTGCAGATCCTAGTTAACCAGCAGCCTACTTCTTTCTACCCCCACCCCCTAGAATTGCCTTATGACTGTCCCATGCATGCTTGAATTCCACCATTGTTTTTGACTCCACGACCTCCTCCGGAAGGCCGTTCCATGCATCCACAACCCTCTCTGTGAAAAAATACTTCCTTAAATTACCTCTGACCTGCCCTCCCATCTTCAAATTGTGCCCCCTTGTTCCTGCACACCTCTTTTTTTGAAAGATGCTACCCTCTTGGACTTTGTTGATTCCCTTCAAGTGCTTGAAAGTTTCTATCATGTCCCCCTCTCCTCCTTTCCTCGAGCTATGCCATATTAAGCTCCTTAAGTCTCTCTTCATATGTCTTCCGGTGCAGACCCTGCACCATTTTAGTTGCCTTCCTCTGGACAGCTTCCATCCTGTCTATGTCTTTGCGATGACTGGGTCTCCAGAACTGCACACAGTACTCCAGATGGGGTCTGACTAGCTGTCTGTACAGAGGGGATAATAACTTCCTGTTTTCTACTGGTGATGCCTCTCCCTATGCATCCCAGTATCCCCCCAACCCTCCTTGCTGCCCTCTCACATTGCTTGCCCACCTTTAGGTCATCTGATATGACTACCCCCAGGTCCCTTTCCATTTTTGTTGTTGTTAGTATCTCCACCCCCCATTGTGTACTCTTCCCCTGGGTTTTTGTTTCCCAGGTGCATTACCTTGCACTTCTTGGCATCGAATCTAAGTTGCCATACATTTGACCATTCCTCTAACCTTCAAGTCCCTTTTCATCCTTTCCACCCCACCTTGTGCATCAACTCTGTTGCAGATCTTTGTGTCATCTGCAAAGAGACATACTTTTCCTTCCAGTCCCTCTGCAATGTTGCTTATAAAGACAATGAAGAGGACCGGTCCTAATACTGAACCCTGCAGTACCTCACTAGTAACCCCCCTTTCTTCAGAGTGGACTCCATTTACTATTACTCTCTGTGTCCTATTCTCCAGCCAATTTTTTACCAAGGCTGTCATCTTGGGACCCACTCCCAGGCTAGCTAACTTGTATATTAATCTTTTGTGTGGGACTGTGTCAAATGCCTTGCTAAAGTCTAGACAGGCCATGTCCACAGCCCCTCTCTGATCTACTACTTTGGTCACCCAGTCAAAGAAATCTATCAGATTTATCTGGCATGACCTTCCCGCTGTGAATCCATGCTGCCTTGGGTCCTGTGCCCCTCTGGCCTCTAGATATTCGACAGTTCTTTCCTTCAGAAGTGATTCCATCATTTTCCCTACCACTGAGGTTAAACTAACAGGTCTGTAGTTTCCTGCTTCTGCCTTGCCCCACTTTGTGAAGGGAATCACATCTGCCCTCCTCCAGTCCTCGGGTACCACCCCGTCCTCCCATGATTTGTTAAACAGTGTAATCAGTGGTGTCACTAATTCCACTCTTAGTTCTTTTTAGAATTCTGGGATGAATCCATCAGTAGCTTAGAGTATGAGGTTGAGCTAGGACCACCCCATGCTGCTGCCTACTACTACGGCTGCCTTTCTTGCTAGAAGATTTTGATTATGTGGAATTTCCCAAATGTTCACAACCATAGCAGTGCAGGATTGTTTTTAATAAAGGTTTATATCCTCCAGGGCTGAGCAGGTGACTGCTCAACCCCATCCTCAGGTGTCATTGGTTGGCCTGCTGCCTTCCTCCTTATGTGGGTCTCCACCAGGGATTTTACATCATGGTGAGGCCAGGAGAGGGAGGGCTATCCTCTCCCCTGTTGAATCTAATCCAGAAGTTCCTCCCTGTTACCCATGGGAACAGAAGAGCAGGCATGGCACCTTGGACAGGGCTTCATGAATCCTGGACCCCTTCCATTTTCTTCCAGTTTTTTTCTCCTCTGTTCATGATCAATGGAGTGGCACAGAAGTGCATACACATGGAAGTGCAATGTGCTCTGGAACCGCGGCCTCCGTTGTTTTTATTTTTTATTTTTAACCAGGAGGTAACTGAGACCAGCCCTTTTCAGTCACGCCTGACAACCCATCAACAGTCAACCCACCCAGACCCCCACCGTAGTGTCAGCACCACCACCAGGCTTGCTTCACCAAGCTGGGAGCCATGAGCCAGAAGTGAACCACCCTGCCCAGGAGAGGAGAGGAGAGCTGCCTGTTGGCCATTCACTCTGTCATGCAGCCCACCTTCTCCCTAGCCAGCAGCCAGCAACCCGTTCTCATTCCCTAATCAGTGTACTTAGGCATGGCGCAGGGATAAGGTGCTTCACAACAGCTCAGTCCTCCGTGCTACCAGACCAGATGGCAGTGCAAGTTTTTAAGGAGCTAGAATTCCATTTCATGACTGACCATTAGAGGAAGAAACAGTGAACATTTTACTGTCCCCGTGAACCACACTGCTCTGTGGAATTTACTGAACAGTGGTCTGTTTGTTTTCATCAGAATGGCTAGTATTGGCATCAGTTCTGGCTCCCCACATTTTAACAAGTGCCCACCCCCATTGCATCATATGGTCTAAAGCAGCTTCTCTGCCTAGCTGCTTGCAATATTTCATATACAGTCTTCTTCTTACCAGCTATGTTAATTTAAATTGCTTATTGATTAAACTTTTGCATGTTATTTGATAAGTTATTCTAAGACTAAGCCTAATTGCACCAGAAGGGTAATTATTTACAACAAACCTGTAATTGCGTATTCATGTAGAAGTTGCTATGAAAATTAAGTGTTGCAGAAGTATGCATCCTTATTTGTGCCTCATTATACCTAGATTTCATGGTATTTATACATCACTGAATACAACATCAATTCACAAAATGTATATGAATGTGCTCCTAATGAACACCATGGATTCTATTTTCATTAAAACTGTAAAAATGTATGAACTGAAAGGGAATGAAGATATATATATATATGTTCAAGATCATCTTTAAAAGTTGATCAGTATTCAGAATCATAATGTTTCAGTTTATTAAATGCATTTTTAAATGTTTTGCTGTGTCCCTTTCATCATTACGTTTAACGTCCCCCACATAATAGCCAACTTGCATCCCTTAAAAATCACAACTTTCACTTCAACATCACTTTTTTTCTGAATTTTTTGCAGTAAACTAGAACAGCATCATCTGTCTTAAGATCTAGCTGAGTTTCACTCTATGATGTCATGAGAGGGAGTGGCTAAGCCACATACAACAGCAAACAAAGACGAAATTGAGCAGTGTAGTCTGACACATACCTTTCAACTGTCCCTGATTTTCAGGGATGTCCCTGATTTTGCCTCAAAATTTTACTCTGATCCTCCTAAAAATTGCCTTTCTGTGACCAAACTGTGGGGGTTATAAGCACAAAATAATGTCAAACATTAAAGTTACAGACTTGTTCTTCCTTAGATAATGCATGTTACACCAAGCCCTTTATTTTACCCTTCCTGAAGGGATATCTCCAATTTTGAAGAAGTGTCCCTGATTTTGGTCCTTTGTCCCTGATTTTTTTAAACCTTGTCCCTAATTAATGAGGCAGGAGGTTGAGAGGTATGGTCTGACAGTGTTATATTACTGCTGTAGTGTCCCCATATGACAGAAGCTTGGACAACGTAGATATGGTGAAGGTCTCCATGTAAATATGTTCAGTCTGTACAGTGTGTGTTTGTTATAACTTACGTGTAATTTCTTTCTTGTTCATGTGATTAATTATTAGCTAGACCTTTGGCAAGTATTTCAGCTGAGACAGTAACTTTCTGATAGGTTACATGCCAGAGGCATACCAGATGGCTCTAGGGAGAGATTGCAATCTCTTTGGCCAGTTAATGTGAGAGCTGGAAGCAAAACATCCTTTCATGTTTTGAGAAAGGCTTGAGCTAATGAGTGGAGGAGTTACTCTTCTGTGAGAGATAGGAGGAAAACACAGTGAAGGACCTTGTGATGTCTGAAACCCAGCATTCCAGTTTGGTCCAGTCTTTCCAGATAGGAGATTTTCCAGTGCTTAAAAGAATGTGGAATTTCTATTGTCAGAGTGACATACTGGATGATCAATCATGGGGGAAGCTAGAGGTCTTGAGTCTGGCAGAGCCTGAAAAGTCAGTCAGGTCTGTTCTGATTTACCAAGCGCCCTGTGTGGGTAAGCTTCTACTTTGGGAAAATAAGGAAGAGCAGTAAGATTTTTTTCTGTATGTTTTCTGTCTGTTGTGCTAAACTATTTTCTTTTATTTCTGTAGAATTTCTGTTCCCATTAGTCTTTGCAAAGTATCATGTATTATATGTGTAATGTCTTGAAGTATTAAAACATAATTTTCATATACTTTATGTTTCTGTGACTGAGTCATTTGCAGTATAGTTAACTGATTTATAACTGACAACAACTGTGTTTCCGTCTCTCAAGAGAAGGCTAGTTACCAGCATTTGTTTCTCAAGAAAGGTGTTCCCAACTGGGACAGAGGGGGGGAGAGTTCTCTGTCCTTGGGAAAGGGATGCTGTATTGTATCAGCAGTGGCTCTGGAGAGATTCAGACCTAGAGATACCCTGAAAGAGTGTCTATGCTGAATGGAGGCAGCTACTGAAGGGTTGAGAAAGCCGGTAACACTAGCATGCGGAGTCTGGGAGAGACCAGCTTGTCATAGCAGTACATTATGTATATTACACGTACAGTACTATTGTGGTACAGTACTTCAAATTCCCTACCTACTGATGTCTGAATGTTAATAAAACCAGACATTTGGGCATCAACTGATAGCAGACTTGATATACCACAATCTAGAACTGAAAGGGTGGTGGAGCCATGGAACTGTCTTCCTGCGGAGGTGACTGACACAAAGACAGTGGGTGGCTTCAACCACGGGTGTGTCAGAGTAAGGGCACAGGAAATGAGCTCCACTCCAAGCACATGGGTAGGGAAGTATGAGCTGAAGGAGAGGAGGTAGGACCCTGGATTGACACTAGGTCACAGGAAACTTTGAGCAGACTGGATAGACCCTCCAGTCTTTTTCTGCTGTCACGTTCTATGTTTCAATGTTTAAGAGGTGAAAGACTGAGCTCTTATAAAGAACCAAAATTTATCTGATCAACATCTAGGTCCCTCAGATCTCTTGACTTCCCATCCCTTTTAGATAATCTTCCAGCCACTGACTGGTCAACGCTCTCTTTATCCACTGATATAGATGTTGCTCTAAGTTCTTTCATGTCCAAATTCATTGCAACATGGGACAAACATGCCCCTCTCAGGAGGTCTTGTGTCTGTGGATCCCACCATCCCCCATCTCTGCAGAGATCATTGACCTGCTCAAAGCTCATGATTCTCTCTGGCACCTCCAGAGAGCCTCAGGCATTCCAGAGAATTTGTTGATATAAAACGGTAGCCCATGACATGCACAACTGCGACTGAGTGAACCGGAAAAAGGCGACTCAATTGTGACGCATGTCATGGGGGCTACCAATGAGGTAGGGTGACTGGGTGGGGTGGGTTTGTGCATGTAGCAACAGGATGTCACTACGCATATGCATGCACTTGGGGTGGTGGGAGTGAGCATGCTCAGCGAGGAGCGGGAGCAGTTTTGAGGGGTGGTGGCCTGGTGGGCTGCCGAGCTAGCCCCTCTGCATGGTGAGTGGGTTTTCAGCTTGGGTGGACAAGGGTCTAGGCACAGGTACTTTTTTGTTGCACCAAGACCCATTTTTTTTTTTTAACATTTTGCACCTCCCCGACATTCACCCCCTGGAGTTGAGAATCCTTAAATAGGGAGGCAAGGGAGGGTTGCGGGGGACACAACCCCCACATAAAATATGAAAAATTTAAGTCCCCGGTAGCATTTTTCTGTTCACTGGAGATTCACAGCACCAAAACTGATTTTCAGTGCTGTGACTTTGCTGGAACAGCGATCGTCTTTTGGCGGTCACCATTATGTCATAGAACCTAAAAAACAACGACATAACACCTGCACTAGGGCCACAGGGGAAGCCTGATCAATTTACTTTGCCTACTACAACCTGCAGAACAACCTTAACTCATATGATAGGTTCTGAAAGGGTATTCACTGCATGCTTGCACCCACTACACATTCTACCACCCATCATCAAACTGGGAAACTCACCTGCAGTATCTCGACCAGCTGATGTTGCTTACACCTTTAACAATTTCTTTACTTCCTGTGCCTCTCTGTTCTTGCTCCTCCTTCCCTTCTTCCCCTGCCTACCATGTCTCTCCTAAATGCCCTTCATCTCCTCACCTTCAACCCCAGCATCTTTTCCATTTCCTCACTCTCACAAAGACCACCCTCACTATCCCACTGTTTCATAATTCCACTAAGGGACATCTCCCTAATTGTCCGATTCTAATCTTCCCATCTCTCCCTTTTCACTGGCCCTTTTGCCTCTCTTTTCAGTCTTTATTCAACTTAGATCCATCCCCAGTCCTGAAAGCAGGATAAAGTACTCCATCTCCTCAAAAGGGATTACACTTCTCCAGGTAACTACTGGCCCTTGTTACTCCTCCCTGCCCTTACTAAGGTGCTGGAAAAATGTGTTCTCTCTCAGCTGTTCACCTTCCTTAACTCCTCTTCTTTCCTATTCCCAGTTACAAAAATAACTGCTTATGCTTAGATGTGAAAGTGGTTAGTATAACCGAATAGCTGCTCAGAGCTGCCGTTACTTTGTAGCTCATTTCTTCCTGTACCACATTCAGTTGCGTTACTGTCTACTTTCTCCTTTTTTTTTATGCTGGCTTGCGTTCACGCACAAGCAACATCTTGTGGTAGTAGCGGATTTCAGAGGTGTGTCAGTGTTGTGGTGAATGCAGAGGATGCTTTGTGGGTGCGCCCTTCAGCCTTCAAACAGTGAGTATGCTGCCACTGACGGCAGTTTCAGAGAGAGCCATGGAATTGAAATGAATCTGCCGCTGAGATCAAAGACAGGCCCGTCATTGCAGCAGCAGATGATACACCTCCATTACATGCCTTTCCTGGTGAAACATTTCAATAAATATGGTGACTCCTGCCGACCACCGCACAATCCCCAGAAAGCCAACATCGGGGTGCCCAATCCCCATATCGGCATGATCCCCCCAATATGTGGCACACCATAACATGGTGGCTCCAGCCACCCACAAGACACTCCTGAAAAGCCAACATCAGGTGCAAAAATCCCATGTCGGCATTCCCCCTCTTAGTGTATCTTTCCTGGTTAAACAGTTTCTTCTTTCCTTTCTGACACCGGGATAGCCACACCCGGTGTCGAATGCATGCTCCAACTCCTCCCATCAATACACCATGATGAGACTGGGGTGCCCAATCCTCGTGTCGGCACCCCCTCCAGAATTATGGCACGCTGGGATCCCACCCTAGTGTGCCTATTTGTTTTGTGTAACCTGTAAATTAAGAAAACGTCCCCTTGAAGTCTTTTCTGGCTAAACCAGTCTACCTTTGTCTCCCTCATCCCCCCTCCTCCATCCCCACCCTTCCTCTGAGCACCCAGCTCCCTGCACACCCCTTCACCCATACTTACCCTCTGTAGGTTGGGTGCCATGGGCTTCTCTGAAGCAGGACACATCTGCACTCTTCAAAGCTGAACTGCGAACTGAAGAAATGGAAGGCAATGCGGGGGTTCAACTTAGGTTGCTATCGCAGCAATCTTTTTGAACTTTGGTCCCAAATTTTCAACATGGGGTTCTTTGGACCCCAACTTGTGAACATGTCACTGTCATTTTGTTTCTCTGTCCCAAAAGAGGATTTTGCGGCCTTTGCATGGAATCACCTTTCAGGACCGAGTAACAAAATGACAGTGCCACTGCTCATCAGGGGAGGTCCCAAAAAGCCAATGTTGCAAATCTGGTGAAAAAATCCAAACAAATTACTGCATTACAAGTGTGCCTTGCACAGTTTCTATGCACACTGGCAACTTTGCCAATTTTTTATATTTTCTCTCCAGATTTTCAACATGGCCGTGTTTGCACACCTCCTTATGAACAGTATAACTATCCTTCTTCACATCCTTTCTGAAACATGTTTTTACACCTGTGGTGCAGAATGACGCGGTCACTGTGGGAAATCAACTTTCAGGACAGATTAACAAAATCACACTGCCATTGTTCATGAAGCGAGGTTCAAAATGCCCGTGTTTAAAACTTGGTGAAAAGATTCCCAAAAATGACTGTGTTATAGGCTTGCATTGCACAGTTTCTACACATGTTCATAACTTCACCAATTTTGTCATATTTTCACTCCAGATTTTCAGCTTTGCCATTTTGTCACACCACTTCATGAACAGTACAGCTTTCATTTTTCACATACTGCTAGAAATGTGTTTCACACCTGTGGCACCAAGTGGTGCAGTCACTGTGCAAAACCACCTTTAGGGATTGAGTAATGAAATGATAGTGCCAGTGTTCATGAGGTGAGATCACAAAAATCTCATTTTTAAATTTTGGAAGAAAAATACCAACAAACAGCCCGGGCTTTAGGGTTTCCAACCATAACGCCCAACTCTGTAGAGACTGACAGGCATCAGGGGTGTGACTTGGGATGGTTGACTGTAATGCTCATGTCATTCCACCCCCACCCAGCAGCCAGTGGCAAGCACTGAGGTGTGCCTTGGGGTCTTCTGCCCCAGTGTTCACCCCATTCTCCTATACTGCACCCATCTCAGTATATTTTGGAATGGTGGTGAGTATAACGCCTGAAGACCCCAAGGCACACCGTGACACCTGTCAGTGTCTGCAGGGTAGGGTGAGGTGATGTGGCATGAGTGTTGTGGCCAACGACCCAAAGGCACACCCCCAACACCTGTCAGTCTGTACAGGATTTGGGTGTGGTTGGCATCAGTTCAGTACTTCACTGCCATTCCTATTATACATCTCTAACTCCTGCACCACCAATGCCAATGCCAGCAAGCCAACATGTGGCATTGACAAATGCTTGTTTTAAAATGTGCCCCTGCTCAGTTTTACTTACCAGTATGTGTCGATAAACCTGATCAGCTCTTCTGAACTGCAGTGTAGAAAACCCTGTGTCAGCATGTATGCAACTCACCCATTGTTAATCTGAAGAAAAAACAATAGCTGTTCAGAGGTCCTTCTCTATGAGAACTGTGTATCTGCTGCACTCTGTATTGTTGGGCCCTTCTTGCTCTACTGTTTATATTCCATAAATATTTACGGGTACCATAATTTTTCCCAAATATGTGTTGTGTAAACTGAACATGACATGACCTGACGAAAGATTTCACAAATATCTTCATTTGAGGCTTTGATATAACTACTACGTAGTTCACCCCAACCACATCCACTGGAAGACTTTTCCAGGCATCTACCACTCTTCCAGTGAATAAGTCCTTCCTCATGTCCCTCCTGAATATTTCCCCTTCCAGCTTCATTGCATGCCCCCTTGTTCTCGTGCATCTTCTCTTCTGAAAAATACTCCCCTCCTGTACCTTATTCACTCCTGTTAGGTATCTATGGGTCTCTATCATACCCCTCCCTCCTCTCTTCCAGGGTGTACATAGTAAGATCCCTCAGTCTCTCCTTATAGGGCTTAAAATGCAGCCCCTGTACCATTTTAGTTGCCCTCCTCAGAATAGCATCTACCCTGTCTATATTCTTCCTGAAATGTGGTCTCCAGAACTGGAAACAGTACAGTAACAGGAGCTGGGGGGAGGGTCACCAACAACTGATACAGTGACAACACCACCTCTCTTATTCTGCTGGTGATACCTCTCCCTATTGCACCCCAGTACCCCACTGGCCCTGCCTACTGCCTTGCTGTGCTGCCTCACCACCTTGAGGTGATCAGACATGATTACTCCAAAGTCCCTTTCCTGTTTAGTGACCATAAATACCTCATTCCCATTTTATACACTGCCTCTGTGTTTCTGTGCTCAGGGGATGTGATTTTGTACTTGTTCGCATTAAAACCCAGCTGCTATACCCTTGACCACTCCATGAGTTTTCATAGAAAAACAAACATAGAATTGTCAGCAGAACAGAACCAGTAGGCCCATCCAGTCACCCCTATTTTCCTAGCCAGTTTTAACCTACTAGATCTTATTTGGTCACAGGTGTCCCTCCTGCCTCCCTTTCTTCAGCTTATTATGCCCATGTGCCTACCCTGCTCACGAGTGATACTCCCCACTGTGTTCACCCCACCACCTCATCTGGCTGGCTGTTCAGGTGTCCACCACCCTTTCTATGAAGAAATATTTCCAGGCATCTCTCTTGAACTCCTTCCAAGGTTCACAGCATGTCCCTCTGGTGTTCCTCCACCTGTGAAGGATACTCCCCTACTGCACCTTGTTCACCCCCATGAGGTACTTATTAGTCTCAGTCATGCCCTCACTCCCTCTCCTGTTCTCGCCTCTCCTCTCCTCTTCTCTCCTCTCCACCCCTCTCCTCTCCTCAACTCTCCTCTCCACCCCTCTCTCCTCTCCCCTCCACCCCACCCCTCTCCTCTCCTCTCCTCCTTGTAGTACATGTTGCGCTCCTGCAACCTCTGCACCATTTTGGTTGCCCTCCTCTGGACCACTTTCACCCTGTCAATGTCATTAAGAACATTAGAACATATGAAAATGCCAGCAGATACAGGCCTCACAGTCTATCAAGTCTGCACGAGTGTGCAGCTAGTACCTTATAATACTGCTGCCCCTCTCTTCCCCCCATTCTATAACCCCTTCCTCCTTACCCTATCCCTTTGTAGAGGTGTAGCCTCCAGAACTGGACACAGTACTCCAGGTGGGGTCTCACTAGTGAGTGATGCTACACTGGCAGCACCTTTTCCCTTCTTCTGCTGGTGAGCCCCCTCCCTATGCACCTCGGCATCTCACTAGCCTTGTTTACTACATTGTCATACCACCTCACCACCTTGAGATCAACACCAGTAAAGCCAAAGTAAGGGCAAATAGGGTGATGGGATATTTCAGTGGGGATATAGACAGTAGAAAGACAGATGTAATACCATCTCTTTATTGGTCAATGGTAATGCTGCATATGGAATACTGCATCTACTTCTGAGTTACTTGCCTCAGAAAAGATAAAGTCAGGCTATAGACGATGCAGTGAAGGGTGACCAGGATGATATTGTGCCAACAGCACAGATCTTATGAAGAACGACTAAAGGCACTAAACATGTACTCACTTGAGACCAGACAGGAGAGGGGTGATGTGATAGAGACCTTCAAATTCCTGAAAGGAATAATCAGGTGAACTGCAAGGAGTTATTTAGAATAAGCACAAATTCAAAGTCACAGGGGCATGAGTAGAAACTGAAAGGGGGAAGGTTCAAGAGGGATTTAAGGAAGTATCACTTTACTGAGAGTGGTGGGACCTTGGAACTGTCTGCCACCCAAGGTGGTAGGAAACAAAACCATAAATGGTTTCAAGCACGGTTGGAACAGAATGAAGGCTATTGTGGCTACACAGAGCAATAGTAGCAGGGTGGGGATTAGAGTGAAGGAAAGGGAGGGTTAGTGCTCTGACTGACAGTTAGGTCCCAGGGATAGATAGTGAACCACAGTCAGATTGGATGGACCGCTGGTCTTTTTAATACTGGTATTGTTTAAGTTTCAGTGTAATGCCATAATATTGAAAACTTGGCTATTACGAATGCAGCTTGTGGCTCCTGGGAGAAATCACTATCCACCAGGAAATCACAGTCTGCATACAGGCTGAGACATCCTTGAGCAATATTTCTTTACTTTTTAGTTAAATGAAATTTCTGAGTTTCTTTATTCGCTTCATAGCCTATTACTCTAATGCAGCGATAGTCCATCTGGGAAAAAAAATGTCATAGTATCCTGTTAGGGAGGGAAGGGATCATAAATCTGTCCAAACTGCCAGCCAGCCAATCTCTTCCACTTCATGGTCCACTGAATGCACCCCTGAGTTCAAATGTTTTGTAACATCTTATGAAGAGCATGGGGTGTGTCTTATTGAAGCCTATGGGGGGAGGTTTTCAAAACACTACTATCCATGTTTAAGCTAAGCTACCTTTGATAAAAATGAAAGCCACCACTCAACTAATAAGGTCCTTCTTAGCGGAGCAGCAACTTTCATATTTATCAAAGGTAGCTTAAACATGGATAATGCTGTTTTGAAAACCTCCCTCATAAGCTTCAATGGGGCATACCCCCACGTTATTCTGGTAAGACCATACAAAAAGTCTGAGCACAGGGGAACAGAATGGAAAGTGGAAGGGACTGGCTGGCCAGAAGTTTGTTGGAAGGAGCTCACTGGCCAGCAATGTGGTAGATTTATGATCCTTTCCTTACCTTTCAGGATGTTATAAACAAGAATTTGTCAATGCCGAACATTGTCGCGTTGGCATTGGCTTTGGTAGTGCAGTGCAGGAAAACATTTTGGGCAGGATGTGCAAAATGATAGCTGTACAGTTCATAAGGAGGTGTAAAAAAATGCCAGTGTTAAAAATGTGGTATGTAAATATTGCAATTTTGTGAAGTTACAAGGGTGCTTGGGAAATGCGCAACTCACGCTTGTAACAAAATCATTTTATGAACGCTTGGCACTAAATTTTCAACATAGGCATTTTAGCACCTCTGCTCATGTACAGTGTCACTGTTATTTCCTCAAACTGTCCCAAAAAGTGATTTTGCACAGAGACCGCTATTCTGACCAGATGTGCGAAACACATTTTGGGTTAGATATGTGAAATGACAGCTGTACTGTTATCAAGAGGTGTGGAAAAGTGTCAATGGTGAAAAGCCAGGAGGAAAATATTAAAAATGCACGACATTATGAGCGTAGTGCAATCTGAAACTCACGCTCAGTAATACCTGTCATTTATGGAGTATCGTCACCAAATTTTCAACATAGGCATTTTAGGACCTCTGCTCATGAACAGTGTCACTGTCATTTTCATAATCTGGCCCAAACACTGATTTTCCACAGCGACTGTGAGATTGTGCGCCAGAAGTGCGGAAACACATTTCGGCCAGGATGTGAAAAATGACAGCTGTACTGTTCACAAGAAGGTGTACAAAAATGACAATGTTGAAAATCTGGCATGAAAATATTGCGAATTCATGAAGTTACAAGCCTGCGTATCAGCTGATCAATGTATGCTCGTAAAACAGCCATTTTTTTATTTTTTCCACAAAATTTGGAACATAGGCTTTTTGAGAGCCCACCTCATGAACAGTGGCACTGTCATCTCGTTAATCAGTCCCAAAGGGGATTCCGTGCAGTGACTGCGAAATCACATTTTCCAGACAGATTAACAATATGACAGTGACAGAATTCATGAGGAGAGGTCCTAAAACCCCATGTTGAAAATTTGGTGTAAAAATTCCCAAAAATGCCTGAGATATGCATTAAGTTGTTTTATTCCATTATACAGCTTACCAGCATTTCCACAGTTCGTGGTTGGCTTTGAAGAGTGCAGACTTGTTCGGTCCACGAAGACTGTCACACTGGACTCGGAGGAGTAAGTATGGGGTGGGGGGTGGGGAGGCAGTGCGCAGTGGGTGGGTGTGGGTTGGGGAGGGCAGGGAGACTGGAGGTACCGTTTGCTTCTTTTACAGGTAAAAAAACTGAAAAACATCAGGGCACAATTTTCATTTAAAGGTGCTTTGGCACACTAGGGTGGGCTCCCAGCATGTCACCTGAGTGTGTGCGTGTGGGTGGGTGCTTTAGCTGATGGGGGATTGGGCATCCCTGTCAGCAAACAAGAAAAAAGGGGGAGCTGCAGGAGCTGAGGGGGATTGGGCAATTCTTCAGCAAGCAAAAAAACAGGGGGGAACACATTATGCCGATGGGGAGTGGGCTCCCCCAGTTGGCAAAATTCAAGGGGAGGGAGGGATACATGCTGATAGGGATTGGGCCCCCATCAACAAAGAGAAATTGTTGGGAGGGGAGGCACATGATGCCGAGGGGGATTGGGCACCCCCTCGGCAATCGAAAAGGGGGGGGTTACATGATGCCGATGGGGATTGGGCACCACAATTGGCACACAATAAATGGTGGTGTTGACAGCCAACAGTGGCAGTCACTGCCACCATGTTGCCTGCATGTTGGAGGAGGCATGTTGTGGTCACGCTGCATGACAGCAGGACCGAGGAGTCACTTTTAGATCGTATCCCTCCCCACTGTAAACTGTGTGCTGATTGCTGGAAGCTGTTCCCAGCTGCATCGGACTGAATCTGCTTGCTTTCACCTGCTGTTGGGCCCTGCCATGAGGGTCTTGGCTTGCTACCCTGCTCCTTCTGGCAGGGTGCTGTGAGTAATTTTCAGTGTAGCTCCCTGCAACTTTTCTTGAATCAAAGTGTTTCATCTGACTGTCTTGTGCTTTTCTTTCCATGAACTGAGCCCTCCAGCTCCGGATTACAAATTGTGTGTGTGCATGTTATTTTTCCATCACAGATCCCCAACCAGCTGCATTGCCGGCCTACCCCAAGTATCAGTCCTGGCTAGCCTTTTCTCCCATCCTGGGTACCCTGAGAGTGTGACTGAGTTGGACTCTAAGTGCATGCACAATAGTGTGGATATTAATGCGTGTTAAGCCAATTAAGCTGATTATTCCCCAACCTTGTTACAGACCCCTGAATAAATCAGATCTGTTTTTTTCTGCAATTTACATTGACTGTGTTGTCAGTTTATGATGAAGGTACTACATTGTTGCTATTGTACTGCATCACCTTATTTTGCAGGGGATCCCCAAAGTCAAGTTGAAGGAACCAGTCCTGGGGGTAAGTACCAAATATAAGTGTATGTACCCAGTATATCTGGGGTGTCGGGAAGGTGCATATTGTGTACTGTGTGGGCCACTATTGGGAAAAGAGGGAGGTCACAGTATTCCAGAGGGCTGTGGCCTGGTTCACTTAACCCAAACCAACCCTCACCTTTGGGAGAAGGCACCCATTATTGAACCTAGGCCCCTCAACCTGCTGGTAGCCAAGCAGGCAGGATTAGTAGCCCAAGGGATAATGCCACCTAGGGGTTACATTAGAAAATAGGATTTATATTTTATGATCTCTTATTGGCTGAGAGCCATGCCAAGTGGGTATATTAAGTACCATTAGAGACCAGTAAATGGTAAGTCCCAGTCCGATATACTTCAGTACCAAAGTTAATAGAAGCAGCAGCTAGAACCTGAAAGAGAGCTAGCATTTGCTTTTAAAAGCACCTCATTTTAGTGAAAAAAAAACTAGCAACTAAAAGGAAGCTAGCATTGGCTTTTAAGAGTACTTCATTTTCAGGCTGGCCCGGTGGTGCTGAGGGTTAGGGTGCTGAATGCCACACCTCATGCCATGATGGCAACCCGGGTTCAGGAATGAACTTGGACTTCCAGGAATTGGCAGGGGAGGAAATGGATAGAGCATCCAGAGGACTGTTCTTCCTTCCCATGGAAAGATCCAGGTTGTATACCACTCCTGGGTGATCCCTGACAGAGATTGGTGGCATTGCAAGGAACAGGCAGTACAGTAGATGTGGGGTAGAGCTACGGTGTATGTCAGCACATTGGTGCCTTGATGTCATTGCACATCTGATCTCTGAGGGGGCAACCTGGGGTGGAAAAACCTCAGGGATTATGGGGAGGCAATGGGAGCCCCAAGGGCTGCATCTCACATCCCTGTAGCTGGACCATCATCTGCTGAGCTGTCCCGAGCACCTCAACCAGCCCTCAGACCAATTCTCTAATCTCAGAAAGGCCGCCAAGAGGTGGGGTGGGACCTCCCCTGGTGGGGTGATCGGGGGGCTGGAAGGTCCCATGGGTGTGGCTGAGGATGCTCAGCAATCTTGTTCCCTGGTAGGGGTGGTTTCAACTGGGACTAGAGGGTGCAGTCGAGTGGGCACCTCTCAGAGATGACCTGAGTTCCCTGGTGAATAAAGAACGTTAAGAAAAAAAAAAAAAGAGTACATCATTTTGGAGAGGAGAAGGGGAACATTTTCTTTTCTTTTTGTGTGTGACTAATTGTTTCTGGCAGCAGCGGGTTGGTCCAGCCCACCCTGCCCTTCACCCCACCCCCCAGTTCCATATTTCCTTTATAGGCAGGACCTGTTATATCACTCCTCCTGAACACTTCATGGTGACAGAGAAGGTCAATTTCTGTCACTATAGCATAAAAGAAAATGGAAAAAAGAAAAAAAAACAATAAGCAAATAGTTCAAAGAAGCTGCATTTAAAAGGAAAAGCACCAGTCTTGCAAAACCTCATCATCATATAGGAAATACCTTGCCAAAATGTTCAAATTTGGGATACTTCACTATGATGTCTGTGGAGTACTCATCTCCCAGGAGCACTTCTGGAGCACAGATCATTGCCCAGTACACATAATGATACGTGACCTGCAGGCCCAGCTGGTAGCAGCCTAGAATGAAATTGAAAGGCTTCAGCAAAATTTGCCTAGGAGCACTCCATCCCCAGTACCTCAAAGATCCACAGGTCCAGGAGGCTGGAAAGTGGTGAAAAGAAGACATGGGAAATCAGCGAAGAAAAGCATGGACAACACAGTTCGAGATGCTCTAGTTAGGACAACAAATCACTTTGAGTTACTAGTAGAAGGGAATCAGTCAGCTCCACTTAGGGGGATGCTAGTCCCATCAAGAGGGTGAAGACTGCAGCAACCTCAGCAACTTCAACAAACAGCAGCAGACCTCAGCAGGACAGTCAAGGAACCAAGAATATCCAGGTAGTCAGCAACTCCATGATCAGAGGAATGGAATCTAGGATGCACAAGTACCCACCGAAGAGGGTGACACTCAGATGCCTTCCTGGTACCTCAGCAACAAGAGACTACAAGTACATTTGGAGAATTGCAGACACGGAGGAAGGAGGCATGGGAATACTGGTACATATTGGAACAAATGATCTGGCTGGCCAGACTGTGGAGGATGTAAAACAGAGTATTGAGAAGCTGGGAGACAGGCCTTCAACAACTGCAACCAAATTAGCTTTCTCAGCTGTCTTGTCTGCATGGGATAAAGATGGCAGCATGGAAAGAATCAGACTGGAGGAACTATACTAATTCAGCATCTAGTTGAAGAGCTGGTGCCAGACAAGAGGCTTCCATTTTATTGGGATTCTGGGAGAATTTCTGGGATACATCACTCTTCAAACGAGATGGACTTCACCTCATGCAAGACGGAACAAGAGCACTGGCCCAGAAAATAGAAGTATACTTGGACCATTTAAACTAATCAGAGGGGTGGCTAAGGCATGGAAACAGGTAGTGTGCCTTGACAAACCCTCCCCAACACAAAAACTGAGAGCAAATGCAAATGTACCAATCACATTAGGACACACAAAGCATATGACAAAGGGCCAGTATCAGAAAAATGACACAAGGAATAACCAGGAAGAGAAAGGAAAACAATCGTTCAACAAGAATCATGATGCTAGCTCATGTTGAGGAGTCTGCCTCAATGCTAGGAGCCTGGGCAACAAGATCAGTAACCTCCAGGCTCTAGTGGCAGACACAAAGGTTGATCTGGTAGCTATCACCGAAAGCTGGGCCAAGGCCAACAACAAATGGGACCTGGCCATCCCAGGCTACATACTGTTTAGAAGAGACAGATAGGTGGGGGGTTGCCCTCTATGTGAGGGAAGGCATCAAAGCAATAGAGGATGAAAGCACCAAGGCTGGTGGGGGGATTGGAGTCACTCTGGGTCCATTTAGTTACCAATGCAGGAAAGAAATTGTACATGAATGTGATATATAGACCCCCCGGGCAGGGAGAGGGGAAAGATGAACAATTAGCTGAGGAGTTACAAAAGATAGCTGGTAAGGGTGACATAGCGGTGGTTGGAGATCTCAACCTGCCAGTTGTGGACTGGAATATCTCAGCAGGCAAGAGCTCCAGAAGTCAGGCTTTACTGGACACATTTCAGGACTGCCTGCAGTTTCAGCTAGTGAAGAACCTGATCAGAGAGGATGCCATCTTGGATCTGATTGTCACAAACTCTGAAGAAATTAGATCCATGTGGAAGAACCCATAGCAAATAGCGATCACAGTATAATTTGTTTGAAATAACCATGGGTGCTACTTAAACCACCTCAAGCACAGAGATGCTATGCTTTGAGAAGGCTGATTTTGGTAGACTAAGGAAGATAGTGAGGGATAAGTTAACAAACATCAGAGTCAAGCCTGACATAGAGGAAATATGGAAAGATATTAGGGATACCGTTCCAGAGGCAACAAGACTCTGCATCAGGACTACAACAAAGAAAAATAAGTTTAAAAGACCACTGTGCTTCTCCCCTCCAGTAAGAGAGGTAATCAGGGCCAACTGGAATGCATACAAATGGTTCAGGCAACAAAAATGGGACAGGGAGTGGGAGGATTACACTCAGAAAAGTAAGGAGACCAGGAAAATAAAGAGGGAGGCCAAGGCAGCAAAAGAGCTGCAAATTGGTCTTGGAGTCAAATCAGGGAAGAAAACTTTTTTCTGCTATATCAGTGAAAAAAGGAAGAAAGGGGGAGGAATTGTAAGGTTAAAGTGGGGGATGAGGGTCTGGAGGATAGCGGACAAAAAGCAGAGGTCATAAATGAATACTTTTGCTTGGTATTCATGAGGGAGAATCAGGGCTCACTGCCAGAAAGTGCTATCACAGCTGAGACCAGAGGGGTTTAGAGAATGTGCACCCAGGAGTTCACCACAGACAGGGTGAGGATGGGCCTTTCAGACATCAGACCTGACAAGGCCTCTGGCCCTGATGGTTTACAACCAAAACAAATAAAAGCAGCCCAACGACTGGATGCGCACAGGTAAATGTAACCCAAAACAGATGAAAAAACTAGCACAATCCACCAACACATGAAAAAACAGGCAAACACCAAAGCTGGTGTATAATTATATTTAAGGTCTGTAGACAAAATACCTCTTAACAGGAACACCAGCAGGAGCTCCTCACACTCAAAACCTCCGACCGGTTTCACTCAAGGCGAAACCGGTTGGAGTTTTTTTCCTGATGGTTCAGGAAGCTTGCAGAAGAGCTGGCAGCGCCTCTTGTGCACCTGTTGAAAAGGTTACTGGAGTCAAGGGTAGTTCCAGCTGACTGGAGGGTGGCTGTTGTGGTCCCACTGTACAAGAGTGGAGACGGGTAAGATACAGGTAATTATGGTCCAGTCAGCCTCACATCAGTCATGGGTAAACTTATGGAGGCCCTTATCAAGCACGATCTAGTGGAATACCTCTAAGTAAATCACCTCCAGAACTATAACAATGAAGGTTTATGATGTGCAGGTCATGTCAAATGAACCTTATTACATTCTTTAATGAAGTGACCAAGGAGGTGGACAGGGGTCATGTGGTGGAGTCGCTTTACTTTGATTTTAGTAAGGCATTTAACACAGTCTTCATAGACGCCTCTTAAAAAAAGCTAGAAGACCTTGGGGTAGCAGAACAGATGGTAAAGTGGGTATGGAGTTGTCTGAGGGACAAAAAACAAAGGGTGGTAGTAAATGGGGTGAAATCTAATGAGAGGCAGGTCACCAGTAGGGTGCCTCAGGAGTCAGTCCTGTGGCTGGTCCCCTTCAATGTATTCATTAATAAAGTGGCAGAGTTAGGCTACATATTCAGCTGTGACTGATGGACCACTATTCTATCTCCTTATTTCCTGGCAACAATCAACGCTTTTCTCTTTGTTTTTCTTTTTTCCCCCCTACCCTAGGTTGGCCACCTAGCTTAGCTCTTTACTGTACCTACTGGACTTCCTACTAGTTCTCTCTTTTCATTATTGTTCCATTTCCATCCATCCAGTCCCTAGAATGATGCCAAACACCCGGAGGTGTGTTGTGTAAAGTGCATAAGTGCATTTTGTGTACAAAAAGCATGAAGTCTATTTTAACTAGGAATACATACAATTAATAAAGCCTTTTTAAGAAAGAAAAATGATTCAGAAGTCATATAAAGCAATAATAATGTCATGATTAGTACAGTTATAAGAAATCCTTAAAGTGTTTTCATAAGTTCACACTATAAACCTGTTATAAAATGGATAGGCTAAATCCAACAATCTAATTGGCTACTTACCCATGCATGAAATATGTTCCTTGCATGGTTAAAAAAAGAGCTGGCACTAAATAGGCTGATATCCATAAGCTATAGAATGTTGGCATTTTTACTGTTAGCCATCTTTCTATTTGCCCATCATGAAGAAAACCTACTTGGATGTAGACTATCCATTTCATATTCCTTTGTTTGTACAACTAGACATATTCGTTGCTGACTTCAAAAATCCCGACACACACACTACATTTTCTCAGAGGCACCTTCATGAAAGTGTAATTAACTGCTGCCCGATGTGTTTATATAATGCTCCTAATGTCCTTGCACTCCTCACAAAGTGCAGACTACATGTGACTGCCTGGTAACAAAACCACATGGAAGTTTGGCTGGGGTTGTTAATGAGAGCTGGCATGGTGATAAAACCGCATTCCTCCCTACCCCCGAATCCTCATCTTGCAGCACAGTAGCTCCGTAGCCAGCTCTATAGCCCCATCTCCTCTCATCCGCGGAGCTCTGTTTCTTCACATCACCTCAACCCAGCAAATGAGAGCTGGCATGGTGACAAAACCACGATTCCCCTTCCCCCCAACCCTCATCTGGCAGCACAGTACCTCCATAGCCAGCTGCACAGCCCCAACTCCTCCCACCCGTGGAACTCCATTTTTCCACAGCACCTCAACCCAGCAAAGAAACTATGGACTCTTCAAGCAGTGATTGAAGCAACTTGTGAAGTAAGTGCCGCAATACTGAAACTGATGTTTGATGTTTGTATAATGGCATTTTCCTCATGCTCCTCGCAAAGTGTAAACTAAAGTTGGGCATTTGTACTTTCGGGATTTTGTTGATGTGACTGTGAAGCCTGGATAATGTGTGTTGGGATTTTCGTATGGATCTCCTAGAAAACACAGTCACTCTTTAGGCCAGAGAGTTAGTACAGCCAGAGAGAAAGCTAACCTCCTTGTTATTTTGCTATATCCCTATATGCAAATGAGCTCATCAGTATTAAACTGTGTAGGCAGAAGGATTATTTTATCATAGAATAGCAGAATAAATTTTTTTTCTACATATAAGCACAATCTTTTAACTTTAATTCCCTCCCACAACCCACGCCCACCCTCTGCACACTCAGCCTCCCCACACATTTCTCACCCCATACTTACCTACACAGTCCAGCGCGACGATCTTTGGTGAACCAGGAACACATCTGTACTCTTCAAAGCTGACTGCAAATTGAGGAAATGGCGCTAAGCTGTATAATGGTGAAAATAGGGTTTTTTCAACTTTGATGCATATCTCAGGCATTTTTTGGAACTTTGGCAACTTGGGGTTTTTGGGACCCCCTCCTCATGAATTCAGCCACTGTCATGGCATTATTCAGCCCTGAAAGGTGATTTCATGGTCACTGCATGGAACCACTTTTCAGAAATGATTAACGAAACGACAGTACTAGTGTTCATGAGGTGGGCTCTCAAAAAGTCTATGTTGCAAATGTGGTGGAAAAAATCCAAGAAATGACTGTTTTATGAGCGTGCGTTGCTACACATGCTCATAACTTCACAAATTTGCAATATTTTCACTCCAGATTTTCAACATTGCCATTTTCCCGCACCTCCTTATGAACAGTACAACTGTAATTTTCCACATCATGGCCGAAATATATTTTTGCCTTTCTGGCGCAGAATAGCATGGTCACTGTGGGAAATTAGTGTGTGGGACACATTACAAAAATCACTGTGGCACTGTTCATTGGCAGAGGTCCTAAAATGCCTATGTTGAAAATTTGATGATGAAAGTCCATAAAATGACAGTGTTACAAGCGTGCGTTGCACAGTTTCCACACACGTTTATAACTTTGCCAATCTGCAATATTTTCACTTCAGATTTTCAACATTGCCATTGTTCCACACCTACTCATGAACAGTGCAGCTGTCATTTTTCACATCCTGACTGAAATGGTTTTTCGCTCTTCCGGCGCAGAATAGCACGGGCGTTGTGGAAAATCATTGTTCAGGAAGCATTACAAAAATCACAGTGATACTGTTCAGGAGCAGAGGTCCTAAAATGCCTATGCTGAAAATTTTGTGATGAAACTCCATAAAATGACTGTGTTACAAACGTGCATTGTGCAATTTCCATGCACCCTTGTAACTTCCCAAATTAGTAATATTTTCATGCCAGATTTTCAACACTGCCATTTTTTCACACCTCCTTATGAACAGTACAGCTGCCATTTTCACATCCTAGCCAAAATGTGTTTTTGCATTTCCGGTGCAGAATACTGCAGTCGCTTTCGGAAATCAGTGTTTGGGACAGATTAGGATTGAGTGAGTGAGAGAGGGGGAGTGACTGAGCTCAACTGAGCTCTGTCAGGACTGCTGTGGATTTCTTTCTGGGAAGAAAAAGGTGCCAACGCAGGCCGGAGCCCAGTACAAAAGGGCAACCTGCAGCGCCAGGACAAACAGAATGAGCGGATGAGGGAAGGGGACTGAGCGAGCTCAGTGGAGCAAAGCAATCGGCATTCGTCATTGACAAATGCTTGTTTGGAGGTGTTGCACCAAACTTTCAACATGGCCTTTTTGGGACTACTCCTCAAGAAGATTGCCAGTGTCATTTTGTTCACTTGTCCTGAAAGGTGATTTTGCAGAGCAACTGCGCCATTTTGTGACACAGATGTGAAAACATGTTTTGGGCAGGATTTGATAAATGACAACTGTATTGGTAAAAAGGAGGTGTGCAAAAATGGCAACGTTGAAAATGTGGAGTGAAAATGTTAAAACTTGTAAAAGTTAGGAGTGTGCGTAGAAACTGCGCAATGCACATTCGTAACACAATAATTTTTTTGAATTTTTTTCACCAAATTTGCAACATGGGCATTTTGGGATTCCACTCAATGTATCGTGCCACTGTCATTTTGTGAATCAATCCTGAAAGGTGACTCTATGCAGTGACCATGAAATCACCTTTTGGGACCAAGTAATGAAATGATAGTGAAAGCTTTCATGAGATGGGGTCCCAAGAACCCCATGTTGAAAACTTGGGGCCAAAATTCCAAAAAAGGCTGATTTATCAACATAAGTTGAAAATCCCCACTGAATGGCATTATAGCATGCTTACCTTTGATTCTTCAGTTTGCAGTTCAGCTTTAAAGAGTGCAGACATGTCCTGATCCAGAGAAGAAGACAGTGCCAACCTCCAGAGGTAAGTGTGGGTGCTAGGAGGTGGGTGCTCAGTGGTGGGTGGGGATGAGGCAGGGGGACTGGGGCGACGAAGAAGGACCATTTTCTTTTTTACAGATAACAAAAAACAGGTTGTGAGATGGTTTTCTTTAGTTATTCATTCATTTACTTTATTTACCACATAAGTATACTGAGCCAAAGCCCATTTTCAGTAATGACCGGACTTTACAGGAAAAAAAAAAAAACATTTGGGGGCACTGGGGCGGGGGGCTCCCAGTGTGCCATATGAGTGGGGGGTGGGTACACAATGCGGACATGGGAAATGGGCACCCCAATGTCAACAGAGGGTGGGGAAAAAATACATTTGGGCATACTGGGGTGGGCTCCCAGTGTGCCACGTGAGTGGGGGGGGCTATATAATGCCGACATAGGATTGGGGACTCTGATGTCGGTGCAAAGACGGGAACAGAGTGAGTGGGGAGGATAGCAGCAGTGAGAGGGTGAGGCAGGTTTTCTTTGTTGCCGGTGCTGGCGGTGGTGACACGACTGCACATGATGCGCAGTTGCTGTGATTGGCAGTTCTGTCATTCACAACATGACAGCGCCAGCAGAACTGCGCATGCGCACGCTGCTGTTATTCCATAGCGGCCGATCATAGTGGAGGGTTCCAAGCGCCATTGGACTTTCAGAATGATACTTCCAAAAATTCACTGGAAGCTTCTACGATTGGCCATTTTCAGAGCTATGATCAATCCCCAAATGGCTGTAGGCTCTGCCCACTGCCCTAAAAATTCTTAAAGGCACAGAATGATCATCATAAAGAATGCACCACAGGTTTGTCAACATAACCTAATTTACTATGATTTTCAAATGGCAGCCACCGTAACCAATGGTATAGGTCACAGTGATATGGACTTTAAATTATTGTGATGATTATTGTAAGGGCGCCTTTTATAAATAAATTTTACATTACATGATCTGTACCCAGGACAAGCCAACACATGTTATTACGAAGCGCATGAACCCTTCTCAGTACAGTATGAGTAGCAGCACTGTAAATGATGCCATAGCCAACCACGGAGATCACAAATCATTCAGCAGTTATTTTCCTGGATTCCATAGTCAAACAGCAACATACTCTATATAATATATCCAAATTGCTATATGCAGTTTTGATTAAAAATAGCAACATGATCACTAAATGTTAGGCATTTGTCTAATATAAATCCTAAATATTTAAAACCTGAAACCCTTTGGAGGCAGTATGGCACAGTGGTCAAAGAGACTGTACTGCAAATCTGGTTTGAATCCCATCAGCTCCCACTTGCATACTGTGTGGCCCTGAGCAAGTCACTTAACCTCCTTGCATTTCCTGATCACACCTGGAAACAAGCTTTGTCTTACTGTACGTTTCCTAGTTAAACAATTTCCACTCTTCCCTTTCCCTTTCTGTAATAGATTGACCAAATGTTCTGCTATGCAGGGGCAAAGCATTAAATGTCACTAAAAATACCATCAACAGCTTAAAATATGGTTCAGTTTCAGTTGGCATCCATCTGTATCCCCTTCCCCTGGGACGAGGTTGAAAATAGGCAAAACATTATGTAGTCCTCCTTCCCGATCAACAAAAACTAAAAGAAAGAATTCAGCTTTTTTTTCCTTTGACTCATTAACAACATTACTTACTTTTCCTTGTATTCAAAATTACATGCAGTGAAAATGGGTCACTACTTATGCGGTAGGGTATGTAATAGGAGAAAGAGAATGCTAGCATACTTTTGTAATCTGCTGTCCTAACAGTGTATTTATGGCTATGTAAACAAACTCTGGCCCGAGCGGATACGGCTGCAGGAGAGGAATCTGGGTTAAAAATATTGAAAATTATTTTTCTTTTTATATTTGCCCACCTACTCTTCAACACTGCCTTGTTATGAACCTGCTTCATCCCCTTCCCCCCGGCCGGATCCCTGATCACCTGAGGTCATTCCTGAACCTAGGTCACCAATGTGACACAATGGTAGGCTAGATGCCTCAACCCTCTGCACCACCGGGCTGGCAGGTGATGGTCTCTAAACTGACCTGCCAATATAGACTATGGACATGAAGACAGTAGAGCAGTCCTCAGTGTTGCCCATCCCTTAGCTTTTTGCCAGCACTGAGCCAATATGGCTGTGGTGAGGTTTTAGGAGTGGCAAGAGCATTGAAAAGAATGTGAGGTGCTCTCGCTGCACCGGACTCAGATATAACTGATACTGCTGCTATTGCAGAACTGCGCAGTTGTGATACTCGTGCATGCGCAGTTTGCATTCTAGTCAGCCGTAACATGGCAGCACTGACATGACTACATATGCGCCATATTCATATATGCATAGTTTAAGTTTAAGTAAGACCCTACTGAAAATGAGATACTGTATCTTAGCCAATTAACATGTATCAGTGCATTGTAGAAGTGGGTCAAATTAGGACTCCTCTGAAAATGAGATCCTGCATCTCATTAAAGCTATCCTGTGTCAGTACAGTACCAAAATGGATAAAAGTATGACCCCACTGAATATGACATACTGTATCTCAACCAGGGTATCCGGCTGTGTCAGTACATTGTAACAATACTATAATACCATCGAGAGGTTTTGGAGACATGTGAATATTGAGAGCAAAGCTTGAGAAATTCCAGCATTTTTCCATAGCCTCTGTGATATGTTGCAGGTGAGTTTTATCATTTGAAATACATAAAAACAACCTTAACATTTGTTATAGTGATTTTACTGACAGGCATAATGAAGTCAGTTGTGTATGTATTGATTTGAGTATGCAGAAAAATGTACAGGAGTTTTGTCCCAATTTTACATGGAAAGTACAGGGAATAGAAGGATGCCCTACAGGGAACTGCTTTGTTCAGTTTGGGAACACTGCAGTTGACACCTCTATCATTCTTTATAATTCCCTCCCTAAAATATTAGCTGCCTAGCATTTAAAACCCTTCCTACATCCAATGCCACTAATTAGGTTCAGAAAGAGTTAACATCAATCAACTATTCAGAGGAAATGCTGTAAATATTTGACACACACACACTCACACACACACTGGGAGAGTTGACTAAGACTGTAATTTGACACTGCTCTGCAGTTAGATGCCATTATCTGTTGAATGCCATGTTAGTAAATTATTAGTCTCCAATGATAGCAAGTTATGTTGTAATAAAAAAGAAACAGAATACATCTATTAGACTAAGTTGGACAGATGATAGAAACAGTAGTTTAAAAAGTTTATTTTTGTTAATATCCTGAGAAGTTCTGAGGCACAATAAAGTAGCATCCTCCCTCCCTTCAGATTCCTTTAACATAGAGCAGTAAATAAAAATTGGGGGGGGAGGGGTGCACTACTTTGCAGCTGTGGAGGAATACTTTCAAATGACTAAAAAGGGAGTTCCAAGAAACGTTGTTTTAAAACTAAAGTCTGATCATTGACAGAAGGGCTGTAGGCTCAGCCCACAGCCCTAATAAAAGCAGATCATCATTCATCACAATTTCTGCCATCAATTAAAAATAAAACAAGAGTTTTACTCTGCGATGGGGAGGGGAAGGGAAAACCAGCAGCAAACAAACATTTCTTCCAACACATCAGCACCCTCTACTGGGAACTCTCCTAGTAAAAGGACTACTTTACAAAAAACTCTGCTTAAATTAGTTTCTAGTTTTTGTAACTTTAAATTATTTTTATTTATAATAATAATAAAATAATAACTTTATTTATACCACGCCTTTCTTAAATTCAAGGTGCCTTACAATACTTACAAGTATAATAAATAATACTTAATACAACAATAATCTGAGTGCTAAAATCACAATAATTAATTAAAATAAATCTTTGACCATAAATAGGTCTTCAAGACCTATTTAAGTTCCTCCATTGATGCACACTGATGAAGCGGACAGGGTAGAAAATTCCACAGGGTTTGAGCAGCATACATAAAAGCACGAGCTCCTGAAGATTTTAAAGAAACCCTCAGAATCTCTAGCAACCCCTCGTCTAACGAGCAGAGAGCTTGCATAGGGCAGTAGGGTACCAGAAGCTCTTTCAAGTAGTCCGGGCCCTGTCTGTATAGGGCTTTGTGTGTCAAAAGGCCAACTTCAAAGGTGATCTGCTACTGAATTGGCAGCCAGTGCAGATCATGCAGCACCAGTGAAATATGACAGACACGAGACTTACCCGTCAGTAACTGGGCCGCAGCATTCTGCACCAGCTGCAAGTGGTGGATATCATCCCCAGGAAGCCCTAGATAAAGGGAGTTGCAATAATCAAGGTGTGAGGTCACAAAAGTGTGGACCAGTGTAGGCAGATTGGTGAGTGGAACATGGTGCTTAATCCTGGTGATGTTCCTAAGATGATGGAAAGTTTGACAACTGCCGACACCTGCAAACTCAGTGTTAGCTCATTGTCAAAAATCACCTCCAGGTTCCCCATCTGTTCAGAGGTAGGGAACTGGATATCCCCCACAAAAATAAACCTGAGGGTAAACTAGCTCCTGTCCCCTCTACCCTATTACCCGGGTCTGCAACCATTACCTCCATCTTCCCCGAGTTCAACTTAAGCCAGCTTAAATTCATCCAGCACTGGATTTCTGCGAGGCAGCTATTAAAGACCGAGAGAGCTCTATCCTTCTTGGGTGCAATAGATAGGTAGAGCTGGGCATCATCAGCATAGCAGTGAAACCTCAGCCCATGCCTTCTTACAATGTCTTTGAGGGGTAGCATATACACTGTGAACAACATGGGGGACAACACCGAGCCCTGGGGAACCCCAAATGACAGAGAGATTGTGCGGGGAAGAATTTATTCCTAACACCACTCTCTGAGTTCTGTCAGTGAGGAAAGATCTAAACCAACTGAAGACTGTACCTCACAGGCCACAGATGAACTCCAGGTGCACAAGAAGTACCCCATGGTTCACAGTGTCAAAAGCTGATGAGAGATCAAGAAGAACCAAGATGGAACGGCTCTTCTGATCTCTAGCCATCAGGAGATCATTGAGCACCCGAACCAGTGCTGTCTCGGTACTATGCCTCTTTTAAAAAAGAGACTGGGGTGATTCATTGATGTCATGGATGGTCAAATGGTTTTCCAATTGTGCAGCCACTACTTTCTCAATAATCTTCCTTACAAAGGGAAGATTAGAGATCGGCCTGTAGATGGCATGGCAGTCAGGGTCCAGGGAAGCTTTCTTCAGGAGGAATGTCACCACTGCCTCCTTTAGGGATCTAAGGAACTCACCAGAGTCCAAGGAGCACCAGACTATCTGTGCTAGGACTGGGCCAATGATATCATGACAACCCTTTATCAGGGAAGTTGGGCCCGGATCCAAACTACTGCATGTAGGGTGCATACTATGGACAATCCTCATGACATCCATGAACTCAGGCCAGGTAAAGGAACTCCAGGAAAGATTGGGGGCTGTGACCAAACACCTATCTGTAGCTTCTCCCATAGAGGGAGCAGGCTGGAGTGCTGCCCAGATGTCAGCCACCTTATCTGCAAAGAAGCGAGCAAGCTCGTCACACTCCACTTGTGAAAACGCTTTCCAAACCTGGTGACAGGCTGGGTTGCACAGTCTGTCAACAGTTCAAAAAAGCTGAGCTGGTCAATTCTGAGCAGCCTCAATCTCCCGGACAGGAACTCTGCCTTCTTATGAGAGATTGCGGAATGATAGAGTTGATAATGTTCTATCAGACTAAGATGGTCAGCATCAAGGGCAGTTCTCCTTGCCAACGACGCTCTAATCTTCATCCTTGTCACCGCATCTCCCTCATGGTCTCATCAAACCATGGGGACCAAGGGCAAAGGGGGAGAGGATGAACACAGACCAGAGCAATTTGATCAAGAGCTGAGGAGATGGCCCTATTATAGGCCAGCACCAAGGCATCGGGATCATTGCTCACTCCAGAAAACTCTGAAAGGTCAAGCACTGCTGCCAGGCCTGTAGAGCTAATATCTCGCAAAGAGTGGTACTTAACCATCTCCATAGGGGTAGGCCTACAAGGGGGGGTGCAAAAACTGAACCCCACAGGATAGTGATCGGACCAACTGACCGGTTCCACCCCCACATCAAAGACCTCAATCCCCAGGAGGAAAACTAAGTCCAAAGAGTGACCGCTTTTATGAGTGGCAGAAGTAACCAGTTGTGTAGTTGTCAGCTACTTCCTGTAGAAAACGTTTCTCATCACCTGGTGGATGATAGATGAGAACAATTTTACAACCCACACCTACCACTACAGTACACTCGAAGGGCTCTACTCCCTCAACTGGTATACTTGTGAGGCCCAGTTTGGTCTTGAAACAGACTGCAATCCCCCCCTCCCCGGTACAGCCTTGGTCGGTGTAACACTAAGTACCCAGCTGGAACTGCTGCCTCCAAAACTGGACCAGCATTTTCATCCAGCCAGGTCTCGGTAATGCAAGCCAGATCCACAGACTCAACAAGATCTACGACAACTGCAGTCTTGTTCCTTACGGATCTGGCATTGTACAACACCGCCCGGGTTGGACAGGCATCTGGATTGGCATAGACCACGTGCCAAACATCAACAGTAGTGGTGCTCTTGGGTATAGAAACCAGACAAGAGTGACCTCGCTCCAGAGTCCATTTTGCCCCAGGGCATCTTCTGGTTTCCACTACCTCAATACGGTGTCCCCGCTCATTCGGCCTCCGCTGTTCTCACCCAAAAAAAACCCTCCTCATTCTCCGCACAATACCCAGCATTCTACAGTTTTTTTCCCTTTTTACCTGTAACATGACAGTAAACACTGCACAGTGCAATGCCACAACTCAGCATCCCTTATAACAATGAACAGAGCACTGTAACAGACAGCTGATGTGCCTCCTAGTTTATTCATTATAGTGAGGGAGCACAATATCTTACTTCTTTAGGAAACAGGATGTCAAGGATGGGCTAGATGGCTGGAGAAGACTGAGGGCATGAGACAGGTACGTGATCAGCCCTTGCCATCTGGTGAAGCTTAAAAATATTATACATATATTGTATCCATTTTTTATGTGCAATAATACCATCCAGGGTAGGTGCTATAAGGCCCTCCGCTGTGGAGTTGGGCCTCGTTACTTATTTTATTTAGTTTTTGTTGACCAGGTAAATGCACTAGACAAATCCTGCCTATTTTCATGCACAACCCAGGGGAGGGGAATACAGATGAATGCCAACTGAGCTTGAACCAGATTAAGCTGTTTGTGGCATTTTTTAGTGAATGAGGGAAATTTGGCCAAGACACCAGGGAAATAACCCTACTCTGAGGGGTGGGGAACCCTTCCCATGAGACATCTGGACTCGGTTCAGAATGTCTCAGTCACCGGCAGAAGTGGAGGTGGTGGACGATGGTCCTCAGATACCCAATGCAACACTTGAGGAGGTTGCTTTTTCTTCAGCAAAGGAGTTACAATATGATTCTGCAGTGGTAAATGAAGAGTTACCCCAGACTGACTTATTCACTGATATAGGTGAGACCAATGCCTCAATGAATATGGCTGCTGAGGAGGATAAGAAACAGAAACGTTTAGAACTGGGACAGACAGTTTGCTCTAATATGGCAAAAAAAAGTGTTAAGACAAACACTGCTGACCTGCAAGATGATATTGCTGGCGTTCAAGAAATGGATGGGGATTCTTTCCCCTTTTCAGCCCGTTTTGCTGCTTGGTCCCCTGAAAGAGCACTGCAGGCGGCAGGTTGGATACAGACCCCTGAGGCATGGCTACCAGATCCGTCGATCCCGTTGCCAGGAACAGCTTCTTGAGCCAGGAGGACCGTTTTGGGTACACTGCTGATGGAGGGACCAATTTTGGTGACGGACCGGAACACCGTGTCACTTCCGCCTTCCTTGGCTGAATCCAGGAGCCCCGATGTTTCCCAGCCAAAAATGGACCTTTGCACCACAGAGAACGTTGAAGGAAGAATTAAAACGCCAGACAACACGGACACAGAGATTCTGGACACTACAGCATCGGACCCTATGCCACAAGACCGGAGTATCGATTGGGACTCTACAGCTGTTGAAGGTACTGTTCTTCCTGACTCACCTCCCCCCCCAAACAAACCAGCCTTTAAACCAGTAAGTTATGCCTCCTCTTTAAAAATAAGGACATACCAGCCAGAAAACATTTTGTTGCCCTGAATTCACTATAAAGGAGGCTTGGAACTTCCCCTGACGTCATTATGTGGGCAAATCTCTACTAATTGACTCTCTAGGGATTCGACTCTGCTGATGTTTATGCCTTTATTCATACCTCTGGAGATCGTAACTTTGATATCTCATTCAGAACTGCTGCATTATTAGATAAATTTTGGGCAGCTTATTATACTGCCCGGATGGACTCAGTTTGGAAACATTTTATTGTTATTCCTCTTACCAGACCAACGGCTAAAGTTGTAACTGTTCTCTTTCGAAATGAAGGAGTTAATGTACTAGATATTGTATATTGGTTAGAGCAACGCTGTACAGTAACTGGTGTTCCACATGCAGTCATTGATGACAATGGGTTTTGGACGGAGGGTGGAAGTTTACTGTACAACTTAAAATCACTGAAGCAGGTACAACACCTCCTAATTGTTTCTATCTATGCAGGGACCGGGTGTATTGTTTTATTCTGGTCAGCCACGTTCTTGTTATAGATGGGTTCATTATCCCATTTAAGTTCAGACTGTGAACAATTGAAATGTGCTTCTTGTGGTCTGCTAGGTCATTTGGTGCTATCTTGCACGGTACCACCTACTTGTAACTTATGTGGTGATTCTTCCCACATTTTCGAAACTTGTCCATGGGCGGCCCATAATACTACGGATTACACGGAGCATGATTCATATATAGCCAAATCATCGGCTACTGCACAACACCCCTCGAAGCTCTGTGCACACTATGGGGAACACAGTTATAGGCCTCTCCACTTCGGTACCTCAGTCTGTGAAGGTTTCTCCTCCTTCTGAGAGTTTACCAGATATGGTTGATCCCCACACCCCGAATCTATGGAGATTTGATGTGCAATGTTTCTGCCACCACTTCTGTTGTTCCAGCCCGATTGTAGAGCCACCTACTTCTCTTCCAGTTAGTGAAGATGTAAGGCTGGGGATCATTCACCCTCCCACCGACAACTGATGTCTTGCTCTACCAAACAGGTAGACCCAATAACTATGCCTTCCATCCCAGTCTCAAATCCCTATGACCCGTTACAAAGTTGGGGCGATGCTATGGAAGAAGAGGACTTAGATGACTCTTCTCTTTCCCAACCTTCCACGGCTGCCTCAGTGCCATTACCTACTACTTCTGGGATTCCTGTACAGAAAAAGTCAGTCAGAACACGGAAAAAGAAATGAAGTGTTATTGCTATCTGTGGTTTACCTTTTTCCCTTTGCTTATGTCTTTTTTACGACTAGCCAGTCTTAATGTTAATAGTATTCGGTCTCCATGTAAGTGCACTGCAACCTTTTCAGCATTACAAAGTTTAAATTATGATGTTTACTTGCTGCAAGACATTAGGTTGTATACAGCGGAGGAAGTCACAACTGCCTCACGGAACTGAGGTTTAGGGCCCTCTTATTGGTCTGTAGGGCAGGATTTATGTTCTGGTGTGGCCTTTTGCTTTGTTCTTCAATTTTCCTTTTGCAAAAATGGTAGATTTAGTTCCGGAAGAGTATTAATTTTGGATCTATTATGGTGTGATTCCCCATATCGACTTATTAATATCTATGCACCACAACAAAAAGCTACCAGAGTTCAGCTTTCCGTTTGATCAAACCATTTTGTTTACTAACCGAACTATTCTTTGGGGTGGTGATTTTAATACCAGCTTGGACATCCCCTAAAAGAAAACCTATTGTGATCGTCTGTTTTAAATACCATTATTAAAGAGACACATCTACTTGATATTGGCCCAATCCGGTTACCTACCTTTTCAAAAGGAAAATTGACCTCCAGAATAGACTTTTGGTTTTGTTCTCAGACTGTCAAGGTTCGACTGGTATTACTACACCTATGGCCACCTCGGACCACCATTTAATAGGTCTCTGAATACCGTTAGGAGACTATAGCACAGGGTCCGGTGACTTGGAGAGTAAACTAGTCCTTGCTATCTCTTCCTGAGTTTCTTAAAGGGTTTCAGAACCTAATTACAGACCGTATCTCTGTTGAGATTCTTTATGATTCTATAATAGACTGGTGGACTGACACTAAAAACTATGTGATTTCTTACTTTAAATACTATGCTAGGTTTCTAGCTGACACACGACACCGTACTGCAAGTTTTTTAAGGGCTGAACTGTTGGAATTGTTTTCTAAATCCCATATATATAATGTTGATTGTTCAGCCCGATTAAGGAAGTTAAAATTGCTCTGGCTAAAGAACAATATGACAGACAAAGAACTATTCTCTTTGAACAAAAATATCGTACTACTGGGACACAGTATCAATTTAACCCCTTTGAACTAGCTACTGACAAATTTCATAGTAAACAAATACACCAATTGCATGATGATCAACACCGTGTACTTACTGGACAAAACAATCTCATGACATATGTAACATTTTTTATCAAAACAACTTTTGAGACCCCTGTTGTTGAATCACCTGATATGGAACTTCTGTTACAGACGTTAGCTGTACCGACTATATCAACATCACAGAAGTCTGAACTTTTGGCACCTTTTACCTCTGAGGAAGTGAGACAGGTTATTTTTAGTTTTAAAGATAGGTAGCCCTGGGTCAGATGGTCTTCAGCGGAAATTTATAAATCTTTATGGCAATATATGCCAAGTCAGTTACTAGCTATTTTAATGCCTTTCTGCAGGAAGACCGACTGACTAACCAGATGTATGAGGGGTTAATGCTATTTCTCTATAAAAGGTGATAGATGTGACCTGACAAATTGGAGACCGATCACATTACTTAATACTGATTATAAGATTTTTCTAAATTGTTAGGAATCGACTGTCTAAACTTTTACCGTCAGTACTCTCCCATCCCAATATTGTTCAGTCACTGGCAGATCTATTCATGATGCTTTGCTTTTACTTAGGGAATTATTTTCCCAAGGTCAACAAGGAGCCCTTAATGGTTATTTATTTAATTTTGACCTCTCCAAAGCTTTTGACCGTATTTCTCAAGAATTTATTTGGTTAACACTTAATGCTTATGGGTTTCAGAGTCCTTTTATTAATTGGCTTCGTTTATGCTATTCCCTAGCTTATGTCAGACCATATGTTAATGGTAGAATTGGTTCCCCTTGCTACATCCGCAGGGGGGTGCGGCAAGGTTGCCCTTTAAGCCCTTTATTATTTGTTATCGCTCTAGACCCTATAATTCGACTTCTTTCCAAATCCCCAAGACTTCTAGGCCTTCATGATAAAACTATTCCAAAAGTAATTTGTTATGCAGATGACTTATGTGTTCTTGTCCCTACGGCCCCGATAGGGCAATTACTATGTACAGTATTGCCCATTTTTTTATCAGTTATTGGCTCTCAGTTAAATTTACAAAAAAGTGTATGCTTTAATCTAACTGTGTCTATCACAACTGTAGGCTCGATTGCTGGTATTCAACTAGTGGATACTCCACATAAATTATTAGGACTTTATTTTGGTATTCCAGATATGGCCAAATATAATTGGGAGCTGTGTATAAACAAAGCAGGAAAGGATATGTACATGGAATAAATGGTATCTAGGCAAAAGAAACGTATTTTTTGATTAAGACCTGTTTACTACCCATTTTTACATGTAGCACATGTTTTCCGTTGCCCAAATGTTTTTTGTCCTCTCCTTAGCCTTTTCTTTTCTTGTTTTGGGGTAGTCGTTTAAATCTCATTAAACGCAATGTTTTATTACAGTCCTATCGTCAGGAGGTGTGACTATGATTCACCCAATAGTATTCTTTTTTTTTTTTTTTATTACCAATTTGAAACCTTTGGTTACGGAATCTCTAAAACTTTGGATCCCCTTTGTGCATATGTCCCTCACTGAAATTTTTCAGGAATGGACTGTAGGTATTTTCTACATAAAACAAAAGGCGTTATGTTTTATCTCCAGATTGGATGATAACGTTTGATATGTTAAAAACATGGCATATAACAGTACAGATGATCAAAACCCTCACTAGAAAACAGTTATATACACATATTATTCGTCTCACTTTACCGAAGACATTTTTCCAGACTTCGTTACTAGAACGGACACAAATTGGTAATCGCTAACTGATCCACGGATCCCTATCACAATGTGGGATATTAGTTGGTTAGAGTCCACGTAGAATTAATGTCGTAACTTAAAACACAAGCAAATAGCTGACAGATATTGTTTCCGTGATTCTTGTCCAGATACGGTAGAGACAATGTCTCATTTATATTTTTCTTGCCCATTTATTCTTCGTTTCTGGTTTTATGGCGTCGACAATTTTGGAACAAGGTATGGTGCCACTGGGATCAAGCTCTTTTCTTTGGTCTTTTCAGATACTTGGGCATCTTGCAATCCTAGTACTTTGAATATAGTGGCAGTTGTAATATTGTACTGGGTGTGGCAGATTAGATGTTGGTTTTATTTCAGCAGCGTTACCTCACCCCTGACGAATTATTTACAAAAATCTTGAATTACCTTGATTACTTCAAAGAGAAAGAAAGGAAATCTCTTAAGACAGGCATATGGGAACGATATTGGAATTTCTTTTGATTCACTGTGTTATTTGCTTATGAGATGTTTTCGTTACTGTATTTTTTCACATATTTGATGTTTTTCTGGTTTTGATATTTGTATTATTGCTGTATTTTTGTTTTGTTTCTGAAACAGTTTGTACATATGTTTTGTTTTTAAATAAAAATACCCCTACTCTTTTCAAGGAGTGCCATGGGATCTTTAACATCCACCTGAACTACTACCATTCCAGGCAAATGGGACCTCGGTTTAACATCTTATCCGAAAGACGGCACCTCAGAAGGGCAGCACCCCTCTCATGTTGCACTACAGTCTCAGTACTGGGATATTAAGCCAAGTGTCAGATGTGGGAACTGAACCCACAGCACTCTGATCTCCCTGCCTCAGAGGCGCGTGTGCTACCTACTGAGCCATTGACACTGTTACATCCCTTGGCAGTCCAGTATAGCACAATACTGCCCACCATGTTCAGTATTATTACTTGCTTAGCCCATCAGTAAACTCCTTGATCTATGCTTTGCATCAGAACTGCTGAACAGCCAGTCTCAATTGCTATGATTTCTCAGTGCCACCTGACACAGATCACATCTCTATTTGTACTGTCACTGTTCCCTGGGTGATCAGATTGTAGTTTGTTTTTAGGTAGAATCATCTATTGCTGCGACAAGCACAGGCATTATTGCAGCACAGCACTGCAGGACAGCGTTAATGGCATTACCTGTAACATGACAGTAAACACAGCACAGTGCAACGCCACTACTCAGCATCCCTTATAACAATGAACACAGCACTGTAACAGACAGCTGGCGTGCCTCCTATTTTATTCATTATAGTGAGGGAGCACCATATTTTACTTCCTTAGGGAACAGGATATCAAGGATGGGTTAGAGGACTGGAGAAGACTGAGGGCATGAGACAGGTATGTGATCAGCCCTGGCGATCTGGTGAAGAATAAAAAGGTCAAAAAGGACTCTAGGTCCAACATGTCTGCTCACTTATAACATACAGTGCTGCTGCTGCATCATAAACTTCCTGATTAATGGAATTTTAGCAAAAGTCAGTTTTCTTCGGTATGTTTAGCATGCTCTAATTGAGACTACTTCTCTTTATTAATTTTTCATAAATGTTTGAGCAGTATGACTGTGTCACACTTTTGTGAAGTGCTTCCAAGGGACTTTAACCACCTTATTTGAAATGCAAATTGCTCTTAGCTTTTATCTGTGCCTTTATTGATCAATTATGTCCAATAATGTTTTATTGATAACGTGTTTGATATCCATCAAGCTGAAATGAGCCAGCAACTCTCCTCTGACATTGTAAGTATCCATCCCCCCCCTCCCAATTAGAACACATTTTTACATTTGGGTAAGACCTGTTGTCACATGCATGTTAATCTTTTTCTCTCCTAAGCCTGGGTCCCATTGCAGGGGACAAACTGTGGAGCTTGCCATAAGAATCGGTGGTGCTCCTGCAGCTCAGAGATGTATGGACGGCATCAGGACCAGGGCGAGTTGTAAGGGATGAACAGAGAGCACAAAGGGCTTGTAATTGCAAATAGAAAAGGGGATTACTGTGATTGGCATGTAAGAAATAACAGTACAGAGTGTGGTAGGCAGGAATGTGGGGTTTTCAGCAAGTAAAACAGAACTCTATATACAAATGTGAAAAATAAAAAAAGAGAATGCAGCAGTCAGATTTACTTCTCAGGTATGTTGTATATTTCTGTGTAAACTGTGGCAAAAAAATTGGCAGAGTTTTCAGAAGGAACATTCAAAGAAGGCACACCAATATGGCTAAGAAGAGGGTTTAGGCTGGTACTTGTACTTGTTCTTACACATTCATTGTGCTAAAATAGAAGTATGGGTGCCACACTGTCTCAGCCAATTAGAGACTAGGATTTTTCAGACACATTTATATTAAGGAAAAATAAATGACAGGGTGTGGTATATCATAGCATTTTTTTTCCACCCTAGTTTCCAATTGCTTTGCTCTGGCAACCATTCAGATCTATCACCCCAACCATGGCCCCCAGATGTCAACCCAACAGCATCCCGCCAAGGCTGGATGGGGAGGAAGTCATCTTCTCGAGAGACTCTATGGGTGCTGGGAAATGCAGCAGGCTGTGTGGTGCCCATTATGTAAGTGACTGTAGGTAGTTATTCCCCTTTAACCGACCCTTGGTGACTGCTCACTCACAAGGGATCCATTGTACACATGGTCACGCAACTACACATCATCATGCGGAGCTGGCGAGTGCCCCCCTCCCCATCACCAATCCTGAGGTGCACCTCCACCTGTGGACAGACAGGTGGCACTGTTAACTCAGAGCAAGTCTTCCTCCCTCTCCAGTGGTGGGGACCTCAGAGATGTCTGCTGGGATGCTCCCTCCCTCTTTTCTGCACACCTTTCAGTGTCTCAGACATGTTCCAGAACTCAGGTCACTGGCAATGCATCCCAGAGTCACCCACAGCTGATTTCTGCCACAGGCTGCTGCCATGGAGATTCAGTTCCTGCCAATATGGAAAAGATCTTGTTAAAGCTCCTATTTTTTTTATTTGTGAGACCCATCTGACTCCTGAGGTTAAATACAGGTTGGAAACATGTACTTATCATTTGTAATCAAATGGGACTGTCAGATACTAAAATAGTGCTTTGCACAAGAAATACGCTTTAACTTGAATTCTGTATCAGTCCAAAGGGCACTATCCATGTATGGTTATACACTCAGAATAGGGTGCCTACATGGGCCAGAGCTGCTGAGGAGGTCCCACTCCTTATACGTAGAGACGGCCATGCATCTCTAGCCCAGACTGCATGACCCCGTTGCACTTCACCACATGCCGTGTGCACAGCTATGAGATTGGACAAGGTCAAGGTGAGCAGTGGAGTCAAACAGCATACTGAAGAGGACAAGCAGTACGGTTTGAGGCCATAAGGCCCAAGGAGTTTCTATGGCACTCATGTGCCTCCTCTGTGGTGTGGCCACCGCTGCTTCCTTAGGTCCAATTATCCCTCTCCACCCACCCCAAATGATCTGTGCCGGTAGGGAGGGCTGGTGACAGTCCAGTCAGAACAGCAGCAAAGACACTGTGATCCTGGCCAGATGCAGAAGTCTCTGGAGGACCACTGTATCCCACAGCCCCTACTCTCTGTGGGCCCCAGGATCCACTGTGGCACTTGCCAGGGTATCACATTGGATGCTCAGTGTCCAGCCCAGCTCTGCCCCTTCCCACCTCCTGTGTGATACTCCAAAATCATGAAGAACAAAGGGCAGGGGCTGTCAATACCATCCAGTATGGACTGGCATCAGGGCAAGGAGGCATGCAGCCAGGATATTCTCGAATCATGCCTATCCTGGGCTGCTTTGTGCACTGGTTCTTTAAAATGAAAAGCTAACAAATCACAAAAATATAATAATCTTATGTTTCTATGGATTCCTGTAGAACATACTTTCTCTTTGATTTACTATATAGCCTGAAGATGTTTTTTTAAAGTTACATATCACATTTAAAACTGAAATATTGCTTAGCAGTTTTCAATAATCACTCAATCTTTTTTATATCAGATTTGGCATAAATGTTGATACCTGTTGATTTTTTGACATTTGGTGAGGAGTAATTTATAGAGGTTGGTTGAAATGATCAAATTCTGATTATGTGGAATTTTTCGTGACATTTCACAAACGTTTGTGGAATGTTCTGAAACTCATTCCTTGATCATAACCTGATCAGTCTTATAGCTAGAAATCAGAAATGTGGTATGCATACTGTTTTGAAGAAGGTCCAAAAGAGTGTCAAGTTGAATGACATTTGGATGAGGGGCGGGGAAGTTATTGAGGCTCAAAATCTGGCAATTTATAATTCATCTGAAAATTTCTGAAAATATTTCCGTGCTTTAAACTTAGTCACCTTTGGAGCTGGATAATTGAAAATTTATATGCATACTTTCTTGTAAGAGTCTTAGAAACTACCAAATAGAATGACTGGCTATGTTACAAGAGTTAAAAATTTTGCAATTTAATTGTCAAATTGCGTAAACATTTTCAAAATATTTGGATGTTTATAGTGCCGCTCTTACTGCACATATATGCTCAAGGTTTGGCATGCATACCAAAGTAAACAAATCCTGGAATCTATCTGGAGAAATGTGATTTAGTTGGTTAAAATGTATTGTGGATACTTTAGAAATTACTAGTGGGCAAAAGTTGTTAAAAAATTAATGGATGCATTAAAGGTAATGCCACTAGAACTCCACTTGTGGAATGGAACTTTCATAAAGCACTTGTCATCACTGAATTACCTTACCTGCACTACCATCATGGTTCTGAACTACCCCTCCAACACTCCTGTGACAGTGATGTTCAGCATCGTGCTCCATCATGAATCACCTTACCTGCACTAGCATCATGGCCAATGTTCCCTCTAATTTTTAGTCTCCGTGGGTGGATGACTGATATGTGTGTACGGCACTTTGTGCAAAAAAATTGACTCGTGCAAAAATTGGGTGGCCCAAACAAGTGAAATACTTTATTGCCAGTAAACAGTAGAAAATATAACCAAACACTCAAATTCTCAATGCAAAGTATAAATATACATTCTGACACAGTCTGAAGCTTGATGTGCATTGTACAATATAACAGTATAAACTGGAAACGTAATCTATGTATATTTTAAAGAATCTTGCATGCATCTAAAAGGGATGTTGCTGATGGTGCATTGCTAAGAAATTAACATTTACTGTTTTCTCTCCTGTCTTTCCCATTCTTCCAGTGGACTTATATTTTATAAAGATCCATTTTTTACCAGATATTAAAACTATTTTGTTCGCATCACTATCTAAATGGCTTTCTTCTAAGTGGTTTCTTTGTTTGCTCTTAATGCAGTTCATGAGGCTGAAGCCTCTTTCACAGTCAGCACTAGAAGCTTGGAATGTAGTAGTAGTAATAGTACAATTTATTTTTCAGCATAAAGCAGTTACAATACACTAAAATCAGGACAAAATACATAGTAAATATAAATAGGCAATAAATAAATCAACAAGGGACTTAAATATCTTTACAGTGCAATTCAATTTAACAGAGTACCTTTTCACAGAAAAAAAAAACTCCACAGGACTTCAAATCCTCTAATAAACTTTACAAATGAGTTGAGATTAAACATTATGCAAAGACCTCTTCCATGTTCTTCTCTTTCATAGTAAACAAATATTCCAAAAGATCCTCCAGGGGGAGGCCGAGATCCTCCCAGCAGTTTTTTCCTAGTTGATTCGTACCTAGGACACAAGAGTACCACATGTTTGAGATCATCTATGATCCCCACTCCACATTTACAATATGGAAAAAGTACCCCCTCTCTTTTGTCTGAAATGAATGCATTGAGCATTATAGTTTTCAGTTCTGAATCTTATATAGATTCTTCTTTGTTTAGCACAGGTTAAAAAGAGAGATGGCTCATATCCCCATGAAATCTTTACTTTTTATAAAATCCATAAAGCTTAAGCTTGGAGAGTTGAACATAGAAAGAATTTATGTCTAAATCAATAAGTCTCAATTTGACATCCTGCCTAATCTCCTCAAATGGTCTTGTGTAAATGTTATATAAGAGGTGGCCCAATCCGGCCGGCATTATTGTTTCCTTAATAAGTAGAATAAAGGAATGTACATATCTCATGCTAGCCAATTTGATGTCTTCCACTACACACATTCTGGGATATCTTTGTTGGGGCAAAATAAAAAGTTTCAACAGAAAGAGAATCTGTCGTTCACAGATGAGAGAAGTCAAGAAACATTGTCCTACCTCCATGGCAAGAATACAGCTTGGAGTTCCATTTAAAAATATTAAGATGTATCTATAGAGTTTATTCAAAATTATTTCCAAGTCTCTAACCTTAGTATAACCACAGATTTCAGAGGCATATAACTTGCTCATTCTTATTTTGGCATTAACAACTCTTAATACCCCGCTCACTGATGACTTTCCCATCTTGCTGTTAAATATTTTTAGGGCATTTACAGAAGTTCCCATTTTAAATTAAATAGCCTACAAACGTTTGTTCCAAGAAAGGCTATAGGCAAAATGGGCACCTAAACAGTCATAACACTTAACAGTGTCTGTATGGTTACCGCTTAGCCTAAGGCTCACTCGATTCCTGGTTTGAGAACCAAAACTACAATGTTGGTCTTGCGAGGTTAACTTTCAGTTTCCTTTGAGAACTGAGAGTTTCAAACTGAGCCAATTTTCTTTTAAGATCTAAGACTGAAGTAGAGAGCAAGGCTAAATCATCTGCATATGCTAAACATTCAATCCTTTGTTCATTAATTTTGGAGTATGAAAATCTGGATTACCTAGCTGGTCCAAGACTGTATTAATGTAGATGTTAAATAGAGTGGGGGTCAAAATACACCTCTGTCTGTCCCTCACATTTGTCTCAAATCTATCAGTTAGATGGCCATATTGATTATACTGGACCCTTGCCCCATATTTTCATAGAGTCTATTAATAACATCAAGAATAAGGCCTCCAATTTCAGATCCCTTAATGTAGCCCAAAGAATTTTTCTACTAATGCTGTCGAAGGCCAAGGAGAAGTCCACAAAACAGCAATATAATCTGTTTTTTTTCTTACTTTAGTATACTTCAGATCAGGTGCTGAAGCACATAAAAGTGTTGTACTGTTGAACAGTCCTTCCAGAAACCATTCTGTGCCTCATCTATACTGAGTTCTCCTTGACCCATGGCAGCAATCTGCCCAAAATTATACTAGAGAAAATCTTCTGTGAAACATCTATCAAACGAATAGGCCTATACATCCTGTCATTCGGATCCTCTTTTTGAAAAATAGGAAGATAACACTACCTGACCAACTGGAAGGGCAAGAGTACCCTGAACCAGGCCATTAAACAGCAAAAGAAGAAAAGAATCCACCAGTTGAGAAAACCTTATAGAGATCACTTTAGGACCCCATCTGGCACTGGTGCTTTATTTGCCTTAAGGCCAATCAGTGCCATCTGGATTTCATCATCTGTGATCAAGACAGGTCTTGGAAAATGTCATCCTCCTGGATTTTGAAAGCATCAGGAGTCTCCTGCTCTTCTTGAGAAAAACAGAGCTTGGAGAAATGAGATGGCCAAATTTCGGGTGTAATATAGGCTTCAATCCTGTTGGCATATCTATTACATCCCTGGGCAAAAATATTCCAAAATTGTCTTCCATCCCTATCCAAAACAGTCTGCCTCAGTTTTTCCCCAAAGTCCCTGAGTATGTTTATGTCTCTCCCATTTGAGAATGTTCCTATATTTTTCTCTTTCAGTCTTTAGCAATTTAAAATCTGCTGCAGACTTATTTATTTTCTTCTTATACTGTTTTTAGTTTTCCTCCAAACTCTTTCTTTGCCTGTAGGCATACCAAATTAAACTAAAACTTTTTTATAAAGGGATGTAGGATAGTACGTTGTTTTACGTCTAGGTCCAAGTAAAGAATGAACAGTTTCCCAATTCTCCAAAATATTAAAGGCTATACTTTTGTCCAGGACCAACCCATGAATATCACCTAACACTCCTGTACTAAGAATTTCTTTGAAACTAGCTTTGATGAATTGGTCCCCAATCAATCCTTCTCTTGTTTATGAATTCCAGACTCTTTTCCTGTTGTGCTTCACTCCCTAAAGTTCCAAAAGGGCATTTGATATTAATTACAATAGCACAGTGTGCTGATTCCAGTCTATCCATGACCTCTAACTTTTAGATCAGCTTTACTGCTTCCAAATTGGTCCAAACCTGATCAGGGGTTGGAGAGCCAGTAGGTCCTCTGTACGTTAAGGATCCAACTAGATCTCCCTGAGTTCTCCCATTTAAAATACAGAAATTTCTACTGGCCAAGCCTGCTAGCAATTCCCTACCTCTGAGGTTAGATTTTAGATCCTGAACAGTCCTAGTATATGAGGTATTTGGATTAAATATAGATAGTGTTGGATCATATCTCAATATACATCCTCCAAGAAATGAGAAGGAATTTTGGCATTAAAGTCTCCAAAAATAATTATAGGGCAAGGTATACCCTTATCTGACAATTCAAGTGCCATTTTCAGATACTGTATGAAAAGATCAGTGGGATCAGCAGCTCTATTGCAGGGGTGGGGATATATTGCAGAGAGTGATCTTTCTGTCCTTGTTAATCATTAGGAAAACATACCCTCTGACGTAATAGAAATGTTAGTGGTCTGAAAATTTTGCAAAGTTTTGATTAAAAAAGAAAATATCCCCTTTAAACTTTCTAAACTTTTTATCTTTAGTTGCTGGCAGAGTAAAGACAGAATATCCAGCCAATTTGGGAATTATAGTTTCTGTACACCATGTTTCTTGCAGTCCAATAATATCAAAATTATCCAGAAATCTCACTACTTCCTGATAAATTATTTCAAGATGGATGCCCTCAATATTCCATGAAAGTATAGAAAGGGCATCCACATCTCGATCCCCAACTCCCTTATCCAAATTTAGCTGACATTCAGAGTTTATTTCTTTGATATTATCAACAGGCAACATTTGTCAGGCTTAATCAGTAACTGTCAGTGGTGAGTAGGTATTAGGGTCAATTAGGCTTCCAAAGTCAATCAGGGGTTATCTGCCTCTAAGATTGATTATGGGCTATCCTTGGTCTGTTTAAACCATGAAAAGCCTTCACCCAAGTCTAATGTGTTAACTAAATGTATTCCGAAACAATCCAGCTTGCTGGCCACAGAAAGCAAGCTGCTAGTTGTATGAGGATTTTTAAATGTAATATCAATCTGTGTTGTGGGCTCAAGGTCTCCATATAACTTTATGGAGACCACCATGTTTCTGGAGATATAAATCCTAATGCTCTTTCCAAGAATGGCAACAAACTTCCTAACTTTCCTATGAAAATCATTGTGCAAAACCTTCCACCCAAAGATAGTTATGGTCCTTCTAAGCTGCAGTATACTTTGCTCTGCTTCAGTACATGATCCTATATCACTCCCAAGAGTTTTCTCTGTGCTATCATATCTCCTCACTCTGCACCTCCCTATGGAGCATCTCTTCTGGGGAAGGATAAGACTGTATAGGAACCTCTATACATGAAAGCTTCATGTTTAGCTTGGAAAGTAGCACATACATCAATAAGTTTAGTCATCATGCTGTACTGCACATTAGTCAAAGCAAAGTGGATCATGTCAGTAAAGGATTTTAATGATCCTCCCTTTATTTTTTCAGCAACTATAAATCTGAAGTCATTGTACTGGCTAACAATTTCTGCCTGGTCCACTGATGAAAATAAATAGTCCTGATATTTGCTGTACAGTCTCTCAATATTTGATGAGCCAAACTCAAAGCTGCAATGTGGCATTGCTGCAAAATCAAAGACAGATCAGTCAAGTTCACCTGCATGAAATCAGCTGTCCAGATGGTCACATAACAGGCCAATGAATTGCAAAATTGCCATTGTGCTTACTTCAGCTTGCAATTAGCCAAAATGAGTTTTACTGGTTGGTTCCAGTAGACAGTTTCACCCAGGTACTGGCTTCTGATCTTTTTTTATTTTTGCCCTAACAATCTGTGTAGCTTCAACTGTTGATAGACTCTTTTCTGAAACATCTTAGGCAACTCTGCCAACTCCAAAAGTACATCATTCAATACTGTTCTGGCAACGTGGTATTCAGGGTTGGACAGCTTCTTAAAGCAGTTCTTAGCAATGGGATCGTTGATGGATGCATGCATAACTGTATGTGATGTCATTTACCCTAGGTATGGTTTACAGTGGCTATGCTGGGTATTGTCAAGATCAGTGGGGGTTTTAAAATGTATTTTTGCAATGCAGTGAGTGTGTCAGTGTGATGTAAGAGAGGAGATGCATTTAGGAGACCGTATTTCTCTTCCATTCCGGATCCATACTAAGCGCAGTCTGAATTTATGAAATTAAATGAAAAGAACATTATTTTGCACTGCTATTTCTTGCTATTCATTGTAGAATTACTATCCCCATGTAGCCAACATGGGCAACCTTCTACAAGCACTGATTCATTGATTCTCAAATGTGTGTATAATGTGAGACCGTTTTAAAGAGACACGCAATCTCATCTCTCTAGACATATGTACAGTCAGTGTTTCAGCCTGCTAATTGAGAAGTTTCTACCCATCCCGGCCCCTCAAATCTGAATGATGACTATAGTCACTACTTCATGAACATGAGATCCCTATCAGCTGCTTTACTGGCACTACTGAAGCTATTATGGGTTATTTCTGATCTGTTGCACATACATCGCACACACCTTAGGGGAACATAGATCATGGCCCTGCACTACCCCTCCAACACTCCTGTGACAGTGATGCCCAGCATCATACTCCATAATGAATCCCCTTACCTGCACTAGCAGCATGGCCCTGCAATGCCCCTCCAACACTCCTGTGACAGTGATGCCCAGGATCATGCTCCATCATGAATCACCTTACCTGCACTAGTATCATGGCCCTGCAATGCCCCTCCAACACTCCTGTGACAGTGATGCCCAGTATCATGCTCCATCATGAATCCCCTTACCTGCATTAGCAGCATGGCCCTGCAATGCCCCTCCAACACTCCTGTGACAGTGATGCACAGCATCCTGCTCCATCATGAATCACCTTACCTGCACTAGCATCATGGCCCTGCAATACCCCTCCAACACTCCTGTGACAGTGATGCCCAGCATCATCTTCCATCATGAATCCCCATACCTGCACTAGCATCATGGCCCTGCAATACCCCTCCAACACTCCTGTGACAGTGATGCCCAGCATTATGCTCCATCATAAATCACCTTACCTGCACTAGCATCATGGCCCTGCAATACCCCTCCAACACTCCTGTGACAGTGTTGCCCAGCATCATGCTCCATCATGATTCACCTGACCTGCACTAGCATCATGGCCCTACCCCTCCGACATTCCTGTGACAGTGATGCCCTGCATCATGCTCCATCATGAATCACCTTACCTGCACTAGCATCATGGCCCTGTAATGCCCCTCCAACACTCCTGTGACAGTGATGCCCAGCATCGTGCTCCATCATGAATCACCTTACCTGCACTAGCATCATGGTCCTGCATTACCCCTCCAACACTCCTGTGACAGTGATGCCCAGCATCATGCTCCATCATGAATAACCTTACCTGCACTAGCATCATGTCCCAGCAATGCCCTCCAACACTCCTGTGACAGTGATGCCCAGGATCATGCTCCATCATGAATCACCTTATCTGCACCAGCATCATGTCCCAGCAATGCCCTTCAACACTCCTGTGACAGTGATGCCCAGGATCATGCTCCATCATGAATCACCTTACCTGCACTAGCATCATGTCCCAGCAATGCCCCTCCAACACTCCTGTGACAGTGATGCCCAGGATCATGCTCCATCATGAATCACCTTATCTGCACTAGCATCATGGCCCTGCAATACACCCTCCAGCACTCCTGTGACAGTGATGCCCAGCATCATGCTCCATCATGAATCACCTTACCTGCTAGCATAATGTCCCAGCAATGCCCCTCCAACACTCCTGCGACAGTGAAGCCCAGCATCATGATCCACCATGAATCACCTTACCTGTACTAGCATCATGGCCCTGCAATGCCCCTCCAACACTCCTGTGACAGTGATGCCCAGCATCATGCTCCATCATGAATCACCTTACCTGCACTAGCATCATGGTCCTGCATTACCCCTCCAACACTCCTGTGACAGTGATGCCCAGCATCATGCTCCATCATGAATAACCTTACCTGCACTAGCATCATGTCCCAGCAATGCCCCTCCAACACTCCTGTGACAGTGATGCCCAGGATCATGCTCCATCATGAATCACCTTATCTGCACTAGCATCATGTCCCAGCAATGCCCCTCCAACACTCCTGTGACAGTGATGCCCAGGATCATGCTCCATCATGAATCACCTTATCTGCACTAGCATCATGGCCCTGCAATACACCCTCCAGCACTCCTGTGACAGTGATGCCCAGCATCATGCTCCATCATGAATCACCTTACCTGCTAGCATAATGTCCCAGCAATGCCCCTCCAACACTCCTGCGACAGTGATGCCCATCCTCATGCTCCATTATGAATCACCTTACCTGCACTTGCATCATGGCCCTGCAATGCCCCTCCAACACTCCTGCGACAGTGATGCCCATCCTCATGCTCCATCATGACAAAAGATATCCAGATACATTTGCCACAATGGCCTAAGTCATCATTATTTGTAAGTCTTTGCACCACTTGGTGCCACTATTTTCAAATAGTGAAAACATAGATAGAGCTGTATGGAATATAACATTTCACCCATGGAATGCCCATGAAATTACCATTATGATTCTGCAGAATTCCACTTGAAAATGTTGTGGAATTTTGCCAAATTTTAAATTGCAGTTAATGTTCTCTAAGTTTTAAATTTTGCATTGAACTGAAACCACATTTAGTAAGTGAGACAGTTAGTAATGGCTTACATAATTGTACCAAATGTCAGAGTCGTAGGTTGAAAGGGGGCAGAGTTATAGGTGGCCAAACGTTTAATTAAAATGTAATTTTCAGTTATTTTGATCTAATTTTAAGAATTATTTTCCAAATTTCTCCACAGTTTCAGGAGGTAGAGAAATGTATAACACAGGTATGAGCACCATGTTTGAGGTAACAAGCTTCAAAGGGGGCTGAGTTATAGGTAGCCAACATTTTGCCAAAATTTAGATTTCTTTTATTTTAGTATAATTTTGATAGTATTCATTGAAATGTTATAAAAGTTTAAGGTATACAGGTTATCACTATGTTTATATATGAGCAGGTAACCACATTCATATATCTGGGTATACATATTGATGACACCCTCACCTTCGTCACAGATATTGAACATGTAAGGAAATCTGCTAACTGTAAGTCAAGAGTACTTTACTGCCACAGACAGGCAATGACATAGGACGCCTTGAAACTAGTCACCTGTAGCTCTAGGTTATCCACAATAGATTATGGGTTGGTGATCTATGGGGAGGGCTCAGATACCATGGTGAAAAGGATCAAAACCCTCCTAAACAAGGCTTGTAGGCTGGTCCTTGGGGCGGACTACCTGACCCACATGTGTACACTGAACAAAGACACTGGATGGTTCACACTTCATCAAAGGTTAAAATCCCAGGCCTGTCTGTTAGGGAAAATATCACTATTAGGACAAACACTGGACTCCATAGCTAATCTTTTCAAACTTTCCCCGGCCACCAAGAACACTAGAAACACGGCTAAGCGTGTGCTTCAGGTACCTCTTAGGCGCATCTCAGCTCAAAGGTCTTTATCGTACTGAGGTCCCAAGTGGATAAACAACCTCTGTACAACACTCTTGGAAATCAACAAGCTGGGCCCATTTAAAAGTGCTCTCCATTTCTGTCTAACCCTTAAAAACAACTGCTGCTGTCCCATGAACCCAAGGTCTGCACCAGAATAAAGCATGAGCTTGCTCAGTCTCCTCCATCTTTAGTGACCCCACCCTCACCCCCACTAATACTACACCACTCACCACTCATCCCCATCCCAGTCTCTCATCCTCCACCCTACCCAATATCTCCCCAACCCTCCCCACCTACTACTCAACCTACCACTCATCCCCTACCCAGCCTCTCACCCTCCTCCTCCCTACCTAACCTCCCATCCCCCCTCAACCCCTGCTGTCTACTTAAACTCTGTCACCTCTTAATAAACTGCTTCCCCCAATCAAACCCTGGACAATGCCTCCTCAGGCAGTATATAGACCACCATACCCAACCTATATCTATATCCCTAGCTTCTGTAACTAATGTGTAATTTATATTTGTTTAATGACTGCACCACACTATTGTAGTGTTGCTGTAACCCTACTAGCACTTTAAAACTATAACCTGCTCTGCAATCCATATGTATGAACAATCAACGTAATCTTATTATGTATTCAGTTTGATGTCATTGTGTTACAAACATTGTCAACGTGTAACTCTTGTACTCAATGTACTATCTGACTTGGAACCTTTGGAAAAAAAAGGAGCCCTTTGGCTCAAAGGTTGCAATCTGAAACTGTAATAAATAATAAATAAAAAAATATGTACATAGGTTCAGATTTATAACTTCAAATGGGACTGAGTAATAGCCTGCCAAACATGCTGCCAAAATTTAAGTTTCAGTTGTTTCCATCTCATTTTAAAACAACATATCCAAATTTAACTAGGTTTGAAACATTTAAACTACTATACCACATGGTCATTCCTGACAAAGTTCATATTTACAGCTTTAAAAGGGACTGAATTCAAAGTAGTCAAACTTTTACAACATTTTAAAATACATTTTTGCAAGAATGTTAACTGCAAATTTATAAACCTCTGAAACTATAAAACTAGAGAATGCAATGTCATTGAATTTGGTACGTTCTTAGACCTTATAAGGAGACTGTGTGTGTCCGTTTTATTGCTTGCTGACAGAAATCACAAAATAACATCTGTATTTAAAGTCAAGTTCCATAGGACTTTTTGAAAATTGTGGAATTTCATGAAAATTCCATAAAATAGCAATTTGCTAATCTCACTCAGCCTTATCTAGAGGATTCAAATTAAAGAATAGGGGTATAACAGGCAGGCAGTGCAGGGGGTAACCAGGTTCAGGAGTTACATGCATATTTTCAACAAAACAATGGACAGCTGAGGTGGGTAGCACACTAGTGGTAGACTCCCCCAGTTGGAGCAAGGAAGCACAGAGTGTCAACAATTTCAACCTGAATGCAGGATATATAAAGATTACACTCAGTAAATTGATGATCTGGGGAGCCTGAAGTATGTGCAAGTCTAGGACTTAGAGGTACTCAGAAAGGTGTAGTGGAGGAAAGACAATATCTGCAGCACCAGGAAGGAAGGAAGCATTATGACCATTCGAATAGGACAGGCTGATAGGGAAAGGAGTAGGTGACTCCTGTTTTAAGGGATTTTGTCACAGTAAAGAACAAAGATGATATCAGTGGGATCAGTAGTTCTACTGAGTCAATCTGGCTTCTCGGGAAGGGAGGCAGGGGCAAAATAATCACCCAGAGAGGAACTGCAGGACTACAGAAAGCTCAGCCCAGCTTATCAAATAAAATAGCGATACACGCACTGTGAATGTTAAATTCCACAAAAGGAATTATGGATGCTTCATCTACTGTATATGCTACCACAAATATTTGAGAAAATGATACCAATAACATTGCGTTTTTTTCCCTTTGTAAATTTAAAACTGCTAAAACAATTTATCCATTTGTGTTAAACACCAGGATTCACTGTTATCAGGTATGCATGTCAAATGTTAAGTCTATGCCTACAAGAGCAGAGAAGTTGAAAGCATCCACATTTTTGAGTTTTCACAAAATTCTACAAATATTTATGTATTAAAATTTGCACACCTGTAACTTGAAAATCTCTGATCCAATTCTCTCCGTATTTAGAAGATTCTATAACCATTACAAAAAGGCTATTCTTACCAATCTACTGTACACATGTCTAGCTCCAAAGGTGTCTGAGTTATATGCAGATAAGTTTTTTCATGACATTTCCCACAAAAAATAAAATGACAGACGTTGAGCACAAATACTTTTGTGATAATGCATCCTAATGTCATGAAAGTTGGCAAATTTTTTGAACACCTATTATCAAGAAATCATGCCAAATTTAAGATCTCTCACCCACTAGTCAGCTGAGGTATATACAGAAACGTTTTCATGAAATTTCCCACAAAAATAAAATGACAGATTTTGAGCACCTGTAATTTTGGGACAATCCATTCTAATGTCATGAAATATGGCACACTGTAAAGAACACCTACCATCATGTAATCATGGAAAATGTAAGATCTCTAGCCCAACAGATACTTTTTATGAAATGTCCCACTAAAAATAAAATGACAGATTTTGAACACCTATACTTGTGCAACAATCCACTCTAGTTTCATGATATCTGGCACACCATTAGAACACCTCCACAAAAGTAAGCATGACAAATTGCAGAGATCTAGCTCTGTAGCTGGCCAATTAATGATCAAATTCATTTAAAAATTCCATGAATTTCTGACAAAATTCCATGAAATTCTGCAGACTTTTGCAAAATGTCATAAAAATTCTGTGAATTTGGATTTATTTTCATTCTGCACAGCTCTAAGCTAGATTATTATCTACATGGTTGTTAAACAGTCAGCAGGTGGTATTGTGCCAAAACATTACTGCACATGCATGTACTACTGCAAATCATTGTCAGTGAGCTCTAGCAGATAGCTGTCATATCACATGAAGACATGCTAGTGCACAGTGATGTCCATGACTATTCTTCATGGTTCATCACTCAAGAAGGTGGCCTCACATTTGGCACCACTATCCATTTACTATGGAGCCCCATATGAATGCTACCCTACTGTCACTTTATACAGCCTTTACCTTTCTCTACAATCATCAGTGTCAGTGGCTCAGTAGGTAGCACACTCGCCTCTGAGGCCGGGAGATCAGAGGGCTGTGGATTCAGTTCCCACATCTGGCACTTGGGTTAATATCCCAGTACTGACACTGTAGTGCAGCATGAGAGGGGTACTGCACTTCTGAGGTACTGTCTTTCAGATGAGATGCTAAACCGAGGTCCCATCTGCCTGGATTGGTGGTAGTTCAGGTGGATGTTAAAGATCCCATGGCACTTATTAAAAAGAGTAGGGGAATTTTATTGAGAAAAGGTGGGCTTCTTTACAAAAACATTCACAAAATGACAAAGATAAGCAGTAAACAAAAAAGAAAAGGAAGGATACAAAAAATCAAGTCAAATTCCAAGAATCACAGTTAATCCAAAAATGAAGAAATTGCGATCTAGAAAAATGAAACTTTTTCAAGGTAATTACAGCATTTCTAACATTCATTACAATTTCCAAAATAGGGATCCATTTTTGGTGCAAAACTAGCAAACATCTAGCTTGCCATAAAAAATAACACAATATATATAGTTTCAAAGTGATATTTAGTACGTAAAACTGAATGCGTCCCAAACATAATATCAGCATAAGACAGCTCTGTAAAAAGAGGCTCTTTCCAGAGAGCAGCAATAGTAGACCAAAAATCAGAAGCAAATGCACAATCATGAAATAAATGAGCCTGAGATTCTATAATTGAAAGACAGGAATCCCTAGGACAGTATCTATCACGCAGCATTTTATGTTTGTGATTCCCCTTAACACTAAGTCTACCGTAATTACAGAGCCAGACCATATCCCACACATAAGGAGGGAGTCTAAGATTCAAAAGTTGCTTCAGAATCCAAGACTGACAAGCAGGCGGACAGGATGGAAAGTCAACAAGATCCAAAGCCTCTCGTCTCCAAATGTGGGCATATATAGCCTACCTATTTAGAGTACAAAAATCACCAGGCTTTAACCCCCAGACCATGGCAAGTTTCACGACCTCTGCACCAAAAGTTGGAAGGCCTGAAAGTTTAGCCACAAATCTCCTGTTGCCTTGTTCCCAGGGAGTGAGACAAGGCAGAAGCCAGGAGCAAAGAAAGGGTTTCCAACCCTTGTTACCTGGTTTTAAGGCACAACCCAAATTATAACTAAAAAAAATACTATAAAAAAAAGCTACCGGGTGCACCATCCCAATCCCACCCTCACTAGGAGGCCGATAAGTGAAACCTCGCTTCATGGGATTCAACCTAGAACCCCAAAGACCCTGAAAGAAAACATTATATAATCTGGTAAATAAAGACATGGGGGGGGAACATAACAAAGGCACAAGAAAATGGGGACCATCAAGGTTTTCAGTAAATAAACTCTTTTTTCTCCCAATCAGCTGCTGCCGCCACCCAGCTAGAAGCCTATCAGCCCTCCCTAATGCCCCAGACCAGTTCAACAGTGGTAAATCTCCAGACCCAAACCAGAGACTGAGAATCCTAATGGGCTCAGAAGAGAGCCAGATGCCAGCAAAGGCACCAGACTCAGGAAGAGTAGGGGAACCTAACGGGAACCCAACACTCTTTAAAAAATTAATCCGGGATCTTGCCAATAAGGAATACCAATGGAACACGTCAAGTACCACCTGCTCATCTGAATGAGATGCCATGGTCAGAACCAAATCATCAGCGTAGGCCAGTATTTTGATGGGAGGGATGCCAGAAGACCCTTTTAACCCAAGGATCCCAGGGCAATGAAGGACCACCCTTATCAAAATATCAATACCAAAGGCATATAAGAGGGGACTCAAAGGACACCCCGACACCCCCTTTTACCAAGACAGGATGTCCCAACCAGCCATTAACATTAGGAGGATCACAGCCTGAAAATAAAGAGCACAAATCCAATCAATAAATTTGGAGGGAAATCCAAATGCAGCTAAAACCGAAAACAAATATGTATGGGAAACTCTATCAACGGCTTTCTTCTGGTCAATAGCCAACACCCAACCCTGAACATGATTCAGGTCCCCAAGGTCAAATAGTTCACGTAATAAAATCAAATTATCAGATTGGCACCTACCAGGGATGCCACACGTCTGGACAGGACTAAGTAGCCGAGCTACCTTAACAAGTCTAGCGAACAAAATTTTTGCCACAAGTTTACTATCCACATTAAGTAAACTCAACGGTCTCCAATTATTGATGTCCGAAGCCTCCCCCTTCTTATGAATGAGGACCAAGATTGCCTCCTTCATGGACTTTGAAAAGGAGGCTTTAGACAACATGTCATTAAACAAAAGAGTTAAAGCAGGAACCAAATCAGTGCAGAACGTAGAATAGAATCCGGCCATGAGGCCATCAGAGCCAGGAGCAGAATCTCGTTTTAAACCAACGATAGCCTGTAATACTTCCCCCTCAGCAATAGGGGCAGAGAGCATCTCACATTCTGCTGGAGATAGGGAGGGCAAAGATAATGAGTCAAAGAAAGACTCATCAGCAGTGACGGGAGATTCAGTCCCAAACATGCCCGAAACGAAATGTTCAACAACCTGGAGCAGGGCCTCCGGGGAACTAACTAGATCTCCCGAGGGGGATGCCAGGTTATAAATAACCCAAGAATCCACCCTATTCTGACATTCTTTAAAAGGGTCAAAGCCTCCTTTAGTGAGTTTAGTCCCAAAGCGGGCTTGGTATCCCAAGGATTTAGCCCTATCATACTGTAACGCCTTCATCTGATCAGGCAAAACAGAAATCTGTGAACTATAATCATAATGATTTTCCTCAGATAGAGAAATCAAATTCTGCAATTGCTGATGTAAAGCCAGGTACTTCTTATATTGACAGGTGTGAGCCTCGCGGCTTTCTGTTGGAAAACCTTCTTCCAACCAGCCTTAGTGTCCTCCCACCATTCTAAAATATCCTCATAAATGTCAACAACAGACAATCGTGCTGCCCAGTCACGCTTCCACAATTTTTGGATTTTGGGATCATCCAGAATGGAGTCATTAAGTCTCCACTTGTTCTTTTTACACCGAGGAACATCAGACCAGGACAACACAACCTTTAAGGCTACATGGTCCGAGAATTCACTAACTAAAGTCCGACAATCTTGAACAGTAAGCATATGAGAAAGAAAAACAAAATCAATCCTAGTTCAACAAGTACCCTGAAAATAAGTAAATCCACCTCTGGGGTGACAAACCCTATAGGCGTCCTGGAGATTAGCTGTTGACAAAATATTCTTCAAAGTCATAGAATCACTAAACAATTTGGTCGTCTGAAGTCCCCTATCTGACTGATGAAGACCACAATTAAAATCCCCAGCCCAAATGATCAGTCTAGAAGTATGTAAAAATGGTTGAATATCGAAAAAGAGCAGACCGCAAGGCTTTAGTCTGAGGGGCATATACCACAATTAACCGAAATCGTTCAGTGTGAAAGGAGAGGTCAAGCAGCAGTGCACGACCTGGAAAACTATCCACCAATCAAGATACCCAAAGGGTAGAATTAGAAAACAAAATACCAACCCCATCACACTTATCAACCCCAGAGAACCAAAAGGAAGGCCCCTGAGACCAACCACAAGAAGCTTGCTGAAGGTCATTATTAGTTTTTAAACGGGTATCCACTAAGCAAGTGATGTCACAATGCATCTCTTGTACAGAGAGCAGAACACCACCAAGTTTGTTTTTTCCCTTAATGCTGTTAACATTGAAGGAGAGAATGGACAAGGAATCCATATCTAAGATTAGGGAGATTTACCACGTCGACTCTGTCTCGTCCATTTAGCAATGGGATCGACTTCTCCACCCCCGTCCATATCAGTATTAGACACAAGGGAGGAGGTGTCCGATTCATCATCCCCAGAATCCCTATCAGTAATATCAGGAGCTAGAATCGCAAATTTATTACCAGAAGCCCAGGACCGGAACCCAGGGTCCTTACCCCTTACCAGAAACAGTCAGTCCCTTCCTGGACCTTTTTTTTCGAACAGTAAAAGGGGAGTCCTGCTCCGGGACAGGCAAAGCCACTGGGGGGGGCATAACCAGAGAAGAAGCAGTGTCCGGGGAAACCAGAGGAAGGCCCTCCGGGGCCACCAGAGAAGCAGACTCAGTTAACAGAGAGTCATCCTGAGGGTCTGAAGCAGGAGCCTTCCCAACTGCAGGCTCTATAACAGGATCAGCCGTGGCCAAAGAGGGAAGGGGGAGAGCCGCTGAACCAGAACAAGAACGACTCTCAGCAGAATTTTGTGCCAGCTGTTGTTGAGCAAAGTTAATGATGCCCACATGGGAGGGACAATCATCCCGGTTATGTGAGGCCCAAGGACAACGACCATAAGCATGACCAGTGTTTTCACAGAGGTTACACTTAAAAAGGTTCAAACAAGCACTGGAGGAATGGCCAAATTCCAAACAATGGCTGCATTTAAGTGTATCACAAGCAGAGCTAAAATGGGCCCGAGATCCACATTTAAAACAAGACCTAGGCTGCCCTGCACAAAAAAATCAACCCCTTATCTTTTCCAAGGAAAAAAAAATTAGGCAAGTGAGCTGGACCAGAGTCTGAGGAAAACAACTTAACCCGAACTTTCCAACCCCTATCCCAAATCTGTTCACTATCTAAAGTTGGAGTGGGTTTATTCAAAACCTCACATCTCTGTCGGAGCCAAAATGAAATGTCCTCCACATTGACACCTTCGTTTTTAAACATAATAGTAATAGTCTTAACAGTAGGTTTCTTAAAGGGAGAACATGAAAGGGGCCCAAAGGGGGAAAGCTTTAAATTTAGCATATTGGACCCAATAATGGTCCAAATGAGAAACATGTTTAAAACTTATGTCAAAATTAGAATTCCCTAAACTAATCAGGGCAAAAATTTCAGATGAAAAGAAATGCATCGACCCTTTAAGCAAATTTTTAGCAACATACAGCCTGTCAGGGGGAGTATCCAACCCTCCTTTATATAAAAACCTGACTGCATTGCGTCTAGGAGCAGGCTCACCTTTATGGGATTGGAACAAATCTGTTAGCTTAAAACCCACCGAGACACTAGGTTTGGGAACCCCTCCCTGCCCAGCCTCAGGGTCCTGACCCAAACAGCCTGGTGTAGCAGGGGTCGAGCCTCTCGGTTCCTCAGAAGCTGGAGAAACCAAGCTCGAGGAGGGACACTGAGAAGCAGAGGCATGCACCCCAACACCAGAAACAGGAGCCTCAGTAACCATAACATCCCCCAACACTGTAGTATCCCCCCCAACAGTTTTATCAACATACACAGAGTCCATAGTACAAGAAGCAGATAAATTACCCTGGGGCAAGTTGGAGCTCTGAGGGACAGAAGACACAGCATCCAACAATGTACCAGCGTTTTTCAGCATCCGAATATAGGAAGGATCTTTCGAGTCTGGAGACCAAGACCCACCACCTGATTGTTCCCAGCCAGCCTCCCGTAATGCATGATCAGGAGACCAAGAAGTGTCCACAGGTAAAATTGCTGGTTTTGAAGTGCTCGACCCTTCAGCTCCAGAAGCAGAAGGAACTCCAGGCAGTTTTCTCCATCCAGGTCTCTGGGCTCGGGAGATAAAAGAAAATGTCTGTCCAGCAAAGGACACCTCTGAAGTCTGTAAAGGAGAGACATGGGCACCAGCAATAGGTTCCGAAGATACAGTCAGCAGGGGCTTTAGGCACACGGCTACAGAATCCGTTGAACTGCCAGCCCGAGAATCAAGGAAACAGTCCATAGGAAGTGCAGGAACGACCGAATTCAGTGAAACACACCTTTCCTCTGGTCCAGCAGCCAAAGTAGTCTGACTAGAAACAGAAGACACCAACTCAGAAGATCCGTCGACATCCGAAAGACCAGCAAGTTTACGGTCGAGTAAGGCCATTTGCTGCAGCAACTGAGAACGTGCAGCGATCAGCCCCGATTTATCTGTAGGCAAAGGAGGCACGAAGTCACCAGCAGAACAAGCCATAGCCGAAGCATCATCAGAGGTAAGAATACTGAGGTCGACAACCTCACCTACATCACAAGCAGCAACATCAGCCTCTGGATCAGACAGTACAGGAGAGGAAGCCAGCTCCCCTGTACTAGATGCATCCATCTCCTCCAGCATCCTAGGCAGACTGACCACAGCAATGCTAGTGGCCAAGGGTCCCCCTGCTGGCAGCAATGCAGCAGCGGAGTAGGGGAATTTCCCCGGTGTCCTGGCCAAATTTCCCTCATTCACTAAAAATACCACCAACAGCTTAATCTGAGTCAAGGTCAGTTGGCATTCATCTGTATCGTGCCTGAAAATAGGCAGGATTTGCCTAGTGTGCTTACCCGGTCAACAAAAACTAAATAAATAACACAATGGCAGCTCAAGTGTATGACTAGGCAAAATGTATGGATATGGCTTTGACAACTATATCACAACATTCCACAATTTTACAAAAGGTTTATGAATTTCAACTTTAATTACTGATGCTATTTTGGAATCTTTGGATGCCCATAACTTGGACAACCTTTGAGCAAGAGACTTTTGACACACAGAGACTCTTTTTTTTCCGGATTATTTTTTCTCCCAGGCAGCAGCTTGTCTCTCAGAGGTATACCCTGATCAGACTGAACCTAGCCATCATTCAGTTGGCTACCAGGGTTTACTCCCACATAGTCCCATCGTCCCTGGTGGGGGCAGTGCCTCTGTTAGCCTCACACAGCCATAACGTCCCCTGCAGCAGAAGCAAGCTCCCTGGCGCAGTTGCAGGGCTCGCTGTGTTGGTGGAACCCCCTGTCAACCCTCTCTGACCAAGATGCACTGCTGAGCAGCTGAAGTCTCACTAATGGCTTGCTCGCTAACAAGATTTCCTGGGCTCACTTCCAAAACTGAGTCATCAACATGACAGGATGATGCTCTACTGCTGGGCCATGGGTGTGGCCTCAAAGTCTAATATGTAAGGTCAGTGACTGCTGATATGCAGTTCTCTACTTTTAAAGTTACAGGGGCTTAACCCTTGCATGGCCATGCACTGAGATATCATTCCAAACTTCCTATACAACCTAATTCTGTCGGCAGTCTAAGGGTTAAAATTATACAGTTTACATAATTGCAAAGTGTAGTACTAAAATTTTGGAACATTTGGAGACTTATAACTCAGTCACTTTTAAAGACAGAGATCTGAAACATGACACACGTCTGTATGAACCTTGGTAAAGTCATTGTACTAAACATTATGTAATTTGGACACATACTAGATACACACAGTAGTTCTATTAGCAGCCAATTTAGAATGTGCACCAAATTTGAAATATTTGTCTTAAAATTAGCAGGGAACACATACTGTACCACTTATACATAGTTAGAACTTATACAGAGATACACACAGTAAGATTGAAAGACTCAGCGCTAGAGTACAGAGACCTGGAACCCCAATATTGTTTTAAAAATGGAGTCATGTGCACACCTAAAGGGCCCAAGCTTATATTCTGACATTGGTCCTACTGTTTTGTACAAAGAGAGATTCACTGGTACACACTGGTTTTCATCTGAGTTCTGTACCTACATTCTGCGTCACGTAGGGCTATCCCAGGAGGCACCTGCTAGTTGCTTGATTTCTCACTCATCTACATTATTAAATTAGCACACCAGGAGAGTGTAAAGGTTTCAATCCAATATCCTGTTAGGAAAGATTAACTACTTTTGTTGCAGAAAACACATTTTTTTTTATTTTAATTAGCAGAAATCCCAATGCTGTGGTTTGTTAATCCCCAGCTTCATGCATACACACACACACACACACACACACTCCTGGACCTGCTTTAGTGTATGCTAAATCACATTCGTACCCCAACGGTACCAGTTTTGATTTTCCTAATGGATTCAGCTTTACTTCACTTATTGAGCATACCAACATCAATATGTCTGGCTTCTGCTTTCTTACTTGGTGTGTGTCAGCCCTGACTAGGCTGTATGGCAATGTCACAGCCCTCAAAAGAACTGTATATGAATTACAAAATCAGAACTGCTAAGGACTCACTTTTTCTTTTCTGACAGCAATAAATCTGTTTGCCTTCTGAAATATTTAACTCCAAGCAGCTGCACAATGAGGCATTACATTAGTTTTCAATGATTTGGGATACTTATTACTTGGGCTGCCAGGAGGAATAATTTTGAAGACTGAGACCAGAGGCTAGAGAAATATTGGCTAGAGCCCTGTACACTTGTCAGAGATATTCCATCTTATTTTCCCCTAGGGTGTCTACGACCGTTTACAATGACATTAACATTATACTAATCACATGTTTTGCTGCATTACCCTCAGCAAGGTTTCTGTCCACAAATGCATGTCTGTCAGCAATCCAGATGCTGGGATTGTCTGCGCCATATCATCAGCTTCCCTGATCCACATGGAAAACCCATGTTGTATGAGTCATCTGATCAGTGCAGATCCTTTAGGCTTTTTTTCATCCTCTGTTTATGCCTCCTGCTTCTGTCTGGCCCATATCTGACTGGTCCTCTAGTCACATCATCCACCATACCTGTAGCCTACATCTCCAGGATACCCTCATGGGTTACTCCTCCCCATGGCAGGACCAGACGGTTACCCTGACCCCACCTCAGCACTATCAGGAATTAAAGATGCCTAGATGGTGGTGTGGACCTGCAAGTGAGTGGATGTAATCCCGCCACAGTCAGGCAGGACCTGCAAGGGAGTGGGCATAATACAGCCACAGTCAGGTGGGACCTGTGAAGGAGCAGGTATAATCTAGCCACAGTCAGGTGGGACCTGCGAGGGAAAGGGTATAATCCAGTCACAGTCAGGCGAGACCTGTGAGGGAGTGGGAATAATCCAGTCACAGTCAGGTGGGACCTGCGAGGTAGTGGGTATAATCCAGTTACAGTCAGACGGGACCTGTGAGGGAGTGGGAATAATCCAGTCACAGTCTGGTGGGACATGCAAGGGAGTGGGTATAATCCAGCCACTCTCAGTTTGGACCTGTGAGGGAGTGGATGTAATCCAGCCATAGTCAGGTGGGACCTGTGAGGGAGCAGGCATAATCCAGCCACAGTCAGGTGGGACCTGCAAGAGAGTGGATATAATCCAGCCACAGTCAGATGGGACCTGTGAGGGAGCAGGCATAATCCTGCCACAGTCAGGCAGGATCTGCGAGGGAGCAGGCATAATCCAGCCACAGTCAGGTGGGACCTGAGAGAGAGTGGGTATAATTCAGCCACAGTCAGATGGGACCTGCAAGGGAGTGGGCATTATCCAGCCACAGTCAGACGGGACCTGCAAGGCAGTGGACATAATCCAGCCACAGTCAGGTGGGACCTGTAAGGGAGTGAGAATACTGCAACCACTGTCAGGCAGGACCTGCAAGGGAGTGGGCATAATATGCCACAGTCAGAATATTTCCTACCAAAATGGTCCACCCCAAGGGTCACACCCTGTGCAAAGATGCATAAATGTGTGCACAGAGGAGTGGACACATGTCAATGTCTGTGGGTGAGCTCTTCCTCCCCCTGAACGTGTATCCACTGTACTGCCAGCTTGCCTCTGGTGGGTTGCGGCAAGAAGCCACATGTGATGTTCTCCTTCCCTAAGAAAGAGAGACATCCAGGAAATGCTCAATTCTCCTATCCTTGGTCAGGCTCCGAGCAGCCGGAGTGTGTGCCCGAATCTGACGAGCAGTAGCACCCCCACTTTACTGTCAGGCTGGCTCAGACCTGGCAGTTTTGCAGCAAAGGTGATCCATGTCGGCACTGGTCATGGACAGAGTCGCATAAACACACACTTGCAAGACTGGCTCAGTAAACAGGACCTGTGAATGTGAGTTTTCTTCTTTGTGTTATCTTACATTTTGAGCTGGGAATTTGGTGCAATGGATATAACTGGGGAAATCCTGTATTCAGCATATTTATATTCATTTATTTGTAAATTTGTGAGTAAGAGAGGTGCAAAAAGTCAAGGCTTGGTTCTACGAGTGACCCGGGAAGGGGTTACGGAGGAAAGAGTACAAAAGTCAAACAATACCATCGACAAAGAGAGGCAAAATGGCCAAAAGCAGCAACTGGTTACAGGAGTCAGCTACACTGCAAAACAGCTCAGAGAAGCAGCCAAATATAATGCACTAGATGGATATACTAATTGAAACAATACAAAGAAAATACACGATGGCTACATGGGGGGTTAAGTGGAGCTAGGGAGGAAGGAGTGTTTTGCTGGTGGGGGACTCCATACTTAAGGGGATCAGATGAGGCAGTAGGGTAGACCCCAGAGTCAGTTGAAGAAACAATTATGACTGATTCACCACACATAATGACTGATTTTTTCAACTAGATTGAAATTTCTGACTTCAACTAACTGAAGAAAAACAAACTAATTTTTTCAACTTTCGCCATCATTGATGTTTATTATGTAATAGTTTTTCATACTTTTTTAACTGTGCATCTTTTTTTACTAAGATTTTGATTATAAAAGTTAATAAAATGTATGGAACCCCCCCCAAATCAATGGGGTGCTCACACACAGCCTTCACCTTCTGACATCACGAAACAGGGCTGCAGGTGCCTACATGGGGGCGTGTTGGTGGGTTAAGGTCAGGAAGCAGCTCTGTTTTTAGCATTTGGGATTTAGCAGCACTATAGCTTCACAAATGGGCAGAAACAAGAGGAATTATTTATACCCCTCAACTCTGGGGCAGGTGAGGTATTCCATATGATGGAACAACTAGGCAACAGCAGCTAAGAAGCAGGCTGCTCTTTAAAATGCAAATACAGAGTGCAGAGAAGTAAATCTACCCATGGTAGGGACCCACCAAGTAAGCAATAAGGCATGAAGGGGTGTTGTAAACCATATTTTACAGCATGGCCAGGGGCATAGTAAGGCACAAGGATGAAGGCTGAGTGACTTCAGCTGCTTCAATGATGCTAACTAAACTCAAGGTTAGTCCTGTGAATATTTCATAAATAGGTGTTGATTTTATAAATGAAATAGGAAGTACAATATTTTAATCTACAGATCCTGAAGAAGCAGTTAGTGAAACTGCAAAATGCCGATGATGATGATGAGATGAATCTTAATGATTATTCTTGGACATATTCTGGTGTTCAGTTTCCTAAAACTTTAACCGGTGAGTGGATCACCTATCTTCAAATCTCTGTGCATGAATAATTGAAACTGCCATTAGAGAGGCAACAAGCCTTTGTGTAAAGCAAATCAAAAAAACAAAAACAAAGGGAAAAGCCACTATGATTCTCAAAAGAGGTGGCAGGGAAGGTTAATGAGAAAAGGAAAGCATTCAGGAAGTACAAGGAATCACTGAATGAGCAGAACAGAGAACTGTATCAGTTAAAGCAGGAGGAGGCAGGGAAGGCAGTCAGAATAGCAAAGGCCCACACTGAGGAAAAGATAGCCAACTCTGTCAAGAAGGGGGATAAAACCTTTTATAAGTACATTAGGGAGTGAAGAAAGAGCAAGGGAGGGATACTGAGGCCAGAATTCTAAAAGAACTAAGGGGAGAACCAGTGACACCACTGACTACCCTCTTTAACAAATCATGGGAGGATGGGGTGGTACCTAAGGACTGGAGAAGGGCAGATGTGATTCCCCTTCACAAAAGTGGGAGTAAGACAAAGGCAGGAAACTACAGACCTGTCAGTTTGACCTCAGTGGTAGGGAAAATGATGGAATCACTTCTGAAGGAAGGATTGCTGAGTATCTAGAGGCCAGCTGGGCACAGGACCCAAGGTAGCATGGATTCAGAGGGGGGGAAGGTCATGTCAGATGAATCTAATAGATTTCTTTGACTGGGTGACCGAAGTAGTAGACCAGGGAGGGGCTGTGGACATGGTCTACCTATACTTTAACAAGGCATTTGATAAGCCCCACAGAAAAGATTAATATACAAGTTCGCCAGCCTTGGAGTGGGTCCCAAGGTGGTAGCCTGGGTAAAAAATTGGCTGGACAACAGGACGCAGAGGGTAATAGTAAATGGAGTCCACTCTGAAGAAAGGGGGTTACTAGTGGGGTACCACAGGGTTCAGTTCTTGGACCGGTCCTCTTTAATGTCTTTAGAAGTGACATTGCAGAGGGACTGGAAGGAAATCTATGACTCTTTGCAGATGACACAAAGATCTGCAACAGGGTTGATACACAAGGTGAGGTGGGAAGGATGAGAAGGGATTTGGCAAGGTTGGAGAAATGGTCAAATGAATGGCAGCTTAGATTCAACACAAGAAGTGCAAAGTAATGCACCTGGGAAACAAAAACCCAGGGGAAGATTACACAATGGGGGGTGAGATACTAATAACAACAAAAATGGAAAGGGACCTGGATGTAGTTATATCAAATGATCTGAAGGTGGGCAAGCATTGTCAGAAGGCAGTAAGGAGGGCTGGCGGGATACTAGGATGCATAGGGAGAGGCATCACCAGTAGAAAACAGGAAGTTGTTATCCGATTGTACAGAGAGTTTGTAGAGACCCCATCTCTAGTACTGTGTGCTGTTCTGGAGACCCCATCTCCGCAAGGAAATAGGATGGAGGCTGTCCAGAGGAGGGCAACCAAAATGGTACAGGGTCTGCACCAGAAGCCATACAAAGAGAGACTAAAGGAGCTTAATATGTGTACCCTCGAGGAAAGAAGGAAGAGAGGGGACATGATAGAAACTTTGAAGTACCTCAAGGGAATCAACAAATTCCAAGAGAGTAGCATCTTTCAAAAAAAGATATGTGCAAGAATAGGGGGCACAATTTGTAAGATAGAGGGGTGGCAGCTCAGGAGCAATGTGAGGAAGTATTATTTCACAGAGAGGGTTGTGGATGCATGGAATGGCCTTCCTGAGGAGTTAGTAGAGTCAAAAACAGTGGTGGAATTCAAGAATGTATGGGACAGACATAAGGCAATTCTAGTGGAGGATAGGAGGAAGTAGGCTGTTGGGTAACTACGATCTGCAGCTTATCCTTTAGGTAGGGAAATGGGTAGACTAGTTGGGCCAAGCGGTCCTTATCTGCTGTCAAATTCTGTGATTCTGTTTCTGTGATCTGTGATGAAGACTCTTCACTGCTGAGCAGTCCTTTTTTTAACCATGTGTAAACCATATTTTACATATGAATAAGAGCCAATCAGATTACATGATTTTACCCTTCCATTTTATAAAGCACAATAACCAGTCAAAACAACAATGAAATATACTAGGCCCCTGAAAGTAACAAGTTGAGGCAGGGCAGTAAAACAGTATACGGTATAGAAAAATAAGCAGCAATAGTATTAGTTACTTAAAAAAAGAACTGTGAGTCTAAAATGCAGTATAGGTAGGGTCTCTTAAACACCCCACAGAAGCTTGAAGGTATCCTTTTGCAAACAGAGCTAACCATCAATATAAGTTTAATAATAGTCGTAGAAATAGTCGTAGAAATCACAGAAAGAGCAGAACCAAACCACACAAAAACACGTATCCTGGATTTTAGGGGGGCAGACTTTGGGAAAATGGGGAGATACTTGAAAGAGGCATTAAGGGGAATGGGACAGGAATCAGAGGTTGAGGAACAGTGGGCAGTATTTAACATGGGGATTACAAGAACAACAGAATTATGCATTAAGCAGGTTAGCAAGAGGAAAAGGAAGAGGAGACCATTATGGTTTTCCAAAGAGGTATAGAAAGTGAGCCAAAAGATTGCATTCAGGCAATACAAAAAGACACAGGCAGAAGGGGATAGGAGAAGTACCAGGAGAAGCAAAGGAGGCAGGGAGATCAGTAAGGGAAGCCAAAGCTCAGACAGAAGAACACATTGCAAAATCAGTGGGTAGAGGGACAAACCTTTACAGGTACATAAGTGAAAAAAGAAAGACAAAGGAGGGATAGTGAGACTGAAGGGGAGGATGGGGCCACGTGGAGGATGACAACAGTAAAGCTGACATATTGAACAGGTATTTCTGCTCAGTCTTTACTGAGGAAGAGGAGGTAATGGGTCTGAAGGGGTACAAAAGGGTGAGAATGGTGCAGAAATGGACACAAGTCCCTTTACACGAGAAAGGGTCCTGAAGGAACTGGAAGTAATAAGAGTTGATAAAGCAATGGGGCCAGATGGGTGCACCCTAGGGTCCTTAAAGAACTAAGAGAGGTGGTGGCTGAACCTCTGGCTATCCTGTTTAGCCGATCACTGGAAACAGGGAGGTACCCAAAGACTGGAGGACAGCAGATGTAGTCCCCTTATACAAAAGTGGGAACAAAGAGGAAGCAGGGAACTACAGACCAGTCAGCCTCACCTCGGTAGTGGGGAAGATCATGAAGCACTACTGAAGGAGAGATTGGTAGAACATCTGGTTGTCAATGGACTACAGGACCTAAGGCAGCATGGTTTCACCAGGGGAGGTCATGTCAGACCAACCTCTGAATTTTTGACTGGGTGATTAGGAGGTGGATCGGGAGGGCAGTGGACATGGCCTATTTGGACTTCAGCAAGGCCTTTGACACTGTGCCACATAGAAGACATTACACAAACTGGGAATATGGTGTGGGCAGGACAGTAGCGTGGTGGGTAGGTAACTGACTGGGTGGCAGGACACAGAAGGTGGTGGTAAATGGCTGTCACCCACAGAGGGAAGAGTGACCAGGGTACCACAGGATCAGTGCTGGGACCGATCCTATTCAACATCTTCATCAGTGACATTGCGCAGGACCTAGAAGGCAGAATTTCACTGTTCACTGATGACACAAAGCTCTGTAACAGAGTAGACACACCAGAGGGTGTAGACAGAATGAGAAGCGACTTGCAGAAACTTGAAGACTGGTCAGGGTTTGTTGAAATTCAATGCAAAGAAGTGCAAGATAATGCATATGGGGCACAAAAACCTTGGCACAATATATCAGTTGGGGGGTGAGAATATAGCATGCACCAAGCAGGAAAGGGATCTTGGGGTTATCATCTCTGATGACCTCAAGGTAGGGAAACAGTGTGACAAGGCAGCAGGTAAAGCAAATAGGATGCTGGGATGTATAGGCAGGGGCATCACCAGCAGGAAAAGGGTGGTCATAATTCCGCTATACAAGACACTAGTGAGGCCCCACCTGGAGTACAGTGTATAGTTCTGGAGACCATACCTACGTAAGGACTTAGACAGGTAGAGAAGGTTCAGAGGAGGGCAACAAAGATGGTGCATGGATTGCATCACAAGTCCTATGAAGACAGGTTGAAGGAACTGAACATATACTCCTGGAGGAGAGGAGGAGAGAGGAGATATGATAGAGACATACAAGTATCTTACAGGGAGGAACAGGGTGCAGGAAAACACTATTTTAAGTGAAAAAGATGTTCCAGTACTAGAGGGCATGGGATGAAGTTGGAGGGAGGACGATTCAGAGTAAACATGAGAAAGAATTTCTTCACAGAACGGGTGGTGGACAAGTGGAACACCCTGCCAGAGGAAGTGGTGGGGGCTGAAACAATCACGGGATTTAAGAATGCATGGGATAGACATAAAGGAATTCTGGAGGTCAGGGGTAAGGGGCAACAGACTTCTAGGAAAACAAACTGAACTTACAAGCTCAATTGGGCAGACTGGGTGGGCCATAGGCCCTTATCTGCCGACACTGTCTATGTATCTATGTAGAATCTTTGAGACTAAAAAAAAGTTTAAGGGAGGACTCCTAGAAATACCTCCTGTATGGTATACCAGAGCTGAGATGTATCCATAGTTTAAATTTAAAGCTAATAAAAACTCATGCATATTAAACATTTCTGACAGTTTCTGAACTTGTTTTGGCTTTCAGCATGTATACTAATGGAGTCTGCCCTTTAAGGGGCAGACCAAGTTGTCCTGGTGGACCCCTCCACCCCCTCTTTTGTACAGATGGTTTGCTCAGAGGGGGGAGAGGGAGGGGAGGGACAGGGAGCCAGGACAAAGGACTGTCAGACAGGAAGGGGGGAGCCTAAGAAGGGAAGAGTCAGGGACAGGAAAAAAGAAAAAATAGGAGGGTCCAATTGCAGGGTACATAATGCCCTGCACAGTAGATTTCAGCCTCTTTTGCTGAAGTTTTTGTTGGGTTATAGAGTCCATAGAACTACACTACATCATTAGGGAGGCAGTATAGTGCAGTGGTGTAAGGCTCTGAGCTGTAAATCTGGTGATATCCAGCAAATCAGACCTGGGTTTGAATCCTACAGCTTCCACTTGCATACTGTATGACTCTGAGCAAGTCACTTAACTTCCCTGTGCTCTCAAATCGCACCTGTAAAAAAGCTTTTGGCTTAGTGTGCTTCTCCTGGTTAAACAACTGAAAAAAAAAAAACATTTTGTTTGGAAATTGTTAGCTTAAATTTAGGCACCAGCTTGGTAAGGTTTTGAGTACCAGGAGATATTACAGAAGGTAAGTAACAGAAAAGACTGCTGTGTATTGCTATTGGTTTAGTAGGACAAGCTGGTTTCTTTTGTAATGCTGAAATTGAAGGAGATTAGAATGCAAAAATGATTTGCTGACTATGAGAGAGTGGTTTTCATTCAGTTTTAGCTGTTGTAGGGTCGCTGAGGATGGGCTTTTGATGGGGGGCAGATGCTGTCTCACTATTGTGTGTGACTCCGTTTCTGAAATAGTTTGAAATGCTTGTTCTTACAAGCTAGGTTTTCTGTGAGAGATTTGGGGTGGTGAGCGAGAGCTCCGCGATATGCAGGCAGCCAGGGAGCCTCCCATTGATCACGGTTGCATGGTTATCGGGAGTGCAGGGCTCTAGTTTTCAAAAAAGTGTTTGTGGGCTGATTATTCGCCCCCTTTCTGGTATGGGAGGCCATGTGGCCAGAGGACACTTTCTCATCCAGTGCGGCCAATTTTGGCTGAACACGCTGAGTACAGCGTGGTGCCTGCACCCTTCCCCCCTCCCTTCAAGTCCACTAGGCCAGATTTCCAGAGGGGGAGAAGGAACTTTCACTGAGCAGACAGATCGGCAGGTGGCTGGTTGGAGGAGCGGCTGCTGGGATAGTGGTGCGTAGGCTCCTTGCACCATGCGTGCTGCTGTGAGGCTGTTCTCGCAGCCTAGTCGGATCCGATGCAGGAAAGGAGGACATTTGATGGTGCTCAGCGGGATTGACCCTGCCACTCACATCCTTCAGTCACTCCCTCTCTGCTCTCAGGTGGCCGCCTGCTCACTGGTAGCTGCAAGGAGCACCTTAAGTTTTGCTCGAGTTGGAGGACTCGAGGGTAGGCTTCAAGGCCCTTGGTGGATGAACTGAAGGAGGGGGGACAGAAGGGCGAATTTGACCCCACAGTGGCGGGGAAGGATGAATGGCCTAGACAGGGAGGCCATGCGGTGGGGAATGGTATCTGACGTCACACTGCATTGCCCACATGAATGAAGGCCACAAGTCCTTGGGGTGAGTGGGACCATGTTAGAAGCCGAAAGGGAGGTAGCAGCTTAGCTGCCGGCAAGGGGGGTGAGTGGACCAGGGACAGAGGCATGGAATTTGGGGAAGTTTAAAAAAATAAATAAATAAATAAAAGAGAAGCAGTAGTTGCTTGGGGTGATATGGGCCTAAGGGACTACGGGAAACAGAGTGTTGGGGGGAGTGGGAGCACATGGGGAGGGTTTGTGTGGCCAATGGCCTTCAAGGGACACAAGTGGAGTCTTGGGGGGGTATATAAAAAAAAAGAGAAGGAGGGAAGAACAAGGACATAATGGTCTGATGACTAACGAAGACTTTTTGTCAGCTTTTATCCACAGCAGCTGGGAAAAAATTGTGAGAAAGAATAGCACCAAAGAAGAACAAGCCATCGAAGGAAGAGGCATATAAAGTGGTCATTGAGTTGGTGGAGAAGGCCAGCATGATGTGGCAAATGGTGGAGGGGCGGAACCAGGGAGGTCAGGGGAGAAGCGTAAAGTGGAAAAAGGAAAAGGGGGCAATGGCAAAAGACTGACTGGGAGGCCGAGCAGCCCAAAGAGGCCACAGCCACCATCAGAGGTCCCACCTCGAGCAGTTAGTCCAGCACCAGTGCAGCCCCTTTTGCCTGAACTGTTAGTACCTCTCTTGAAGCCGGTAGTGGTACCGATGCCAGAACCCAGACCAGAACTCCCTGTGATGGTGAGCCCTCCACCCCTGATGCACAGCCAGTGGCCCCTCCACAAGAAACTGGACCATTTCAGCCAGGAGACAGCAGTACACATGAAGGGAACAGGCCCACAGGTAGTGTATCAGGTTCTGTGGGAGACAGTATAAAAGAGTACATTGGGAAAATTATAGCGGCCTTGGCGGCAGGCGGACTAGGGCAAATGGAAACTGCATTGGCTGAGATTAGGTCAAATAAGGAACCAACAGGGAGAGTAGACAAGGTGGTGGAAGGGACAGGAAAGGGAACAAGGGACATAGGAGCCCCGGGCATGAGGATAGTGGAACGCATGTTGCTGGCCACAAAGGAGAAGATATGGAAAGGGAAGTATGTGGACATATTTGCTCTGGTCAGTAGAGAGGCGGCAGCAAAGTATGAAGAAACAGAGAATATAGGGAAGAGTGAGATGGCAGTGGCTGTGGTCTTATTGAGTAAGAAGGAAAAGGATAAGTTTACAAAAGGGAAGACCTGGGATGGGTGGTTCGTGGGTTTTGCCACGTATTCGGCCATTGCGATGGAAAAGAAACCTGAATTGGACATTTCACTGATCACGTATTCCCTGATCATAAGGCGCGCAAGAGCAAAAGGGGGTGGTTGGATATATTATGATGAATTTTTCTGCCAAAGGATGGCAACGTATGGGGACATGAGATGGGACACAAAACAGTTTGATTTGTGGACTGATTATGTCACCGACCAATCCACGCTGGAAGGAGAGATGGGAAGAAAGGGGGGATACCGCAGAAGTGCTGCTGGGGATATAATCGGGCATTTTGTTCATGGCCCCAATGTCGATTCTGACATGCCTGCTTGAGATGTGGGGGATCTCACCCAGCAACAAGGTGCAGGACCACATGGACACCAGGGGCCCAAGCAGGTGGAACCCAGGGGACGGGACACCAGCCCTTTCAAGAGGGGCTGGGATATAGGGGGCAGACATGGAATAGAGGGTCGAGAGGCAAGGGTTATGGGGTAGGGGGGCCCAGGCTTATTGAAGAGAATGACAAGGAAAAACAGCCAGGGAGGGTAGGGGTGCCAGTTGTGGGGGGGCATGGGGGTAGAGACCAATTCAGATGGCAAAAACTCCCATTAAAATAGACGTTTGGAAAAAGTGGCTCAAGTAGCACCCAGATAGAGGGTGGCAGAAAGCATATAGAAGGGTTTTAGATCAGGTTTCCCATTACAGTGCAATGGCCCAAGACAAGCCAGGGAGGCCAATAACTTGGGGTCAGTCAGAGGAAAGGAGGACATTGTGAGACAGAAAATAGAGAAAGAAAAAGCTGCAGGGAGGGTGGAAGGACCGTATCCGTTTCCCCCTCTAGATAACATGAGAATTTCCCCTTTGGGGCTGGTCCCCAAAAAACAAAAAGGGGAGTATCAGGTGATTCACCATCTGTCGTTCCCAGAGGGACACTCAGTTAATGATGTTATTGGGGAGGAGCACAGCCTGGTCACCTATGCCACATTGGAAGAGGCAGTATAGCTTATTCGGGGAACCCCCAATGCCTGGATGGCCAAGACCGATATAGAAGCAGCCTTTCGGCTGCTCCCAGTAAGGATGGAGGATTGAGACTTATTGGGTTTTAAAGTGGGGGCCAGTATTATTTTCACAAAGCTATGCCAATGGGTTGCTCTATCACTTGTGCTACATTTGAAACATTCAGCACCTGCCTGCAATGGATATTCCAGCAAAAGACAGGTTACAAGACAGTGATACACTATCTGGATGATTTTTTGTTAATAGGCAGTGGATGAATGCAGAGAGAAAGGATGTTGGCTAGCTTTCAAGAGCTGTGTGGGGAGCTGGGGGTGCCATTAGCTCTGGAAAAAACTGAAGACCCCAGTATGGTTCTGGAGTTTTTATAGGGATTGAAATAGATGCACGGGGGAAGTATTTAGGTTACCAGACAGCAAAGCACAGAAGCTAAGGGAGCTGATTCAAGGGCATACTAGCAGAAGGCGGGTGCAACTAAGGCAGGTGCAGCAAGTTATGGGACATTTGAATTTCGCTTGCAGGGCAATTGAGCCAGGAAGGACATTTACAAGGAGACTAGCAAGCACCACGGCAGAAGTATTAAGACCACACCACTGGGTTGACATAACAAAAGGAAGATTTCGAGGTGTGGGAGGAATTTCTAAGCAATTATAATGGGTGTTCCTTTTGGCAGAAGGAATGGGTTTATAACACGGATTTGGAATTGTATACGGATGCAGCAGGGGTGCTAGGAATGGGAGGATATTTGAGAGGAAAATGGTTTTCAGAGCCATGGCCAGCAGACTGGGTATGAAAAGTGTCAGTGTCTCAGTAGGTAGCACACTCGCCTCTGAGGCCAGGAGATCAGAGGGCTGTGGGTTCAGTTCCCATGTCTGGCACTTGGGTTAATATCCCAGTACTGACACTGTAGTGCAGCATGAGAGGGGTGCTGCACTTCTGAGGTGCTGTCTTTCAGATGAGATGTTAAACCAAGGTCCCATCTGCCTGGATTGGTGGTAGTTCAGGTGGATGTTAAAGATCCCATGGCACTTATCGAAAAGAGTAGGGGAATCTCCCCGGTGTCCTGGCCAAATTTCCCTCATTCACTAAAAATACCAACAGTTTAATCTGGTTCAAGGTCAGTTGGCATTCATCTGTATCCCCCTCCCCCCTGGGTCGTGCCTGAAAATAGGCAGGATGTGTCTAGTACACTTACCCGGTCAAAAAAAAAAAAGGGAGGGTAAAAGACATCACATTGTTAGAAATCATGCCAATTTGGGCTTGCACCCTGGTATGGGGGGAAGAACTGTGGAACCAGGTTACATTTTGGTGTGACAACATGGCAGTGGTGGATGTTCTGAACAACAAGGGGGCTAGGTCCGAGATGGTTATTGGAGTATTGAGGCAGCTAATATTGAGGGGTTTGCAGTTGAATATGTCTTTCAGGGCCAGGCACATAGATAGGGTGAGAAATACCCTAGCTGATAGCCTGCCCCATCTGCAGCTGGATCATTTTCGGATGCTGGCACTGACAGCAGAAGAGCAGAAAATGCTCATTCCACTGAACATCTGGGATGTTGGCAAGAGGGAGCTGAAATGCTGTTTTGCAATTCATGGACACCACAGACTTCGAGGGCCTATGAAGGGGCATGGTGGGCATTGCAAACATTTAGGGAAATGTACCACACGGAGATAAGTGGGCCAGTAATGGAAGAGCAGTTAGGAAAATTCACGGTAGATCAGTGGCAAAAAAGGATGGCTCATGCCACAATGGAGGTGTACTTAGCGGGGATCAGTCTAGTTTGCAGTTTAAAAAAGTGGAAGGATCCTACAAAGTCAATGTTGATACAGAGAATGATGCAAGGGTGGAGTAGGCTGAAACAAAGGAACAAGGACAGGCAGAGGCCAATAGCAGAGTGGTTAGTTAGACTAGGAGGGATATTGCCGGCCATTTGTAAATCCAAGGATGAGGCTCAGCTGTTTCAAACAATTTATTTAGTGATGTTCACAGGGGCCTTGAGAGTGAGCAAGGCAGTGGGACACAGCAGAAAGAATGAAGAGAGAGGTTTGGAATGGGGGGATATAAATTGGGGAACACAAGAAATACAACTCATAATTAGGAGGTCCAAGATGGATCAGGAAGGGAAGGGGTGCATGGTAACCATTAAGGCTCATCCTGATGGGACCTTGTAAAGGCTTTATGGGCTTACGCTGCAGAGCGCTTTAACAAAGAAGGGAGGATATTTGTGCATGGAGACAGGAAGAAGGTGATGAGCTACCAGGTAACAGCCATACTCAAAAAAAAAAGGCATGGAGTTTCTGGGTGAAGATCCAGTTAGTTACTCTTCCCACTCTTTTTGAATAGGGGCTGCTTCAAAATGGGCAGTGGAGGGGGAGGCAGTGACCAGTATAATGGAAAAGGGGTGTTGGTGGTCCGACAGTTACAAGAGGTACATTCGGACCTTAAAGCATGGTGATTAACCTGACGTTGTTTGTTTACAGGAACAGAACCCAAGGAGAAGTGGGGAAGGGGAATTAAAAAAAAAAAAGGAATTTTATAATAAATAAAAAAGAAGAGGAATGGGGTCAGAAGGAGAAGGAACAATTTGAGATGGCTGAGAGATTAAGATATATTTGGCTTGATTCAATAGGTAAAGGGAGGATCACAGAAGTGTGGATCTGCGGGCACTCCTGCATTTACTGGGCAGAAAGGAGAGTGGAGAAGAAGGCCGGGGGAAAGCAGCTGTACCAAGATGTCAGAAAATGTAGGCTGGTATGGCGTGGCATTCAGGGGATGAAATGGGCACAGTTACTCCCTACCCTGATAGAGATGAGAGAGCGGCGGCTCACCCGACCTAATTATTGTACGCCTGGGTAATGATATTGGGAAGCCGTGGGTGGACACATATTTGCGGGTTAAACAGGATAAAAAAAAGTAAAGCAACGGTGGCCGGGAGTGAGCATGGCGTGGTCAGATATGATACCAAGGAGGGTATGGAGACACAAACACAGACATGTAGCAGTGGATAGAGCCAGAAGGAAGATGAATTGAAGGCTGGGGACACTGATAAGGAGTATGAGAGGGCATGTAATATTGAGAGGGGTGGAAGAGTGGGTAGAGGATTTTTATAGAGCAGACGGGGTTCAGTTGTTTGATCTAGCGATAGACATGTTTACTATAGAGATGATGGGCTTTATTGAGGCTTGGAGGAGACAAGAAGGAAGATAGAGATGAAGGACAGGGGCTGAGGAGGGGCAAGGCCAGTCATCCAATGCAAGCTGGAGGCCGGCTATGGAGAAAAAGGAGGGGAATGATAAAGGAATATGAGAAGAAGAAGCAACAGAAGGAGAAAAAAGCGGTCTCAGTTCTCACCATTACCTACGAGAAAAAGAGAAGAAGAAGGCACCCAGGTTTTCACCTGGGGAGGCGAGAAGAAAAGGAAGAAGGAGGAGGGGTGATCAGAGATTGATACGTTAATGCAATATAAGCAAAGAATTGTGGAAAAGAAATAATGGAAAATGGTGATGGTATTTGTAAATATAAATGTGAAATATAATAAATTAATTGCCAATCTGAGCACAACAGCACACAGTTGTCTGTCTTTTGTGGAAGAAAAGGGGGGAATCCGGGACAATGTGTTTTGTAAAATTTTATTCATCTTGTCATGAGGACTTTAATAGTTTATCTGATTCCTACAGTGGCAAACAAACCTTTTGTCAATCGGACCCAACTGACCGTGTTCCGTGCTCTGGCCTCCTATGGGTCCCGGAACTCACCAACAGACCACCTGTGCTCAGCCTGCTCCTCGACCTCGTGGGAAGTCCGACTTACTCACAATACCACCACAGTCAAAGAGAGCCCAGCCGGGCTGTTAGCAGTAGATTGATGATGATCGATCGCCTTGGCTTCTCAAGTTGAGCCCCCTGGGCCCCACAGCTTCCAAGCCCTCAGTCAACCAGCCAGACAAGCCAGCCAGGCATGCAGCAGACACACAGACAGACTGAGTAGTCTGTGAGTGACCATCGTCCTCCTTCCTACTGCCCACTGCCCAGCCCTGGTGGGCCTTACATACACATCCCATACAGTACCCTGCTGACTGTAATAGCCTGTTGTCAGTTCAGTCAGGTGTCGGGTGATGATTAGGTCATCATCATTGGGTTGGCTCCATGGCTCAGACTGCCACTGCTGCTCTACTTGGCAGTTCAGGGTCTTAAACCACTGTGCTATACTGCCTCCTTCTCTCCTACCTAAGCATGCTTTCCCTGCCACCTTGTGCAGCCAGTCACAGACACTCTCAGGCTCCTGGCTCCTCCTTCTATCTCTCCTAATTGGTAGATGCTTCGTGCCCAGGAACCAGGGGTGCATTTTATTGGCTGTAAGGTTTGATGCTGGTGGTTGAAGACCATTAGATATTCGTGGCCCCCCTGGCCCCCCCCTCCCCCTGCAGGAAAGAAAAAAGTGAAAACACACTGCAGTGCACCACAAAAACAAACCAGGATTGGTCATGGAATCATCAACTGCAGTGGATTTCAACTCCACTATTTTACGAGTGCAATCCAAAGCAATTGCAACTGATTGCAACTGCACTGAATTGCAATGGACTGTTTTAACTGCTGATGACTGCTTCGGGGTCTACAGTAGGGGGGAATGGCATAGTTGCATATGGGTGGAAGCCATACCGGGACTAAGGGCAGACAGTGTGGGCAATCAGCTCTAAGGTGTGTGAAGAGGGGCAGGGGAAGACCACATATAGTGGTGCACGGGAGGACAAATGACCTGTCGGGGAGACTGCGGAAGTGGTGAAGGAAAGATTCAGAGGATTGGGAAGGCTGTGCGAAGAGGTAGGGGAGACAGTTGCCTTCTTGGAGGTGCTACCAGTATTCTGTGTGAGCACAATGAGGAAGGAGAGGATTAAGGAATTCAGTGTTTGGCTGGAGGAGTGGTGTAGATCAAAAGGGTATGGGTGGCTGGGGGTTGGGGAAAGACCTGGGACAATAATGAGCTATATGCAGGGGATAGGCTGCACCTAAGTGGGAAGGGAAAGGGTGTATTAAAGCAGAAGCTGCAGGGGTATATAGCAACCAAAGTGGATTTAAACTAGCTGGTGGGGGTGGCAGAGGGGGCAGATGGTAGGCAAGGTACCCAGGGACCGAGTGAGCCTACCCCTCAAGCTAGTAGGAAAGATCTAGAGGAATTAGTACAGAAGGGAAAGGTGGGGAAGGGGAAATTGAAAAAGAGGTGAAGGTTACAGGGTAGAGGGTGGTCTCTACAAATGCGAGAAGCCTAGGCAACAAGGTAGCAGAGCTACAGGCGCTCTTGGCTGTAGGGAGGGTGAACATTGTGGGCATCACAGAAACGTAGGCCACAGAGTACCGGGACTGGGATCTAACAATCCCAGGGCACAGACTGTACTGAACGGACCATGAGGAGGGGATGGGGGGGTGGCTGTCTGTGTTTAGTTAGTTTAGTTTGTGTTGACCGGGTACGTGCACTAGACAAATCCTGCCTATTTTCAGGCACGACCCGGGGGAAGGGGACACAGATGAATGCCAACTGACGTTGAACCAGATTAAGCTGTTGGTGGTATTTTTTGTGAATGGAGGAAATTTGGCCATTGCACCTGGGAAATTCCCCTGCTCTTTTCGAGAAGTGCCATGGGATCTTTACCATCCACCTGAACTACCACCAGAACAGGCAGATGGGACCTCGGTTTAACGTCTCATCCGAAAGACGGCACCTCAGGAGTGCAGCATCCCCCTCATGCTGCACTACAGTGTCAGTATTGGGATATTAACCCAAGTGCCTGGCGTGGGGATAGAACCCACAGCCTACTGATCTCCTGGCCTCAGAGGTGAGTGTGCTACCTGCTGAGTCACTGACACTGCAGGGAGGGGGGGATCAAATGTACAAGGGACAAAGGGGTGGAGCGTGGAACGGAGGCAACTTGGATACAGCTCCTGGACTCCCAGGGCAGGACGTTGAGGTTTGAGGTGGTGTACAGGCTACCATTCCAGACAGTGGAAAAGGACAGAGAACTGGTGGACCAAGTAGGGAGAGTATATAGGAGGGGGAACGTGATCATAGTGGGGAATTTCAACCTGCCGGGGGTGGACTGGACCATGCCAGTCACCTCCAGTGCTAGGGAGAAGATCCTACTGGAAGTGTCCAGGGGGAGTTCCTGAAACAGCTGGTTGCTGAACCCACTAGACTAGGGAAAATGCTGGACCTGGTGCTATCTAACAGTGAGGCAGTGAGGGACATAAATTTAGAAGACCTGTTAGCTGGTAATGATCACAAAACGGTGTGCTTTAACATCAAAGAGCAGGGAGCCAGAGGGATCTGTAACAAAGGTGGTGAATTTCAGGAGGGCGGACTTCAGGAGGATGAGGAAGTTCCTAAAGGGGAGACTTGAGGACATAAAGCAGGGGATGGAGACAGCGCAGAAATGGCACACAATAAAGCAAGGGATCATAGAGGTGACGGAATTGTGTACCAGGCTACAGAGTAAAGAGACCATGCTGGCTGAACAGGGAGGTGATAGAGGAGATGAGGGCAAAAAGAGCAGTGTACCTGAAGTTTAGAAGGATGGGGAAGGAGGAGGATAGGGAGGAGTACACCAACTAGTATAAGGAGGTGACCAAGAGGGTCAGGAACTGAAGGCCACAAGGGAACTCGGATTAGCTCAGGGAATAAAAGGGGAAGGGGGATACTTTTTTAGATACATCAGGGAGAAAAGGAAGTGCAGGGACAGTACAGTGAGGATAAAAAGGGGGAAGGGCTGGGTGGAAAAGGGGAAGGAACAAGCGGAAGCACTGAATGGATACTTATGCTCAGTGTTCACAAAGGAGAAGGGGGGTCCAGTACCACCCTGGTCTGGGAGGAGGAGAAGTGAGAGATGAGGTAACGGACAGCAGGATAGAGGGTAGTAGAGTTTTGGAGGGACTGAGAGTGCTGAAAGTGAGTAAAGCACCAGGGCCGGATGGTATCCACCCCAGGGTGCTGTGGGAGATGGCAAAGGTTCTAGCGGAACCACTGGCAGACCTGTTCAGCACCTCCCTGGAGATGGAAGAGGTGCCTCAGGACTGGAGGATAGCCCATGTAGTACCGTTACATAAAAGTGGTCCAAGGGATAACCCAGGGAACTATAGGCCAGTCAGTCTGATGTCCATAGTGGGAAAGCTCATGGAGACGATACTAAACAAAAGGATGGTGGCATTTCTGAAGGGCAATGGCTTTTAGAACGGAAGGCAGCATGGGTTGGTCTCAGGGAGATCCTGCCAAACCGATCTTGTACAGTAATATGACTGGGTGATGAGGGAGTTGGATGGGGGCCATGCTGTGGATGTGTTGTACTGTCCTTACACAGTAATATGACTGGGTGACGAGGGAGTTGGATGGGGGCCATGCTGTGGATGTGCTGTACTGTCCTTACACAGTAATATGACTGGGTGACGAGGGAGTTGGATGGGGGCCATGCTGTGGATGTGCTGTACTGTCCTTACACAGTAATATGACTGGGTGACGAGGGAGTTGGATGGGGGCCATGCTGTGGATGTGCTGTACTGTCCTTACACAGTAATATGACTGGGTGACGAGGGAGTTGGATGGGGGCCATGCTGTGGATGTGCTGTACTGTCCTTACACAGTAATATGACTGGGTGTGAGGGAGTTGGACGGGGCCATGCTGTGGATGTGCTGTACTGTCCTTACACAGTAATATGACTGGGTGACGAGGGAGTTGGATGGGGGCCATGCTGTGGATGTGCTGTACTGTCCTTACACAGTAATATGACTTGGTGACGAGGGAGTTAGAAACATAGAAACATAGACTTTGATGGCAGATAAGGACCACTAGGCCCATCTAGTCTGCCCATTTCCCTACCTACAGGATATGCCGCAGATCCTAGTTAACCAACAGCCTATATCTTCCTGCCCCCCACAAGAATTGCCTTATGTCTGTCCCATGCATTCTTGAATTCTCCCACAGTTTTAGACCCCACAACTTCCTCAGGAAGGCTGTTCCATGCATCCACTACCCTCTCTGTGAAATAATACTTCATCACATTGCCCCTGAACCGCCCTCCTTCTGTCTTTAAATTGTGTCCCCTTGTTCTTGCAAGTCTCTTTTTCTGAAAGATGCTACCCTCTTGGACTTTGTTGATTCCCTTGAGGTACTTGAAAGTTTCTATCATGTCCCCCCTCTCCCTTCTTTCCTCAAGGGTATACATATTAAGCTTCTTTAGTCTCTCCTCATACAGCCTCTTGCAGACCCTGCACCATTTTAGTTGCCCTCCTCTGGACTGCCTCTATCCTGTCTATGTCCTTGGAGATGGGGTCTCCAGAACTGGACACAGTACTCCAGATGGGGTCTCACCAACTGTCTGTACAGAGGGATAACAACTTCCTGTTTTCTGCTGCTGATGCCTCTCCCATACATCCCAGTATACTCCCGGCCCTCCCTACTGCCTTCTCACATTGCTTGCTAACCTTAAGGTCATCTGACACGATTACCCCAGGTCCCTTTCCTGTTTTGTTGTTGTTACTACCTCCCACCCATTGTGTATTCTTCCTGGGTTCTTGTTTCCCAGGTGCATTATTTGCACTTTTGCATTGAATCCTAGCTGCCATACTTCTGACCATTCCTCCAACCTTGCCAAGTCCCTTTTCATCCTTTCCACACCTCCTTGTGTATCAACCCTGTTGCAGATCTTTGTGTCATCTGCAAAAGACATCTTTTCCTTCCAGTCCTCTGCAATGTCACTGATGAAGACATTAAAAGGACTGGAAATACTGAACCCTCACGTACCCCACTAGTGACCACCCTTTCTTCAGAGTGGACTCCATTTACAATTACCTTCTGTGTCCTGTTGTTCAGCCAATGTTTTACCCAGGCTACCACCTTGGGACCCACTCCCAGGCTGGTTAATTTGACTATCAATCTTTGTGTGGGACTGTGTCAAATGCCTTGCTAAAGTCTAGGTAGGCCATGTCCATAGCCCTCCCTGGTCTACTACTTTGGTCACCCAGTCAAAGAAATCTATTAGATTGCCTGACATGACCTTCCTGGCTGTGAACCCATGCTGCCTTGGATCCTGTGCTCCACTGACCTCTAGGTACTCAACTATTCTTTCCTTCAGAAGTGACTCCATCACTTTCCTACCACAGAGGTCAGACTGACAGGTCTGTAGTTTCCTGCCTCTGTCTTGGTCCCACTTTTGTGAAGGGAATCATATCCGCCTTCCTCCAGTCCTCGGGTACCACACCATCCTCCCATGATTTATTAAAAGAGTAGCCAGTGGTTTCACTAGTTTCTTCCTTAATTCTTTTAGAATTCTGGGGTGAATTCCATCAGGACCCATTGCTTTGTCCACCTTCAGTTTTAGGAGTTCTTGCAGAACCCTTTCTTCTGTGAAAGGACTGGGATCGACCCCTATCAGGAGTGCTTCTGTTAATTGGATTAGGCACTTCCCTCCTCTTTGTGAATACTGAGCAGAAAATATACGCTCAGTATTCCTGCTTTTCACTGTCCTCTGCACAACTAATCGTCATTCTATTCAGCCTCATTATCCCTCCCTTTGTCTTTCTACGCCACTGATCTACCTATAAAAGGTTTTATCCCCTTCTAACTGAGTTGGCTATCTTTTCCTCAGTTTGAGCCTTTGCTATTCTGACTTCCTCCCTGCTTCTTTTCTGCCTTAACTGGTACAGCTCTCTGTCCTGCTCCTTCTGTGTTTCCTTATACTTCTGGAATGCTATCTTTTCTTCCTGACTTTACAGCCACCTCTCTTGAGAACCATAGTGGCTTTTCTTCGTTTTGATTTGTTTATTTCCTTCACACAAAGACTTGTTGCCTCTGTGATGGCAGTTTTGATAATTCCCCATTGTTGCTCCACACCTCCTTCTAGCCTGTTTGCTAGTGCTTTTCTGAGGCACTCTCCCATCTTGCCAAAGTCAGCCCTCCTAAAGTCCAGTACCCTCACTTTTGTATGGCTTGACTCTGTAGCTGAGTTTAACGTGAACCACACTGTTTGATGGTCACTTGTCCCCAGATGGCAACCTACTTCTAGATCTGAGATCCTCTCACTGCCCCGTTTGAGAGTACGAGGTCTAAGATTGCTCCCTCACGAGTGGGTTCTGAAACTAGCAGTCTAATGCCTGCCACCTGTAGGGCATCAAGAATGGCCCTGCTGTTGGATGTGGCTGCAGCAAATGTGCTCCAGTTAACATCTGGCATATTCAGGTCTCCCATCAACAGTATCTCCCCTTTCTCTGCCATTCTAAGAATGCCTTCCATCATTAGTTGGATGGGGGCCATGCTGTGGATGTGCTGTACTGTCCTTACACAGTAATATGACTGGGTGATGAGGGAGTTGGATGGGGGCCATGCTGTGGATGTGCTGTACTGTCCTTACACAGTAATATGACTGGGTGACGAGGGAGCTGGATGGGGCCATGCTGTGGATGTGCTGTACTGTCCTTACACAGTAATATGACTGGGTGATGAGGGAGTTGGATGGGGCCATGCTGTGGATGTGCTGTACTGTCCTTACACAGTAATATGACTGGGTGACGAGGGAGTTGGATGGGGGCCATGCTGTGGATGTGCTGTACTGTCCTTACACAGTAATATGACTGGGTGACGAGGGAGTTGGATGGGGGCCATGCTGTGGATGTGCTGTACTGTCCTTACACAGTAATACAACTGGGTGATGAGGGAGTTGGATGGGGGCCATGCTGTGGATGTACTGTACTGTCCTTACACAGTAATATGACTGGGTGAGGAGGGAGTTGGATGGGGGCCATGCTGTGGATGTGCTGTACTGTCCTTATACAGTAATATGACTGAGTGAGGAGGGAGTTGGATGGGCGCATGCTGTGGATGTGCTATACTGTCCTTATACAGTAATATGACTGGGTGACAAGGGAGTTGGATGGGCGCCATGCTGTGGGTGTGCTATACTGTCCTTATACAGTAATATGACTGGGTGATGAGGGAGTTGGATGGGGGCCATGCTGTGGGTGTGCTATACTGTCCTTATACAGTAATATGACTGGGTGACGAGGGAGTTGGATAGGGGCCATGCTGTGGATGTGCTGTACTTGGATTTCAGCAAGGCCTTTGATTCAATGCCACATGGGTGACTAAAGGCGAAGTTGTCCGGGGTGGGGGTGGGGACAAGGATGGCATGTTGGATCTCAAACTGGCTATGGGGTAGGCTGCAATGGGTGGTGGTGGGGTGGAGTTTCGGAGCCTAGATCTGTGATGAGCGGGGTGCTTCAGTACTCTGTGCTGGGTCCGGTGCTGTTTGGGCTATTCATCTCGGACATTGCACAGGGGGTGGTGAGCAGGACTAGCCTGTTCGCCGACGACACCAAAATGGGTGCAATAGTGGATGATATGGGGAGATGGATGCAACTACAGAAGGACCTAACCAGGCTGGAGGAAGGGTCAGGGAAGTGGCAGCTGGGGTTCAATGTGAAAAATGCAAGGTGATGCAGTTTGGGACCAGGAACCCAAGGAGAGAATACTGGCATGGGGGGATCAAGCTGGAATTCACCAAGGAGGAAAATGACCTGAGGGTATTGGTAGCTGGGAGCATGAACAATACTGCCCATGCAGGAGAGGGGCAGCAAAGGCAAACAGGATGCTGAGGTGCATAGCAAGAGGATTCTTGTCCAGGTGCAGGGAGGTGATTTTGCCCCTCTACATATCGCTGGTCAGGCTGCACTTGAAATACTGTGTGCAGTTCTGAAGGTCATACCCGAGATGGGATGTCAATCTGCTGGAGGTACTGCAGTGGAGGGCAATTAGGATGATTCAGGGGATGGAGGGAATGGACTCTGAGATAAGGCTAAAGGAACTTAATTTGTACACACTGGAAAACAGGCAGGATGGGGGGACATGATTGAGACCTTCAAGTACCTGAAGGGTATCAACAAAGGGGGTGGAGGGGTGTTCAATCTAAGGAGCGGGAGGGAAACCAGGGGGCATGGGCTAAGAATTGAGGAAGGAAGATTCAGGAGGACGATGAGAAGGCATTACTTCACAAAGAGAGTGGTAGTGAGGTGTGAACGCACTACCAGAAGGAGTGATATCAAGCAAAATGTGGCTGGCTTTAAGAACGCTTGGGACAGAGTACAGGGGTGGGTAAGGGTGGGCAAGGAGGACAACAAGGGAGGCCAAGAGGGTGGGAGGAGGGGCAGCTGCCTGCTAGGGGGCTAGCTGCACAATCGAGCAGACTTTGATAGACCAGTAGGTCTGTTCTGCTGGCAATTTCGTATGTTCGTATGTTTAACCCTTACTGCTCAATGGACTAATATCTTTCTAAATGGCCTTTACTTTCCTCCATCTTTCTAAATTTCCTTCCCTTTGCCTGCCCATCTGCATGCTTCAGCACGTGCACAGATGCCATAGCCCTGTTTGTCTCTGGACCTTCTCCAGCAGAGTTAAACCAACCTTATTTCTACTAGGTCCAGAAAGGGTTCCGATCAAATCAGCTATCACCAAATGCCAAAAAAATGTCTCTGTGCTTTGGCACCAGGCCGAGGATTTCTAATCTCCAATCCCTCCCCTCCTTCCACACCCTAGATGGGGACACAATTGATGACGTGCCCTCAATCAAGTACCTCGCTATCTGGCTTGACCATCACCGTAACTTCTCTCAGCACATAGATGCCATATACAATAAACTCCACCCCAAGCTTGGTGCCCTGTACAGGAACAAAAGCTGCATCCCTCTTCCCACCTGCTGTGACATCCTTACAAAGATGATTCTCCTCATCTTTGATTATGGTGACACAGTCTATGGTGCTGCCCCAAGATACACCCTGGCAAGATTGGACCCCTCCTTCCACTCCTTCTGCCATTTCGCTCTGCACTGTTCTCCTCGTATCCGCCATTGTTCTCTTTACTCTGCTTTCTCCATCCTTTCCCTAGAGGATCGCCACTTAACCCACTGTGTCACCTTCACTTCCAAGTACTGGTTGTCCTCCCTCCCTCTGTGCCTCCCAATCTGAACTCTCTTCCCTTACCTACCCCCCCCCCACAATCCTGGATATTGCTCCCTCCTGCTTGCCTCTCGTAAATCCCTTGTTGGTCAAGCTGCTTTTTAGTTCCATTTTCCTAAACTTTGGAACTCTTTCCCCTCCCCATTTGCTCTGTTTCCTCAAAACACTCACTAATCTCACAACTCTGCACCCACTCCACCCCGTGACTGTCCCTAGTTACCAGGCCCATTTATTTTACTCATCTCCTTCCCCCTTATTGCCTCCCACCTTTTCCTGTCCTTCCTATCCTCCTCACTCTCTCTCTCTCCTCTCCCCTTCCCCTCACTCCCTCTTTCCTCACTTTTCTTTCTTCTCCCTCCCCCTTATCTCCCTATCCCCTCTCCTTCCTCCCCTCCCTTACCTAGCACCTAATCCTCCCCCTCTGCCCCCTCTCACCCTTCACTACCCCTCTCTGCTCCTCCCCTCATTCCCTACCCCTTATGTCCTCTCATCCCTCCCTCTCCCATGTCTCCCATTCCTTACCTGCCCCCTAATCCACCCCACCACCCTGATCCTTGACTAAATCCTCTTATCAATTGCCCTGCATTGAGCCTCTGCTTCAACTACCACGAGGATTCAGCTGCACTATCTAAGCAATAGGCATGATGGGAGGGGGTGTTATCAGTGGAAGTAATGGCTGCAGGTGGGTTGAAACCACCGAGGCGTGGCAGTGCTTCCTCATCCGAGAAGGGCTGTTAGCTCCAACATAAAGCACCCCCCTGGAATGCCTTATTGCGATTATGAAATGGGTAATTTTTAGTAAATTTTATGCATTTTTTTAAACATATTACTTTCAGCTGGGCCATTGTACTGGGATAACAGCCCAGCTGAAACAAGCTCTCAGCCAATCAGAATTCAGCATTCTTTCTATCCATTTCGTAACAACTTGTATCTTACCTGCATTTGATTGTAAATGCTGTAAATAACAGTTTATCACAACAAGCAGCACTACTGTTCACTGTATAGTACTGTAAATACACTTATTCTTGTATCAGTCCCCCTCCAGATGCATCTGGAAATGAGCTAATTCAAAGCTCAGTATGTCTTTCCTGGTGAAATAGTTTAATAAGTAAATAAGTAAATATTAATATAAGATGACTGCATGTAGAATAAAGCTCATTTATGTTTAAAAATGCATAAGAAACATAGAAAGGTGATCGCAGAAGGAAACCAAAAGTCCATCAAGTCTGCCCTTGAGATCCCAAGATCCTAGGTGAACCTGGGTCCTAGCTGGTAGATTCCCTTGCAGATTTGATTCTAGCATACTCCTTATCCCAAATAAATAACATGCAAATTGCACCTTACAAAGGGCGCAGTAAGACTGCATGAAAGGTGACTGATGGTAAGTTAAAAGCTAGAAATAGGTCAATCCAATCAGACCTGGGGAACTGAGGGGTGGCAGAAAGCAGACAGAGGGCTAGAAATGAAGTAGGAGGGGGTAGGGAGGAGTTAGGACTAGAGGAGTGAGGAAAGGGTGGTCACTGCTCCAGGCATTCTGTATAATAGATAAATGCTTGTCGTGTATTGAATTTTTTTAATGTATTGCGAAGTATTGAGAAGATGGCCACCCTGCTGGGCAGGATGTGTCAGGTAGCATCAGTGCTGTGTGGTATTATACTTTTTCCAGTTCCTTTTGCTTTTATTGGAGTTTTAAGCTAGTTTTAGTTAGGCACTATTTGAGAGGTTAGTGAGGGAAATTTAAATAAGTAGGGTTTAGGGAAGATAGACGTTATGTTGCAATAAAGGCTTGGACCTGCCTGGTAATTCAGAGACCCAGGCCAGCTCTTCTCATGGACTTACATTCTTTTTATAACCATGGAACTTTCAGCCTCTGCAGTGAGTCAATCATCCTCCAATCAGCAGGAGAGTGCTGTGACTGAGGGCGGAGCAACTGGGTTGCTACAAGGAACTTTGCAAGCAGCTTTTGAAATTGCTGCTGTGACAGCTCCAGCTGCAACATCTCAGAGGAGCTGGTATTTCCTAGAACCACTTGGGCTTTTCCCAAGGACTTACAGTCTTTTTATAACTTTCCGACTTTCAGCCTGTGCAGCGAGCGAAAGTCCTACAATCAGGAAGAGAGTGCTCTGATTGAGGATGGAGCTCAAGTTCCCAACTCTGGGCTTCGAACTAGTGGCCCTCTGCTACAGTCGTTAAGCTAAACAGTGACATATTGGGGGGTGACAGTGTAGGGCAGAAGACAGCAGGAGACACTGCACCTCTGGTGTGGTACCCTTAACTTCACTTTCATTTAATTTTAGCTTAAGTAGAGTGACAGTTTATGAAGAGTAGAAGGGAAATAGGTATATATGACGGGAAGTGTTAACCTAATAAAATCACCAGGAGAAGGGAAGGAATGAAATGTTCTATCTGATGTAGGGTAACCAAACAAAAGTTATAAAAAGACAGTAAGCCCATGGGAAGGTGGCAAAATAGTGTGATAAGGCAGTAGGAAAGGCTACACGAATGCTGGGGTGCATAGGTAGGGGTACCGCAAGCAGAAAGAGGGAGGTGGTGTTACCCCTGTATAGATTGATGGTGAAGCCCCACCTGGAGGACTGTGTCCTGTTCTGAAGGTCCCATCTCCAGAAGGACATAGATTAGAATGGGTAGAGGTGGTACAGAGGAGGGCAACCAAAATGGTGCATGGCCTGTAACAGATGCACGATGAGGGAAGACTCAAGTACTTAAATATGTATCCTCTGGAGGATAGAAGGGAAAGGGGGACATGATTGAAACATTCAAATACCTCAGGGTATCCATAAGGTGCAGGAAGATGGCATTTTAAGTAGAAAGAGATGCTCAAGAACAAGGGGGCATGATATGAAGGTGGAAGGGGGAGGCTCAGAGGGGATGTGAGGAAGTACTTCTTCACAGAAAGGGTGGTGAATGCCTGGAACAGACTACCAGTGGAGGTGATAGATACCAAAATGGTAGCAGGATTCAAGCAACCATGGGATAGACACAGGGTGACCTTAGTAACGGGGGGGCGGGGCTGCAGATGAAATAGGATCTGCAGTGACATAGTAGGCAGGATATTTTTAGGGCAGACTAGGTGGGCCAAGGGGTCCTTTTCTGCCAACAACTTCTACGTTTCTGTTTCTATGTAAAACCCAAAAGTATAAAGAAGGGAAAGAATAGGATTAAGAGAGGTAAAGAAGTAAAAGGGTAACACTTAAAACACTCTATCTAGGCAACAAAGTGGTAAAGCAAAGCAAATAAAGGGATCATTATAAACACCCTATCTGGGCTAAGGGCACAGAGTTATCTCCTGTAGCACAGTGAGTGTAAGAACAGGAATGTTGGGAGTGGTGCAGTGCAGTGGCTGTGGAGCGGCAGTCTTCAGGAGACCTCCTGGAGACTGAGGTACTGCCTCATCTGCATGCTCCTATCTGGGTAGAGGCAGGAGGTCACAAGGCTCCAGTCTGATTTGACTAGGATTCAGGAGACCCCTTCCTCCACCTAAAGGCCACCAAGTCTAACACCGATGCCCCAGAGTGTGCCAAGGTGGAAGGCCAGCTGGACTGTGTGAGCTTCAACTTATGATCGAAGAAATGATGTGGGGGGGGGGTTGGATACATTGTGGACTGGGGACTCACCTGGAGGGATAAGGACCTATACAGTGGTGATGGCCAGAATCCATCCAGGAGGGGAATCGGAATCTTTAGTGGATGCTTTAATGTTATTTCCAGGAACCCCTAAACTAGTCGAGGGGGGTGGCGGAAGAAATCAGAGAGGTATAACCCCCCACAGACAGTAGCAGAGAAAAAGGAAGATTTGAAGAGAGGCAGGGTGGAAAATAAAGAAAAATAAAGATAGTTTTGTTCAAATAAAAGCGGATGGGAACATGAGCTGTAAAAAGACAGGAAAAGCAGGAAAGGCAAAAAGGAGACAGAGGGGTGGCAAGCAGAGAAGTAATAGAATGTGGAAGGCCATGTGTGCAAACACAAGAAGTCAGGGAAATGCAATGTTGAAAATAGAGGCCGTTGAGGCAGAGGCAGACCTAGATATTGTGGCTGTTACTGAGTTGTGTTGCACAGGACACTGACTGGGACATGGCCATACCAGGATTTATTCTGTTGAGGAAAGCTTGGGTGATAAGGAAAGAAAGAGGGGTGGTGCTATACAAAAGGGAGGGTGTCAAAGCAACAGAAACACAGGGAATCCATGGGGGCTTGGAGGTACTGTGGGTCACCCTAATCATACTAGCGTTATCTACAGACCTCCAACACATGGGGAGAATTTAGATAAGGCACTGGTAGAAGCCACTGGCACAATAGCAAGAAAAGGGGAGGTGCTGTTAGTGGGGCACTTCAATCTACCTGATGTAGATTGGAGCCTCCTAGTCGCAGCTTTAGCTAGAAGATATCCTGAACTCCCTCTAGACGGTGTTTTTTTAGGCAACTAGTCAGGAGGCCCATGCATAATGTGATAATACTGCAGGTGGTGTTCACTAACAAGGAAAGTCTGACAGATGTCAAGGTTGGAGGCCACATGGGGACCAGTGATCATTGTACAGTACATGGTACTATGACGAGGTGAGGAAGACAATGCAACAGAGGTTGGAGCATTCATGGCAGACTACCGCTCAAAGATGGACAAGTTGACTCTGAGGGCTCATTATAGTGAGTATTAGATTGCAATCACCATGAAAAAGAGAGAGTTCCTGTCTAGGGTGACTGCTGCAGAAAACAACTGGCTAACCCAGCTGTTACACACAATAGATAGGTTGGTTAATTGTTCCAGCCTGCAGTCTGAATGAGCCTTTTCTGCAGAAAAATGTAAGGAGTTCAACCAATCCTTTCTTGACAAGGTGTTCTCTATTCAGAATGGGGTCTCCTCAAGTGGCCTATCGTAGGCCAGCAGTACCCAACCTTTGATGGGTTGAAATGACTTGCTACCCTGGGCAGATTTTCACCCAGTTTTGAAGGAAGAGGTGCTTTGGGAGTTCTCTAGGTTGTGCTCCACCTGCTGTATTTGGAAGCCTGGGCCTACCTGGCTGATTGTCAGCTATCGGGTATCCCTGGGGCTGCTTCTCACTGCATTTTTCGGCATCTCCATGAAGTGAATGTTTCCTGCTGTTCTGATAATGTTGGAACCAGATAAATTCATGAATTACAGACCTGTCTTGAAACTTCCCTTTCTGGGGAAGGTCAAGAAGGTGATGGTGGCACAGCTTGAGGCTTTCACAGAGAGGATTGTGGATGAATAGAACGGCCTTCCAGAGGAGGTTGTGGAGTCAAACAGTGGTGGAACTCAAGCATGCATGGGACAGTCATAAGGCAATTCTAGGGGTTGGGGGCAGGAAGAAGTAGGCTGCTGGTTAACTAGGATCTGCAGCTTATCCATTAGGTATGGAAATGGGCAGACCTGGTGGGCCAAGCGGTCCTTATCTGCCATCAAATTCTATGTTTCTATGTTTCACCTGGAACAATTTGACATCTGCAAGCCTCTCCAGTCAGGATTTAGGACCTGCCACAACTCTAGGACTGCTCTTATTAAGGTGTTTCATAATCTCCTCATTGCAAGAAAGAGAGGGTACTGGTCCATTTTGGTCCTTCCAGATCTCTCATCCAAGTGTTTGTCATGGTGGACCATGATGTGCTGCTGGATCACTTAAGGCACTATGTGGGGCTCACTGGTATGGCTGTGTGCTGGTTTGAGTCCTACCTTATGGGGTGGGCACAGCAGGTGGTTCTAGGTGTGAGTGCTTCAAGGATAGAGCTTGCTCCCATGTTGTTTGCAGTGGACATGCAGCCACTGGGAGAGATCATAAGACAACATAGCATTGTGTTTCACTGCTATGCAGATGACACTCAGCAATACCAGTCTTGTTCACCTAATGGACGTAATGTGGCCTCTGGGCTTGAATAGTATTTTGGGGAGATTAATGACTGGATGGCCTCAGACTGGCCGAGTATCAAACCAGGTAAAACCAGGTCCCTATGAGACAGCAATTATAGCTGTAGATGCCATATTACCATATTTAAATTTTAGCACATTTGAAATGTGGATGCAGTGAGGAATATGGGGTCACTGTGGACCACAAGCTGACATTGAAACATCAAGTTTTGGCTGTAGTTTGCCAGACTTTCTCTCATTTGCAAAATATTACCAGTTTGAATAGCAACTTGCACCTGGGGACCTGTTGAAGACAGTCCATGCCTTGTCACATAAAGACTGCATTACTGTAACTCTCTTTGCTTTGCAAATTGTAGTGAGAAAGAAATAATGTGACCTCCTGGGAATTGAACCCAGGGCCTCAGAGTACCGAACTGGTAATCTAACCACTGAGCAATGGGCTCACATGGTTGGACCTGAGCTTCCCGGACACAATTACTTTCTCTGGTATTGCAGAAAGGAAGTGTGTCTGGGAACCTCAGGTTCACCATGTGAGCCTATAGCTCAGTGGTTAGAGCATCAGGATGGTATTCAGGGGTCCTAGGTTCAATTCCCAGTATATCACTTTATTTCTTTCTCACTACAATCTGTGATTTAAATTTCTTAGCAGTGGCTAATACTGCATCAAAAACATCCAATTGTCTCTTTACTGCGGTTTATCTGGAAGTCTGATGCATCACCTTCAGTTGATCCAGAATGCAGTGGCCTGGCAGTTGGCTGGAATTGTCACACAAGCAGCGTACCATGCCAACTCTGCGCAGTCTGCGCTGGCTGCCAATTTGCGGGAGCATCAGCTTTAAGATCTGCTTATTAATGTACATGGCCCTATCACAGTCAGAGTCCAGATTATGTAAAAGAGCTCTTGTCTTCTTACACGCCTTACAATCTTGATTGCCTGCCCTCCCAACTCTACCAGGGTGGGTTTACTAGTGACTGGCTGTTCCCATCAGAAGCTTTCAGGGGACAGAGTATTTGTGGTGGCTGTGTCATCCCTTTGGAACTCCCCGTTTCCCAGCATTCATTCTACCCACACTGTGAAGGCCTTTGTGTGTTTTAAGCTGTTTTAGTTAATGTAGTATGTATATCTGCATTTATTTTGTTACGCTTTAAGTGTCAGTTAACTACAATGTAGTTACGGTGTAACTATACTATAACTGTTTTGCAATTGCAATGTAGCTGCATGCAACAGACATGTAACTAAAGGATAATTACCCTGTTGCATGTAATTATTGATTAGTTATATTGAAACCTGCTGTTTTTTTAATATACAGCTCTGTTATCCCTTGTTCAGTACTAAGCATGTTGGGGGTGTCTTAGAAATAAACACTGTCACGTCTTGCTTTATCTAAGAGGATCTTCCGGGACAGGGGAGTCAGAAGGAATATTTCACACAACAACATGCCAGCCAGTTGTTGTAGTCCTCAACACTGCTGTACTGATGCTTTCAAGTCTCTCCAAAAAGCGATTCCTCTCTTCTGGCAAAAACAGTAAACTAATCTCCATGTGCATCCCAGCCCACGCTCTTATTCCAAAGCCTGCTAATTATTACAAACCAAGACGAACTAGTCAGATGGTGCTATAATGCAGATTGGGATTTGAAACTGCCACACTTTGTACAGTATATGCGACCTGATTTGTCAGTATTACTGCAAAGTCCTGTTTAAACATTATCACTGTCATTTATTTGGAGACTATGAAGAAGACCTACTCTGGCTACGTTACAGTAAAGAAAATATTTGAAGCACGGATAATATGTGCTGCAACACAGTTGTTAACATAAATATGTTTGCCTTAAGTGTCACAGAGTGGCTCTGTGAGAGTTGGGGAATTTTAAAATATTGGGCTAGACATTTGTTTTCTCCTTGCCTTGGGTTAGAAGTATGGGTAATCACAAAACAATTAAACAAATGAGTTACAGATTTATTATTAAAAATTATTTTGCAGCTTAAAAGTGCTTTTATGCCTTGATCTGTTGCTTTAAAAATATAAAGTTCAGCTTTAAATAAAGGGCATTCCAGTTTTCTTGGCTGCTTTTTGGGAAACCTCCCTAGTCAGCTCATACTATAAAAATAAAGTATAAAGACATGCTTTATATAAATGATAAAGTTGTAGGAATAAAAGGAACCCTTAAAATAAGGTATAGGGACACTGAGCATGTTTTTTATGGCTCCGGTCTTTAGTAGTGGATTATAGTAAAGCACTTTCCCTTTTTAGCTTCCCTGAATTGAAGTTAGCGTTCTTCGCTTTGAACAGAAAACGAGCGCTTTGTTTAATTTGAAATTGTTGGGAAAAGGAAAAGTAGTTTAGTGTGGAGATTGGTACATGGTCTGGGAGGTAAATAAAAATAAAATACTAAGAGGCCAAATTGAAATTGGTAATGACGAACTGAATAATCAGTCATCGGGAAATGGGCTTGCTTTAATAGGTTGAAGCAGCTTCCTTCGTCATGTTGCAATAGTTTCGATTTTTGGGGGATCCGTGGTTTAGAGTTTAAATAAACAAACTCCCCTTGTATTTAGTTTTCATGCTTTGTGTTTCCAGTAAAAAGAAACCCTGGGTGTTTAAAGTTTCCAGAGCGTTAAAATAAAGACATCCTGGAAACGCCCCTTGTGCTCTAATATTATTTTAGGACATATTCTTATCCTACAGTCCATAAAAGTAATTGTCACCCCCTTTTGTATGTTTCCCCCCTGCTTAAATTATTCAATTCAAGAGCTGCAGTGAAGAGTTTCACAGAAGAAATTAGTTACATGTAGTACGATAGTGCGAATGCTTGCACTATCGCAAAGGAGTTTTAGTCTGTAAAGTCTCTGAATTAAATAAGAGAGTTATAAAAATGGTTAGGACATGTTTTTCATACCCTCAAAAGATAGAAGCCATGGGTTACTTGCTGTTTTCAGGCTTTTCAAAATGGGGGTGGTTCTCCAGTTGCTTCAGACGGAGCCAAGCCACCTTAAAGCTCCTCCTGCAGCTGCAGCAGTTTCTCCGGGAGCTGGCCGTCCAGTCTATGACTGCTTAAATACAGCTGTTGGAAGGGGTGGTGCTCCCTGACATCAGAAATAAAGATTAAAATGCTTAAAAAGGGTGTAAATCACTTGTAAGTATGTATGCATACTGTTATATGAATTTAAAGGTGTATTACTACTTTAGATAAAATAAACATGTCGTAAATAAATAAATATTTTTTAAAATAAAATACAGGGGTGGGGTTTAAATGTCAGCTGACCCCTTTAGAGTATAAAAGCTGAACAGTTAGTTCAGGTATTCAGATTGATTCTGGGTCTGAAGGTGAACTCCAGGGAACTGTGTTAAAGTGCTCTAATGAGTGAAACAGTGTTATATTGCTGTGCTAAAATTAAGAATAAGCTGTCAAACTTAACTCATTGTACTAAATTTGTCCTGCTACAAACGATTATCAAAGGAGGATTAAATAAAAACTGGAACTTTAAAAAGAATCACTGATGTGTCATGGTACTTGTTTGCTCACCTATACCTGCGCTCTCCCACATTAAGACCAATGATAATATTTTCAATATATTTTTAAAAGATGAGCCAAATTTAGTATCAAGCTGAGAATGTTCCTGCAATGGGAAACATCAGCCCCACATGCCTAGTTAAAAAAAAAGTTCAGTTCTTTGTCTACTGTGCAGCAAAGTAACAGAGTTACTGCACATGAGAAAACCACAACCCATCTTAAACTACATGCAACATCTTTTCCAAAGACCTGATTGTATGTATTGTATTGCTTCTGTTCCCCGGGTCACCCCTGAAAAAGGGACCTTCGTGGGCCCAGTGGGCCAACACAGTCATCAAAATTCAATAAATAAAATATATAGGATAGTGCATGGGGAACGGTTGACAACAGGGCTATTCTTTCACCAAGTTGGCACTATGATGACGGATTACCTCGAGAGCGCAGCTCGAGAGGTAATCCATTGTCATAGTGCCAACCAGGTGAAAGATGCCCTGTTGTCAACTGTTCCCCATGCACTTTTCTTTATAGTGTATGGTGGAACGTGGGTTTTGGGGTAAAAAAAACAGTTACCGGAAGGAAAAAAGAATTTACATTCTGAACCTTTTCACACTAACCATTAATACTGCCCCTGATATTACTGCTTTCGCCATGTGTCCTGTCTATGGAGTGAGCCCTAACTGTCAAATGCTGCGCGAGGACACAGTGTGACATTCGCAGTACAGTAGAAAACATCATTCTGTTGTACTGCGAACGTCACTAGTGTGTGACTACAAGGTTTCGAAAACGATCGATTTCGGTGGAGAATGACGTTCCACCATACACTATAAATAAATAAATGCTTCCACAACCCTATACTGCCAGTACCTGCAATGCAATAAATTTAAGTATTAGATTCTTGATATTAACCCTTGCTGTGTAGTGGACCGATATATCAGTCCAGAATTCCTATGCTTTCTAATTCTGTAGGCAGCCTAAAGGTTTGCCCTGCATGTATTGGGCTCTTACTGTCTCAAAGACCTATGGGCCTGGTATGATCCCAGCTGCTCTCTCCCCTCCACCAAGGGATTAATGCTGGCTATTCTGGGATTGCACCTTAAACAGTCTGGCAACACAGCCTTCTCGGTGGAAGCCCCTACAATATTGAAATTCTTACCAATCAAATTGAGGAGTTCGCTCTTGGAGTTCGCCCTTGGTGGAGGCATTCAAGAGAGAACTGTAAAGTTATTTATTTGAGCTGGCATACAACCCAGAGGATAACCTGTGAAAATAGCGACAGAAATTGAGCAACTCTGATATGAGCAACTCAGTTTATGTAAGCTACCCTGAAAGGGTAGCAAGCAGAGAACAACAAGGTGAACGGAAGAACAAGAGAGGGAACAGAAGAGGCGGGAAGGTGTGTGGGAGTTAGTGCGGCAAGAGGCTGCTGAGACAGCTGTATGGTGTGGTGGTGAGGGTGGCTGGCAACAGTGGGGGGAGTGCAGTGTTCAGGGCTGGTGAGAAGCACAGGATTTTGTGTTTTGCATGTGGGAGTACATTTTGTTTTTAAAGTTTCTCCCCCTCCCCGACATGCACCCCCACCGGGGATGAGAATCTTTATTAATGGCGGTGCGGGTGGTGAAGCACCCTTCACATACAAACATTTGTTTTCACCGGTGTTGCCTTACTGGGAGTGTACATCATCGTTTTGTTTTTTTGGCAATGTACTCGCAGTAATGGCGATCGCCGAACCACACAGAATGGGAATTCGTTTCTTTTGTAATTCTGTCTGCAAGCGTGTAGTTTAATTGAGGAGGGGAGGGATAAAAAAAACTTTAATGATGAGAAAGCCTTTTTTTTTTAAAGTTCTGTGGCTGCTTGCCCATACTGAAGTGCCATTGCGACAATAATAATGAAAAAGAGAAAGCGCTCAGTACAGCGGTCTTAGAGGGAGACTCTTGCTCCCAATTAAACTGGGCGTTCCCACTCCTCTAAGTAGAACTCACTGGGCATTTCCACTGTATCATTAGACTAACTCCTCAACTGGCTCCATCACACAATGGCGCTTTTTTAAAAACACATTCTAGCTTTCAATATATTGGCAGAGCAAGCAGTCGAAAAGGAGACTGGGGAAGCACTATCAAAAAGGCATTAAATAGGGCTAGCTAGGGACACGCTCATCCCCACTCCTGTAAGTAAAACTCATTAACTCCCTGATCAAAAGAAAATAAAAAACATATTCTGAAAAATCTTGTGTGCGTGGGGGAATGAGGAACAGACAGACACCACAGCCCCCACACTTAATTTTAATCAAAGATGTCTACTTCTATGCCATGGATGACCAGGACTACTTTTTTTGTTTTTATCTGCGATATATTTTTTTTACTCTTTTTATGTGTATTGTTTTTGAGAATTTTTTTATTACCTTTTTAACTGGGGGACCCATTTTATAAGTGGAATAAGACACTCCAAGTTGTGGTTTATGGCCTGATAAGAACACTTCACAGATGCTAAAGGCACTCGGTGCAAGTGCCTCATGCCTTATTACATACTTGGAGCGTGCTTTTATCAGGCCATAAACCACACCTCGGAGTGTCTTATTCCTTACATATCCCATTGTAAGGGATGTAGTTCCACCATGGGATCTCAATCTCTTTCCCAGCTTATGAAGACTCCCTTTGAGCCTATGGCTACTGCTGACTTAATATATGTCACAAAGAAAACCGTTTTCCAGTTTACCATGACATCCACTAGGAGGGTAAGCATGCTTCAAGCCCTCTATATAGATTCAGACTAAATCATCTCCCACATGGATAAGGTAGGTCTTAGGACCCAGAGGAAGTTCCTACCCAAGGTGGTGTCATAATTCCACCTGAACCAGTCAGTTAACCTTCCTGTGCTCTAAAAACATCACTGTCTGGATGTCAATAGAGCACTAAGTCACTGCTTGGACCAGGCAAGGGATGTCAGGTCCCGGGATACATTGTTTCAGAAGAGCCTGGTCTCAGACCAGTTTCCATGCCACCTGGTCTCAGACCATTTTCCATGCCACCTGGTCTCAGACCAGTTTCCATGCCACCTGGTCTCAGACCAGTTTCCATGCCACCTGGTCTCAGACCAGTTTCTCCTTCCAGTTGAATTGGTCTGAGATCAGTAACTGTCACATATGTGTCTAACCAGAGGCTTGCTAGGCAGCAGCCAGCATAGTGTAGTGGTTAGTGCATGAATGGCTATGATTCTTGAAGTCTGTGTTTGAATCTCATTCTCCCCTAAAATTCTTTTCACCCCAGATTTCACCAGTGTGGTGATCCATGACAACGTGGAGTTAGTAAAAGTGAATCTACACGAAAGAGAGTTGGTGCAGGAAAAAACACTAAGTACAACAAAGAAAGCCCCTGTACAGCAGTGAAACTGGCCCCTGACCAGGTGGCTCAGAAACTGGTCTCTGATCAGATTGCTCAGAAGTTGGTCTCTGACCAGTCATCATGGAGAACAAACTTCCTGCAACTAGTTTGTACAATGATTGCCTGTATATTGCAGCCTCCTGATTTCATCAGGATTTAAATGTAAATCAGGGGTTCTATGTCATAAGGGTGATCGACCAGTGACAGAGACAACTTTGCAAGGAATTGTGATTTTTACTTTTATGTAGGGGGCTGCACCCCCCTGCACCCCCCCACTTTGAGATTCTCAACTCCAGGGGCTGCATGTTGGGGGGGGGGTGCAACAGTGAAAAAAATAAAAAATACACCTAATCGGACTGGACACAACAAAACATAACTGCGCCTGGACCCGAACCCTGCATCCCAGTCGCCCTAGGCCACCCCCCTTCCACACGATGGAGCCAGCTCGATGGCTGACCATGGCATCACCCCTCACAAAAACTCCCACCCCTTGCTCTGCATGCTCACTCCCACCCCCCGCGCATGTACGTATGGTGACATCCAGTGGCCTTTCGCAAATCCTCCCCATCCAGTCACCCTGCCTACTCCCTCTCCATCTGGGTATGCGCCACAAGTGGGTTGCTGTTTCAGTACGTGACTACTTGTGATGTGCCCAGCTCACAGGATACCTACATCAAGGTACTTAGGTCTGGACTAAAAACCTGCCTGACTCCATTGCAAAGGTCATGACCTGTCTCATGTAAGGCATCTTGGAATCTTATGATGTTTTGGTGCTAAAGCCTGCAGTAGTTATACTGTATTAATCAGTGCTGCTGCTGTTCTCTGCAGTCCCTGTGTTCTTGTCTTATCCTGGCCATGAAACATTTCAAGGCATAGTAAGTGCCCTGCTGTTTTCTGTAGGTGTAAGTGTATCTTAGTTAGAAAAAAATGTTTTTAGAGAATATAAACACTTCACAAGACACATACCAGAACTGAATGAGAGTATAACTTCTGGCGTGTGGATGTACACACTACCAACTGCAATGATACTTTGCATGAGTGGAGCCATGACCTTTGCAATGGAGACAAACAGGTTTTCACACCGGTGCAAAACAGAGTGAAGCAACCTCATTTATACTTACATTAGGATGAAATTAGGAGGATACAGCAGAGGGAATCATTGTTCATGCCTACAGACTACACAGGTATACAGACAATAGGCTGAGGGGACTTTCCTTTTAATGATTCTGTGATGTCTCAGTTCAATGAGGATGGCAATTTGTAAGTTCTTCGCACACACACACACACACACACACACACACACACACACACTTTTCCAGGACATTTTTAATTGCTAATAAAGCAGGAGAAGTCAGTTCTCTCAGTTCAGTAACACCTATCTGATTTAATGCATGTCTCAATTTAATGCACATCTCATTTGTAGATAGAAATCCCATCCTTTGACATCAAATCTATCCTTGCGTTATTGAAATGAATAAGTAGTAGTAAAAATCTTTATTTTTATACAGGATACAAAGATGATACCATACACACCATTAGGACCGAAGTCCTATTTTCAAGGTGGTCCTGTTTAAGCCATCTCTTAAAAAGTTACACACAATAAATATATCAGACAAGGATTAAACAGAATTCAAATCAGGGTCAATGATGTCATCCAACTTAGAAATGCCCTATTTATCTCACGCTCTACTGTTAATTCTTTTCCCATCATGGTGTATATTTGGGTTGTTCCAAATAGGGGCCAACCTCTGTGGAAACCGATTCCATTTTAACAACTTTATGATGTGTTTTAGCAGGTATGTATTGAGGCAGAGATAGAGGGACAGAGTTCAGAATACAGAAAATCTGGATGTGTATATTAGGGAGTTTCCAGAAAAGAAAATCTGTTAGGTTTCTAGGGAATAATTAAGCAGTAAGCCACGAGGGGGTGTGGGTTATCAGGGGATTTACCATGGCTGAAGTGGTTTGCCCCAATAACCCACATCCTCCAAGTGGCTTATTCTGATTATACCAAGGTTCATTTTTTTTGCCATGATAAAATGCAACTTTTAAAGAGGTTGATTTGTTTGTGTATTTTTATTGTATTATTCCTATGCTGCAGAGGATTAGGATTAGATACTCATCAACAGCCGTTGGTTATCAGAGGATTTTCATCAGTGGTAAACTGCCAGTCTGACAATTTCATTGGCTGTTCACTTATGTCCATGGTATAATACGGATTATACCATGGTCCTCGGATACCGACCAATGAAAACGGTAGGCTGGCACCTTACCATCTTGAAAAAAAGGCAATCCGACTGCGAAATCGCGGAACTCCGACCGCCATCTTGTTTCCCCGCTAAGCAGAGACTGTAAAACAGCAGCTCCCTGCATCACTAAAATGAAAGGAAAACAAAAACTGCCTGGCTTATTTGAGCATTATACTAATTACTGCATTTTTTAAAATAATAAAAAAAGCAGTACTTGGTACAATCGCAATAAGCCACTCGAGGGTGTGGGTGACCGGGGGATTTACCACGGCTGCCGCGGATTTACCCACTCAACCACTCCAGCCATGGTAAATCCCATGATCACCCACACCCTCTCATGGCTTATTGCTTAATTCTTCATATGCCACCCACAATGGTGTTTTTTTGATCAGGAACAGTTTGACTGGCAATCACTTGACACGTCTGTTTAAGTATACAAGAGCAGTGCTAAAGTTGGAAGTTTTGGAGGCTAAGGCCTCCATTTTTTTTTTAGAAAAACAGAGCTTGGAGAGACTTATCCCAGGCCTTTTATTATCCCATAGAAAACTGGTAACAATCTTCTTAAACTGTTTAGATTGTATTATCAGCAGAGTGCAGAATATAGAAAATCTAGTTGCGGATATTAATTTGCTTGTGTTGACTTTATGCCATAACGATAGGTTTCATTTTTTAATTTTTCTAGATCAGATTTCAGTTTATCTATGGCTGGGAGCAGATTAATTTTGTCCACAAGGGATATATTGCTAAGAACTAACACTCCAACATATTTATTATTATCCTTCTTCAGTTTAATAGGAATGCTGGATGTAATGTGGTGAGAGGGTAATCCCTGACTATTTATTGCACAATATTCTAATTTAGTGTGATTAACAGCCAGTCCTGATAGTTTCTTGAATTACTCTGTTGTTAGAAGAATTGGATGAAGTGACATGTTTGGGTTACTAACATAGATTAGATTTTTGTCTGCAAAGTCTAGCACTTTGCATTTGTGTTTTCTAAGTTTAATACCCTCATTATACCTCCCCACCTCACCTACTTGGCCTGCAAGGATGGCTGTTTGTATTTGTCTGTGTCAGTAGTTCAGTTTTTGTGGATGTTCATGTTTTTCTGCTTGTTTTAGCTATGCCATTCTTACACGTGCTATCTGTGAAAGACTCCTAGACTGAATTTCTGCATAATGTTATACCAAGTATCAGCTTTTTCATTTTAAATCAACTTTTTGGAAGCCATCCCAAGCAAAACTGTATCTAGCAACTAAGTCTGACAAACTGAGATGCTGTGTCCTGAACTGAATCCAAGTCTTCATCTGACGTGCTTCTAAAGGAACTGTACTTGTCTCTGGGGGCTATTGACAATCATTTTGGAGAACAAACAGAAGATAGTGACAAAGGGTTTTTACGTCCTGCAAAATATGCCTCAGGCCACAGTTCATCACTTTCAGGAATTTAACACAGTCTGTAAGTTTGATCTACAGTAACAACAATTTACTGGACCTCATCAGTTCTCAATTTTCTCTGGATTTGACTATTTTCATCCTTTGAATGTTGGGCTCTTGGGCAAGACACTATATTACATATCTGGACTTACGTCCCCTGAACTTTTCAACAGTCTTCCCCCTGCAATTGTCCAGAGCCCCTCCATGGCCACCTTTAAGTGCAATCTAGAGTTACACCGTTCTCACACAGCCATCTGCAGGGGTCCTTTTGCATGATTGTTTCTCCATTGGGTGCTCTTTCTCCCTCACTGAAACAACTGAATCTTGCCTCATCCCTTATGGTGGCAGGGTTACCAAGTCTGAGAATTTTCCAAGCACTTTATCTTACCACTGCACTTGTTCTCATTTATTTGTTTATCTTTATTTTTTTAGTATCTTATCTGTTCTTAACAGTTGTGTATCTAGTTTTCTTGTATTCCCCAATAACTGAACAGCTGTCTGTCCTGTTTTTAACCTATGTAACCCCCATGTTGTTTATGTCCATTACTGGATGCATGTGAAAATGGGCAACTTTTGCTCACATGCCTTTCCAGTATAATAAAGAAACTGAAACTGAAGTAGCTCACATACCATTGTGTTTGTTAGCACAGTGCTTTGCTACTGGCATATAGAAACATAGAAACATAGAAACATAGAATTTGTCGGCAGATAAGGACTGCTTGGCCCACCCAGTCTGCCCATTTCCCTACCTACTGGATAAGCTGCAGATCCTAGTTAACCAGCAGCCTACTTCTTCTTACCCCCACCCCCCAGAATTGCCTCATGACTGTCCCATGCATGCTTGAATTCCACCACTGATTTTGACTCCACAACCTCCACCGGAAGGCCATTCCATGCATCCACAACCCTCTCTGTGAAAAAATACTTCCTTAAATTACCTCTGAGCTGCCCCTCCTCTATCTTCAAATTGTGCCCTCTTGTTCTTGCACACCTCTTTTTTTGAAAGATGCTACCCTCTTGGACTTTGTTGATTCCCTTGAGGTACTTGAAAGTTTCTATCATGTCCCCCCTCTCCCTCCTTTCCTCGAGGCTATACATATTAAGCTCCTTAAGTCTCTCTTCATATGTCTTCTGGTGCAGACCCTGCACCATTTTAGTTGCCCTCCTCTGGACAGCTTCCATCCTGTCAATGTCTTTGCTGAGATTGGGTCTCCAGAACTGCACACAGTACTCCAGATGGGGTCTCACCAGCTGTCTGTACAGAGGATAATAACTTCCTGTTTTCTACTGGTGATGCCTCTCCTATGCATCCCAGTAACCCCCAGCCCTCCTTGCTGCCCTCTCACATTGCTTGCCCACCTTTAGGTCATCTGATATGACTACCCCAGGTCCCTTTCCATTTTTGTTGTTGTTAGTATCTCACCCCCCATTGTGTACTCTTCCCCTGGGTTTTTGTTTCCCAGGTGCATTACCTTGCACTTCTTAGCATTGAATCTAAGCTGCCATACATTTGACCATTCCTCTAACCTTGCCAAGTCCCTTCTCATCCTTTCCACCCCACCCTGTGCATCAACTCTGTTGCAGATCTTAGTGTCATCTGCAAAGAGACATACTTTTCCTTCCAGTCCTTCTGCAATGTCGCTTATGAAGACATTGAAGAGGACCGATCCTAATACTGAACCCTGTGGTACCCATTAGTAACCCTCCTTTCTTCTGAGTGGACTCCATTTACTATTACTCTCTGTGTCCTATTCTCCAGCCAATTCTTTACCCAGGCTGTCATCTTGGGACCCACTCCCAGGCTGGCTAACTTGTATATTAATCTTTTGTGTGGGACTGTGTCAAATGCCTTGCTAAAGTCTAGGTAGGCCATGTCCACAGCCCCTCCCTGATCTACTACTTTGGTCACCCAGTCAAAGAAATCTATCAGATTATAAGTGTTTGGGGAGGTTCTGTGTTTCTGGTGCATGGTGAAAAGGACCACTAGGGTGTTGTTTTAGCTCACTTGCACCCTTCCCCCCCACACATCTTACATTGATCTCCTTGATTCACAGCTGCAGAACATGTTTTCTGGAGATGCTGCTATTGTGCGTGGAGTTTTATTTATTTAGTTTTTGTTGACCGGGTAAGTGCACTAGACAAATCCTGCCTATTTTCAGGCACGACCCGGGGGAGGGGGATACAGATGAATGCCAACTGACCTTGAACCAGATAAAGCTGTTGGCGGAATTTTTAGTGAATGAGGGAAATTTGGCCCGGGACACGGAAATTCCCTCTCTTTTCGATAAGTGCCATGGGATCTTTAACATCCACCTGAACTACCACCAATCCAGGCAGATGGGACCTCGGTTTAACGTCTCATCCGAAAGACGGCACCTCAGAAGTGCAGCACCCCTCTCATGCTGCACTACAGTGTCAGTACTGGGATAGTAACCCAAGTGCCAGATGTGGGAACTGAACCCACAGCCCTCTGATCTCCCGGCCTCAGAGGCGAGTGTGCTACCTACTGAGCCACTGACACTGACTGAGTTTTACTGACTATTCCTTGAACCTTCATATGGAAGTATATGTCAGTACCCCTGAACCTCCAGATCTAACAGCCATGGTGGGGGCCATCATACAAAGTTATCTGCTAATTGTTTGCATCTCTGCCTTTATGCATGTCCATCCATACTGAGGCAGCAACTTTGATTACCTCTGCACTGTTAATATAGCTTTTAAAACATTACTTGCTGAGTGTCTGCATTTCTGCTTACAACTCACTTACTGAATAGTTGCATACTCAGTCTTGCTTTGCCAAATTGTGTTGAAATCCCCTGGGTGGTGCCTGTAATAGACACTTGCTTACCTGATACACCTCCATGGTAAATAATTACTGTGGTCCTAAAAATCATCCCACCTACTGGTAGCCCCAATTCATTAGTGGAGGGAGATACTACCTATCTAGGTATCCCTACGCTCAGACTTAGTGTCTCACAATCTGGGTACCCCTAACACTGCAGACAAGTGACCTTTGTGATGGGATCATGCCATGTTCTATTGCTGTGTTCCCACGTGTATTAGTCTATTTATGTAATTCATAAAAAAGGCCCCATTCCATAAGCCTGATTTCAAATATGGTTTACTGGAGTGGTATAACTCCCTGTTTTGGGGTAGACAGCCCTGTAGCTTACTAGGTGACCTGTCATTTCCATTCAAACAATATTGCTTTAAATTGTGAAAAGGATTTGAACCTACAGAGCCCTTTGTTAAAATGGGAGGGTTGTTTAATGCTAACAGAAGGGCCATTTAGCAAGCCTGTGTTACTGGAACTATTGGCCTTAACAAAAAGGCCTTGGCTTACAAATCAGCATGAAGGTACTATGGAGTCTAGACTCCTATTGTTTTAGGACTTTGGCATCTGGAATAATGTAATTACAACTTGAATGAAACCACTTAAGGGCTAAGTGGCTTATTAAGAACAAAAGAGAGTGGACTAGCAAAACCTGTAGGAGAGGGATATGCTGACTCCAGTCATATCCTGAGTGCACATGTGATTTTTTTTTCAAACCTTTGAGGGGGAAGGAAGAAGCACCCCAGCTATAAAATCTTCAGTTAGACTTTTAAAACTTGAACATGGGTGCTGTTTGGCCCGTTGGCAGCATGTGATGAGGCCAGCCTATTACAGTAAGGGACCACACAGGCAGGACTTTGGAACTTTCTTAAAGTATCCTGCAGAACTTGCCATAGAGACAGTCATCCTTTTCTCTTTCAAAGCCTCGCCTTGCAAAAACAACAACAGAAAAGATTTTGGACCCCATCTGAGTTGCCACCAAACAGATAGGAGAAACTGTTTTCTTAGAACACTTTTCGTTTCCAGCAATAAGGACTTTTCAAGGTAGAACTATATTTGCTAGATTTTAAACAGTATATCTTTTTTTTGTATATTTCTACCTTTCTTTTAATAACTGTAACCATTATTAAGAAGAGTATATGATTTTATTTGTATTTTATTTACAGTTCTTTTTTACAAATTAGTAAATATTTTGGTTTACTTTAAACTAATTCTACCAGCATCTGTTGCGTGTGTTGGTTTTTGGAAGGTTTTGTTCAAACTAATCTATGCCTGTCTAATGCTTAAGGGCCAGACGCTTCTGAGATAGAACCCAAGAACTGACTCTGAATGAAAGGAGGGGGGATACAAAAGGTCTCTCAAAAGGAGACTTTGGGACCTGAACTGGTCTTTGCATTTTGCTGGTAAAAGACACATATAGGGTGCATAGGGCATCCCCAAAGGTGTATACATGCCTGTGTTTTTTCTGGTTTGCTGTGCAGTGGCCAAGAGGCTTCTCTCCCAGGAACCCAGACTCAAGACTGTATTTGCACCCCTCACACAGTTTTAGATTCATTTTGTGTTTATTTGTTCAGTTATTCAAACCATTACAAATTTAGCATTGCATTTAACAACTACATATATAAACATTATCCTTCCAAATACTTTGTATGAGGAAGCATTAACCTTTAGAAAAATAATTAATAAAGTACACTATAGTCACATATAAAAGTCAAATTCAAATTTTCTGATAACAGACATTTATGTCTTACTTCTTTTTATAAAACGAACAAGCTTGAAAAGTGAGAAATTAAACAAACTCTAAGTAATCCTTGAACAATTACTTTGGACACACTAGAAAGCCAGGTGCTGTAAAGAAGAACCTCTCAGCACCTCCTGCCCCAAACAGGTATGCATTAACTGGCCATACTCCATCCCTGTGCCCCCCCCCCACTCCTGAACTCAACATCAAGTTTGGATAGAACTATGAAGCACACTGAGTTCGGTGTCAGGGAACCTGTCCATAGGGCCTCCCAATTGTGCCATCACTGCTGACTGGCCTAAGCCACTTATTGGCATCAGAGTTTTATTTAACTCTAAAAATTGAATACCGTTTTGCTCATAAAAGTGCTAAAACATTGTAAAAATGCACAACACTTGCCTCATTGTGTTTAACAAACATAACACTTCTAGAAAACCTATATAAATATGTTATGTACAGTTAGTATTGTCCCAGGAAAAAAATGCTAATCGATTATTTAAAACCCTGTGGCATGCTACTTTCTGTACTTAATACTACTGGTACTGTCATACTACATTTGAGGTGATCCATTCTATGTCTCACACATCCTACTAACATTTCCTAACCAAAATTAAACTATGTACAGGTAATATATTTTCTGCTTGCTACTCTTGGTCTCTGAGTGAATTACATAGGGATGTCCCAAATAAACTTTGCTTTTTAATTCCAAAGACATTTCCTCCTTTCCTTCCTATTGATGCCTCATTATAGGGGTCCCTAGGTTCAGAATCGAGCATTTACCAGGTCAGCAAACCCAACTGAGACCACTGAGTAACCAAAGCCACCCCTGCAGCCACCTTAAGCATTAGAAGAACTGTCTAGAAAGAGTTTGAGATGACACATTTTCTCGAATTTTGTCCTTATACATACATAAAACATATTATGCCAATACTTAAGAAGATTTTTTAAATATTCAAACAGATTTTAGCCCAAGCTCTCAATAAACTGCTCTCTATGGCAATAAATACTTGCTGCATGCTATAAGCTAAAGTTATACAATACAATTCAATGAAATATAATGCCCAAATCAAGGACCAATTTTCTCAAGACATAGTACCACTCAATAACAGATACTAATCCATTAGTTCAAGATAGAGCTGCTTTTGTAATCAGTGCAATTTGTATAGTTAGTGCTGCTGTCTACCAAAACGGGATTCGGCCTTATTCTTTAAACAAATTTTCTCTCCCGTTGCATTCCCATTCTCCGGTATACTGACGGGATCATTTTTAAACTTTCAGGTTAAACTTTCCCCAGCATTTCTACAATTCTTTTCCAAATGGACCATCATATGACTCAGAGAAAGAAAAGCCAACGTTGGTTTAATAGCTCACTTCAGAAGTCCATTGCACATCTCAAGGAATTTTGAGGGTGTTTTCCACAGTTCAAAATGCTCTTCCAAAAATCTCCACACTCTCCACTCCAGCTATGACGATGCATGCCTATAGATATCTGTAAAAAATAAATAAAAAAGCACTCCTCTAAGTGCAATAGCTTTGGGGTTTATAACACAAACCCTGGTAACCCCTAGCCCCCAGGCAACATTGGCATACATTTTCAAAAGCTTAAAAAGCCTATAAACAACCACAGTGCCACTGCAGTCTCAAAATTCTTCCTCGTGCAGGCACAGCTTTTCTCTGGCCACTGTTTCAATAGCTTGGGCTCACCAAATGCTCATTCACTGGGACACGGGTCCTAAGCTCCAGGGCCGACAACTAAAAACAATATGCTTATTCAGTAAGGCTAGGTGCATCAACACCAAATGCCAAACACTGCACCGGTGCTCAAAATGGAAATGCAGAGGAGTGGGGGTATTAAACGATAATGATACAGTGAGTTAATTACACTTTTTAAGGTAGGTTTTATTCATTCATTCATTTCAAGAAAAGCAAACATACAACTTCTGACAAGACATACAAATGCTTACAAAATGCTACTGTGAGAATTGAGGTGCAGGGAGTGGAACAGTATTGTGGCCACCTTGCTGCTCTGCCCCCAATCCCCTCACACAGAGTGAGGAAGACCAAGGACCTCCTTGGTGGATGTTCAATTGTGAAACAGCAAGCATTCTATAAGGACAGTAGGAGGATATTCCTGACCCAGATTACAAGGATATTCTCTGTAGCCTGGGGAATCCTGTCCCACCAGAGTGGACTTATGACAACCTTATCATTTTGTGTAACCCCTACTTTCCCTCACTTCTCCTATGCTAGGTGACAACCACTGCAGGATTGTGGTCCCACCTATCATAGTGACAACTACATGGCTACTTGGTGTTCCTCGCTATCTAGGTAATCATTATTCACCCAGTGCATGGCCTTCCCTCCCCTCAAAAGCAGCAGGCTGTGTATTGGGATCACACCTACAGCTATTGCCTTCTGGTCCCTAAATATTTCACCCCTCAGTAGAGAATGTTGACACCAAGTACAATGCAACATTTCTGAGTAATTTTCATCTTGCAAGGTTTATTCACTGTACTGGATCTAGATCAGAGATGAGCAAAATTGGAAAATTTTGCCTAGCGAAATATTTCGCATAATTCCTGCATTACTCAAAATTTTTCACCTAGGTGACATGTAATTTCGCCTGTGATTTCAGTTTTACGTAATCCAAAATTTTGCCCAATTTTGCCCAATTTCGCTTATGTGTAAGGTGAAATTTCACCATGCTCCCAAAATCTCAGTTTAGTTCCTAGGGCTGCTGGTGAACCTTTTTTTGTTTTGGTATCTTTGGATAATACTTTGTTAAACTTAGGCAGTGTTTTCAGTTTTCTCTGTGCCTGATTCTGAGAAGGGAGTTGAGTGGGGGAGGGTCAACCATATGTGTGTGTGTGTATTTGAAAGCAGAGCAGGCTAGTTCCTAATATTTGTCAGATTTCTCACAAGTTGTGAGTGAGTTTCTGTAATTTCTTTTAAATCTTAATATTTTTGTTGGTGTGCTACTTATTTGTTATATTTTTCTTACATATTGACCCGTTTTTGGGTAACTTTATCTGAACAGTTACTCATTCTGAGTAGTTGTTTTCCTGTTTTCCTTTGCTTAATCACTTTTATGCTTTATTTTTTTTTAATGGAACTATTCGTGGACATTGCCCACATGTCTTGTCCATATCCAGGTACATTAAACTGTTTAATTGCTCACAGAAATTAAAATTGTGACCTAGCCTCTGCATTGCAGCGTTTCTGTTTTTCTATTTCATTTGCTTACCATATTAACCCTTTCCTCCCTGTTATACCAGTGGTGTTTACTACCTGATCTTATTATATATGGGGGTATGTTAGGCAGTGGCACCACCATGGTTAGACCTGAAAACCATTTGAAACAGTGCAGAAAACAGCAGATTTGTGTCCTGATGGTGGATGTGAACCATGTAACTGCATGTTTTACACCTGATTTCTGTCTGAATGTACTGTAACATGTTTTGGGAAACATCTCTGGACTTGTGGGTCATGTTAGGCAGTGGCACCACCATGGTGAGGCCTGAAAATCATTAGAAATGGTGCAGAAAACAGCAGATTTGGGTCCTCTTGATGGTGGACGTGAACCATGTAACTGCATGTGTGACACCTGATTTCTGTCTGAATGTACTATAACATTTTCTGGGAAACATTTCATGAATTCTGGCCTTCTGGGGCATGTTGTCAGTGCTGGCACCAGATGTGTTACATCTTCTTAATGTTGCACACAACAATATGTGATGCAACATCACACAACAATGTCAAACAGTTTTTTAACAGACACAATACTTGAAATCTGTGGATAGGAGGAGGAAACATGTTGAAGAGCAGGTGATGCCTTCAACATAACTTTAACAAAATATAACATTGACCTACATTTCAGTTGCATTCTCCATATATGGAGTTTGCAAAGGAAAAGCCGGCACCATTTGAAGGCTGTGGGCCATTAGGGTGCTGTGCACAGAGTCTGTATTTTTTTAGTTCAAATACCCCATGTGAGTTGCTTCGACTCAAATTAAGAAGCATTCACGAGACGCTCATATCCTTAAAGTGCTCTTTCTGCATTACAGTGTGGCATGCAGACAATGTAAAACAATGAATGAGCACCAAATGGGCATGTGCTGTGGTGAGCACCTCTAACTCTGACTTGAAGCAACTCACTCAAGGTATTTGAATTCCAAAAAATTACGCACTAGTCTGTGCACAAAGCCCAGATGGCCAACAGCCTTGGTCAGAAGCCGGCATTTCATTTGCAAACACAATAAATAGGGAATGCAACTGCATTACACATCGTTATGTTGTTAAAAGGAATCTTGTAGGTGTAACCAGCTCCAAGAAGTAACACACACCACAAAACATAAGGGAATAAGATGTTTGTTAGGGAAGGGGTATATGGGCCCGATACAGAATAAGCATAACTAATGACAGGCAGGATCAAAAGGACAAGGGTAATACTACAGTGAGCGGGGAGAACTACTAGAGAGAGATCAAGAAAAGGGATTGGATTTTATAGGAAGCATAAAACAGAAACCAACAACAGCAATAGTCAATAAAATTATTTTACTTACAAAATAAAGAAACAAGAGGACTTAAGGAATGGATGTAGATTAAAGAGGATAGAATAGCTTTTTTTTGGTTTTAATTTTTTTATGGGAGGAACATACAAACAACAGAATGACAGATAGAAAAATGAAAACCAAAAAGACAAATTAATTTGTGCCGCCGCATTAAGTGCCAGTGGGGTCACCATGGAATTCTGACAGGATGCACATGATTTTGTCAACATCAGACTGTAGATTAGAAATCCACCCCCCCCCCAGGCATCACTAAATTCCTGTTTGAAATCATTTAACTCTTGTCGGACATGCTGGACATCAGATAGGACAGCGAATACATCCACATGTGTCTCTGGCACTGCTGGCAAGGTGGGGTCTGCCTGTGCTGCTGGCATTGGACAGGGAGGGCCCTGGAGGGGTCTTGATGTTACTGACTGCTGCTGTTTTCTGGTACAATGAGCACAGCGAGAACGTTTAACTGGTCCAGCCATACCTCCCTCCTGCTCACCCACTTCAGTGCTTACACATGCACTGCCCCCTACAGCTGCACTTGATGATGCCGCCACCTCCCGCTATTTGAGGTACCATTGTGGCAGGTGGTAGTGGACCATGTGGCTATGATGACTACTTGTCCCAAAGTGGGATCCGAACTTTCCACGATGCACTTCCTGCCCACATAGACTACAGGTGATGGCTGGGTCACCAACCGATATTAACTAGAAAAAATCCCAGCCAGGAGAACTTCAGGGATGATGGAGCAATGAGGGGGTGCCACAGATAATGCCCCAGGCACTGACTCCTCCGGCTGCTTGGGAGGGAACAGTATCCTCCTGGTGCTGGGGAGGGGGCACTGTCTCCAACTGCGGCTAGTGAGGGGGCACAGTTTGCTGCTGGGTGCTGGTGCTGAAGCAAAAGCCCCCTGCTGTGGCATTTCACTTGTGATGGTTAGCTGAAACGCATGTACAGGTACTCCACTGTCTTCACCCTTCTCCATTACGTCCACAATCCACAAACACCACCAATTCAAACAAACGAACAAAAAAAAGAAACAAAGATAGAAACTCAGAGAGAGCGGGGGCCACATACCCACGGACACAATTACCAGGAACCAAAATATGAACTATGACAAAGATAAACAAATTAAGCAATTTAAGTGTAAAAGTGCACTCTGCTGTCACATGACTATAAATGCTGCCTGCTTCCTCAAGATACACAGCACAGGAAATGAACCACTCACTTACTGCCTGTTTAGACTCAACCATTTGACCACCATCAGAGTGAAATGCCCAGTTTCCCTCATTTCACCTCAGATGTGCAGGCGAATTTTCACCAAAACGCAAAAGGCAAAATGTTTCGCGAGGTGAAATTGTCGATTTTGTAATAATTTCACCAGCAAAACTCTAATCTGGATGTTATGTCAAGTAACCACGGTCTTGTTACCTGCAACTGCATATTTGATGCCTCACGTGCTCCGGGCATGTACACCATGGCTAATGACTCAGGAAGGAACACCCTAACAGTGTGTGTGGTGCCTCACTTAGGGAGGTCCACAGACATACTACAGCCACAGCTAAAGACACCATCAGATATTTCCTGAAATTTCTGTGATATGTCTAGAGAAATCTCCTGCTTTCTGCATTTCCACAATAGGAGCGGCAGAGAGAAACTCTTTAGAAATTTCTCGAAATATTTGGAAATATCTGACCTTGTCTGTGGCTATTACTATATTTTTCTCTGCATTACTATTTAAAACTGCTATTTCCAATGATGTACCCCCACCAAGAAAATGCACTGTAAATGAGAAATGCTGTAGACTGAGAGCTCACCTATGCAATGCTGAGGAACTTTACCATGTACCTACTTCTGCTATGAAATTCCTCAAACTGGCAACTCTTGAAGTGATGTTGCCCATCCAGAAATTGTTCAATCTCTCCCTCCATTACAGCTCCCTCCCTGATGCCTGGAAACAAGCCAAACTTGTCCCAGTGTTCATGTCAGGGTATTCCACAGTCATCTGTAGCTTTTGCCCCATATTTATTCTATCTCCATTGTCAAAGGTTGTTGATAAAGTCATCAGCGACCAACTGGTGGAATACCTCATGGCACACATCTCCTGGCCATCAAACAATATGGCATTAGAAAGATGCACAGTATTAGTACCATCCGAAAGATGACAGCAGAGCTGTGCTGCAACTTGGCAGGCTCTCCCTGAGACAGCACAATCCTTCCTTCACAGACTGCTTTAAAAAATGTTTCGATAAGAAAATTTGATGCATGTGTCCTAGGTCTTCTTTATTTTGACCTAGAGACCCAAATTGTATTTTACAAATGTTTTAGTGTAGGTCGGCAGTTAGGCTTTTACGTGTGAGGCAGGTCAAGGGAGTGAGATAGTCCGGGCAGTTATCTTTCTTATTTTTCCAGTTGGGATCACAGCTCACTCACCTTTGGATTGTTTCCCTGGATTTCGTATTGCCTGTGCTTGGTGATCTGTCCTGGGTTCTACTCTCATCCCGGCTTTCATTGTTGCTAGCCAGGCATAGCACTTCACTGGAAGGTGCTCTCTGGATAAAACAGAGGAGCCGACTCCTGAAGAACCACCCCCTCCCCAGTCTCAGTGGATCAGTCCTGGACTTTGCTCTGGTTCCCTATTGTGGCCGCCAGCCTTTCTTAACCTGAGCACCTTGCTGGTGCTTCTTTTCATCACCAAACAAGAGGGCCATTGATGTGACTGGGCCTAGTTTTCCTGCCAGACTGCATTCTCAGGGTGCACAGTTGGTGAGGGTGCTTCTGTTTTATCAACCCTGGGGTAAACAGCATGCTGTGGAATTGACTTGCTCTGTGTCTCCATCGAGTACTTGTGGGGATTTTGACTTGTGCAGCAGGTTGAGCTGTATGGGGGAAAAACCTTTGACCAGGATTCAGGACTTTTGCCCATGTAGATCTATCATTTAGGGGGCTGAAGATCTTTAGACTCTGATAATTTCCCCGGGGTCCCAGGAGCTGGTGAGAGCAGCCCTGGGATACCCCTGGGAGTGTATCCTGTGGTGGCACTCATTACTTTCTCAGCTGGGTTATCTGTCCATGAAGAGACTGGGGCACTGAGAGGGCCCTTAGCCTTAGAGTTGCCTGGGCTGTGAAACTTTACAAATGTTTTGCCATTACTTAAACTGCAATATTTCTAATCCTGTCTAGTAGGAATTTTAACGTGAGCTGCAGGCTGCTTTCCTGAACTTGACTACTAATTTTGAAGGCTCCCTGCTCCTTGTGGGTGGGTTGTTGGGCTTGTGGGTGAGGGTTTTGGCTTTGTCAGTGTGAGTGCAGTGTGTGATTGGCTCAGGGTATTTGTGTTTTAGTGTATGTCTGTGCTGTGTGTGGCTGGTTAATTACGATTTGGTGTGCTTGGGACTTTTCAGACTGGCAGAATGTGTCTGGGAAAGTATGAGGTCCTGAGGTGGGATAGAATAGCACATGGGGCATCCCAGCTGCTCAATCTGTGGCCTTTTTCTGACCTTGCACTTTCCACCACTACAGCCAGGTGCAGTTGGCAGGACAGGATCAGGAAGAGCTGCATTGATCGATTGTGGTGGAGCACCTGGGGCACAGTGGTAGGGGGCAGGATAGAGATAGTTAGGTGCAGGATGTGCCCTGGGTTCCGATGAGTCCAAGGGAGAGGTCAGATGTATTTGGTATCCATCACCAGGGTTCCCACCAGACCAAGTGGGCAGGTACCCAGAGGGGCTCCATTGTCCATCAATCCTGAGGGCAGTGCATTGCAATGCCAGATTGATCAGAAACAAGACCACAATTATAGCAAACTTGATTTCCTCATTCGAACTTGCTTGCATCATGGAGACTTGAGCTGTTGATGATGCTGGCTCGGTTCTAGAGGCCTCCATCCCACCTGGGTGCTCCATAGTACACTGCCCCAGAGTGGGACGCAGTGGCAGGAGGGTTGCTATCTGCTTTAGCTCTGAACTGGGCTTCACCCTGCACCCAGCAAGAACACCCGGTTCATTTGAATGTGTGACTGTTCATGGGGGTCCGGGTGCAGGCTGCACAATTCTCCTGATCCCTCCCCCCACAGGGTAGCAGGAGAATTCCTGCAGGAGGTAGCTGACTTGGTCATTGGTGAAATGTTGGAGGCCTCCAGATGTTTAGTTCTGGGGGACTTCAATGTTTGGGCTGATGACGAATCTTCTCAGCTTGGTTACAACTTCCTTTAGATGATGTCATCTCTGGCCCTGTCACAAGATGTTTCTTCTGTGACCCACCAAGGTGACCACATGTTTGACCTGGTCATCTCTCTGGGGCTTGAGATAAATAATCTTAAAACCGATCGGATTGGTTGTTCTGATTATTGCATGGTGTAGTTCTTGTTCGGCATCCCCCTCCCCAAGAGCCCTCCCCCTGCAGAGTTGGTAAGCTACTGCCTATGAGGGGCTTGAACCCCAAGGGTTTTTTGGCGGTGGCTGATCTTTCTTGTGTGGGCAATGCATGTGTTGGGGGTACAGGCATGGCAGTTACAGTCTATAATAAGGTAATGTCTGACTCGCGCGACTCCCTCGCACCTGTTCGTGTATGACTCAAATCTTCTTACTTGAAGTCCCCGTGGTTTGTCGGGGAGCTCATAGCAATGAAGATTACATGTTGGAGGTTAGAGTGCTGCTGGCAGAAGACCAAGCTGGAGGCAGATAAACTGGCCCTATATACACATTATGTTGGGTACCAGGGGGCAATCAGCCATAAGAAGGCAGAGTTCCAGTCCAGGAAGATTGCCACCTGGAAGCATTGACCAACTATGCATTTTTGGACTGTAGGCATGTTCTTACATCCATCCTGCATGCAGCTGAAAAAAAAGCTTTTTTTGATGCTTTATGCGAAGAGTTTATTAGATTCTTCTCCAACAGGATGTCCGCCAACCGGCAAGGAATTCCACCAGTGAGCCATTCCATTGCCGACAACGGTCACCTTGGGCATCCAGAGAGCACTCTGCCTAGTTGGGGCAAGTTTAGACTGATAAAGGTGGCTGAGGTCATTGAGGTTGCTTCCAAGCTGATGCACACATTTTGGGAACTGGACCCAGTCCGGACACGTTTCTTGATGGGATGTGTCAACCGCATTAGCTCAGTGTTTGTCTTGATTATACAGTGTTCTCTGTCAGAGGGGGTCTTTTCTTTTGTTTTGTTTAACCAGGATTAGCACACTAAGCTGAATGCTTTTTTACAGGCATGACCTGGGAGCACAGGGAAGTTAAGTGACTTGCTCAGGGTTACACAGTATGTAAGTGGAAGTTGTAGGATTCAAACCCAGGTCTGGTCCGCTGGATGTCACCAGATTTGCAGCTCAGAGCCTTAAACCACTGAACTATACTGCCTCCTTCCTGATGCCTTGAAGGAGGCTCTAGTGAGACCCCTTCAGAAGAAACCATCTTTAGACCCTGACATCAAAGCAAATTACCTTCCCATCTCCAACCTTCCATTTTTGGGTAAGGTTGTTGTGGCACTTCAGCTTGAGGAGCACCTCAAGGCCTATGATCTATGTGAGCCGCTCCAGTCTGGGTTTCGTGCAAGGCACAGCACAGAAATTGCATTAGTTTGTGTGCATAATGACCTTCTCAGGGCAAGAGATTGAGGAGAGGGGACAATTCTCGTTCTTCTCTATCTCTCCTTAGCATTTGATGTGGTGGACCATTGTGTATTGCTCAAATTGCTCAACCACCTGAGGAAATTCTGCGGACTCCCTGGCACTGTCATCTGCTGCTTTGAGACTTTTCTCACCAACAGGAGGCAAAGGGTAGTGATGGGGATTTTTTCCTCCTCCCATAGCCTCCTGTCATGCAGAGTACCTCAGGGCTTGGTCTTGTTGCCAATGTTGTTTGCCCTGTACATGCTGCCCCTGGGAAAGTTCATTAAGAAGTACAGTCTGGGCTTTCATTGCTATGCTGATGATACCTAGCTGTACCTCTCCTTTGCCCCAGTGACAGTGGACATGCTAAATTCTTGCTTTACTTGGATCAATGACTGGATGGCCTCTAGCTGGTTGTGACTGAAACCCAACAAGGCGAAGGTACTGGTGGTGGAGTCGAACAGAAGGCATGATAGGATGGCCTCTGGTGCAGGGACAGGGCTTTTTCTTGGATCTGTACCCTTGAAGGCCTCCTCTAGGGTGTATAACCTTGGTGTTATTCTGGACAGCGGACTGACACTTGAAGCCCAGGTGTCATCTGTTGTCTGTATTAGTTTCTACCATCTAAGGAATATAGCCAGGATAAAGCCCCTAGTTTCGCCCCTGGACTTCCCCATCTTAGTGCATGCCTTTGTGATGTTGAGGCTTGATTACTGTATTGCGCTCTACCTCAGGGTCTTGGGAGGTTCCCACCAACCAGCTGCAGCTGGTGCAGACTGCAGCTGCAGGTTGCTGTTGGGGCAGTCTAAGTACTGCCACATCACCCTGGTGCTGTGTGCACTGCATTGGCTGACAGTCAGGTGGTGGGTCCTCTTTAAGGTTGGCTTGTTCACCTTTACGGCCCTACATGGCCTGGGCCCTGGTTACCTGGTGGACCTTCTTACACCTGTTGTCTCAGTCCACTCCCTCATCCCCTCCTCTAGGGGCCTCCTTGCAATTCTCAGGATGAGGTTAAAAATGGCCAGTGACAGAGCTTTTAGTTTTGCCAGCCCCATCCTGTGGAATTCACTATCTCCAGCTGTAAGGGAGGCCCCTTCAGTAGAGGTATTTAAGGCCCACCTCAAGGCCTTCCTGTATAATTAAGCTTTCCCAGGTGTTGTCTTATAATTCTGCCCTGGTCTGATTTCTGTTTTCCAGCTTTGTCCAAGGCCACCTATTTAGTTATGTATCTAGTTTTGCTTTTCAGACTTATTTTTAAATTTTATAAGTCTGTGAGCTAAATAAGTTTTAATTATTATAGTGTTTTATTGTATTGCTGGTTTTATTGAATTGCTATTGTTTATTGATCTGTGTACGGCGCCCAGGGCCTCAAGGGTTGGGCATCTTTTGAATAACATTTGCCTTGCCTTGCCCTATTTGAGCTTACAGAGGAGATCCAACAGCTTATCATTTTAACAGCTTAATCTGGTTCAAGGTCAGTTGGCATCATTTGCATCCCCTTCCCCCTGGGTGGTGCCTGAAAATAGGCAAGAATTTGTCTAGCGCACTTACCAGGTCAACAAAAACTAAATAAAATAAATAAATCCATACAGCCTTGGACAGAGGGGACTACAATGCTGCTGCCTTCCTCAACCTATCCAAGGCATTTGACATGGTGAATCATGATCTCCTATTTATCAAACTCATGGATCTGGGATTATGAACAGATGCCACCTCATGGTTCTCTGAGTACGTGAGCAATAGGACCCAGAAAGTCAAATGTGAGGACATGCTCTCCGGTCTACAGCCACTGACAATTGGGGTGCTGCAAGGTTCCATCTTGGAGCCCCTTCTGTTTATCGTGTTTGTAAACCACTTCCTGGAAGTTTGTGACCACTCTAAAACCCTGCTGTATGCCAATGACATGGTTATCCTCACCTCACACTAGGACCGAGCATCCTTCAAACGTAACCTCTTATCAGATTTCAGCAAAGTATGCTTCTGGCTTTCCAAAAAGCTACTCATCAACTCAAAACAACAAGGCAAAATCCTTACTATTTAAAAGTAATCATGTTCTACAGGACAAACCAAGACTGAGTATCATCATTCTGAATAGAGAACTCATCAAGCTAGTACACATCTTCAAGTAACTGGTTGTCTGTCTTAACTCCACCCTGTCTTTCTCCTACCATGTGGTTAAAAACATCCACCAATGACTAGGCTTACTCTATAGAAACAAGTCAAACCTCAACCCCGAAGTCAAATAACTACTATTTTCCAGCCTCATAATTTCCTTCACTGACTATGGGTCAGTAATCTATTTGGCTGCAAACAATACTGTCCTTGACAAAATCTGTGTAGCCTTCAACCATGCCTATAGATTTGCACTCAATGGGAATGAGGACTCTCACCAATGTGACCTGTGCACCTCCACCAAATGGCTCCCTTTCTAACTCCATACCACCTGCAGTTCTGCTCTGCTCAACAAAAGGGCTCTGCTTGGTCCAGTGCCTTCTGGGGTCCACAGCCTACTAACCAAGACTGACAACTGCTCCAGTACAAGGCCCATGGGCTATGGTAAACTGGTTGTGTCCCACAGAATAACCACTATGGGCCAGTGCTCTTTTATGTACAGAGTAGCCAAAGCCTGGATCTTGCTCCCATCAACTGTGACTGCGCTCTAACCTTCTATTCTTTCAAATTGCAGGTGGCAAACCTTTTCTCCCAATATCTCAAATGTGACTGCATATAGTGTTAATCCCAGACTTCAGTTACTTTGGAAACCCAGTCCCTACAAGAGCACTGCCCTTAGTATGCTAACACATAGTTGGCCCCTACTCATTCTGTACTGATGGACCCACTTCTTCTTCCTGTGCCTAATTATGGAAATCTCATGGCTGGTATTATGTATTTTGTCTTTGGTTTTATGCATTTGTCTTTCTTATGATTAATGTTGTGTATCGTGTTTTGTGACATATTTACTGACTTGGACACCTTTATAAAAGGACACTTTAGCTCAAAGGTCTTCTAAACACATATAAATAAATAAATAAATAAATATTACAAGAATCTGTTATTTCTCTAACAAGTGGTTCTATCACAAGTAAGAATAGGCTAGGGGATAAAGGACATCCCTATCTAGTCCGTCTTTCAAGGAAATTTTTCTCTGACTTCATACCATTGAAGAGGACATCTCCGCAGTTACCTCATGGTTCAATGCAAATTACCTAAAACTAAACATCAAAAAAACTGTAGCCAAGACCTTTGGGTCCAAGCAAAAACTCACAAGGATTCAAACTCTACCCTCCTTCCTTTCAGGTGAAAACACTCCCCTCGAAAATGTCCCTGCATTCAAGTACTTGAAAGTTTGGCTTGATCCCTCACTTGACTTCTCTTTCCACTTTAATGCCCAGCACTCCAAACTGCATCCAAAACTAGGGCTGCTCTACCACCACAAGGCTAGTCTTCCCCTCCATGTGACCTATTGGTCAAATGGATCCTCCCTACCTCAAACTATGCAGACGTGGTTTACAGTGTTGCCCCAGCATCTTCCCTCTCCAAACTCGACTTCCTCTACCACGCCTTCTGTCAGTTTGCCACTAACTCTCCCCATCTATTGCACCACTGTGACCTCTACTCTTCCCTGTCCCTCCAGTCCCTCTCTAAAGATGCCTATCTCACTGCCTCACCCTTATATTTAAGTTCTGGTTTGGGGCTCCCTCACCATACCTTGCATCTCTTCTCAAACCTTCCACCCCCTCCCTGTACAACTCAAGGTCAATTGGCACCCTCTGTTTTGCACTCCCATGAGTCCACACCTCAGCCGGTAAACTGGCCTTCTCCTACAGACTTTCTTCCATCTGGAACAGCATTCCCCCCATACCTGCATCACCCCCTCCTTTTCTGCCCTTACGCACCTACTCAGACCAACCCCAACCTCATTCTGCACCTGTCCTCATCCCTAGTACCCATTCTCTCTTCTTCATTTTAAGCCATTTTACGCATTCTGTGGTTTTGCTCCTTACAGCTGTTATCCTAAAATAATGTTCCAGTTCTACTTTGTAAATATCTGTATATGCACTCTGCGTCATATTCTATAATACTATTTTCTAGTAGCAACTTTCATGTTCAACTGTGTGCCTCTTTTGTATATAATGTTTACCCTCTGTTCGTATTTGTGCCCCCTTCCCCGGGTGGTACCTGGAAATGAGCTTTGCTCATCGTACCTTTCCTGGTTAACAAATTTTAAATAAAATAAAATAAATAATAGCCATGTACATGCTTTATTGTATAAAGTATGAACCCAGTTTTTAAAATCTGGTCCAAAACCAACTCTATTAAGTACTAAAGAGAGACAGCCCCAGCCTATAGAATCAAATGCTTTCTCAGCATGTAAGGTTAATAGCGATATAGGGGTTTTGCTTTATTTGCTTTTCTGGGCAGGAATATTATTCGTCTAATGTTGTCGACTCCTTGACATCCAGATAAAAAGCCTGCTTGTTCTTTACCCACTAGATTAATAATATTATAAAATGGGCAAAGGATTTCAAGCAATCTGATTGGCTGTTAGCCGTGCATTAGATGTGTGTAATGCACAACTAAAACTAGAACCCCCATTTAGAATACACAGGCCCATTTTATAAGCACAATAAGCCACTCCAAGGATGTGCATTAGACAGTTCTAATGCATGGCTAGGGGACTGGACACACTTGGCTTATGGCCTCGTGCCTCACTACGTCCCCCTAGCGTGCATTAGAACTGTCTAATGCACACCCCATCATGTCTTATTGCTTACTTATTCTGTATGTACCCATTTACCCCACTGGACACACAATGTTGCATCTCTGCTGGCCTACTCTGGGCAAATAAGCAGTAAAAAACAAACGTGACCTCCAGTCTGCCTCCTTGTGAATCTCACCAAAATCTGCAATAGGGTGGATACTCCAGGGGGTGGAAAGAATAAGCAGAGACCTGAGAAAACTCGAGGAGTGTTCAAGGGTGTAGCAGCTGGGTTTCAATGTGAAAAAGGGCAAAATAATGCACTTAGGGCACAGAAACTCAGGGGCAGGGTACAATATGGGGGAGAGGTAGTGATGACCACCAAAAAGGAAAGAGACCTGAGAGTAATCATATGATAACCTATAGGTGGTCAGGCAGTGCAACAAGGCAGCTGAGAGGAGTAGTGGGATGCTGGTGTGCATAGGGAGGGATATCACCAGCAGAAATAGGGAGATGGTGTTGCCTCTGTATAGATCACTGGTAAGAACCCATTTAGTGTACTGTTTCCCATTCTGGAGACCACATCTCTGCAAGGACATAAATGGAGTGGAGGCAGTCCAGAGAAGGGCAGCTAAAATAGTGCAGGTTCTTCATCAGAAGCCATATGAGGAGAAGCTAAATGAACTCAGTGGGTCAGATATTCAAACTGCACTATTTTGTGGTGCAAGCCCTTGCACTGCACAAAATAGTTGTGCAGGGGTGTGGCCAGAATGATATTCAAAGGAGTTGCGCCCTTGAGCAACTCCTTTGAATATCACCCCCCAGCCACAGCCACTGTGCATGGTGCAGTGGAACTTGCGCCACCGCATAATGGCCAGAGTGAAGCATTCAACTAGCGGTGGCGCAGTACCATTGCCACCATCGCAAATCCGAGTATTCAAAGGTGACATGCAAATGGGGCCATAATTCATATGCAGGGGGCCATTTGCATCTGATTATAGCCCCATTTGCATGCCATCAACATGCAGCTGCGCCGATCCCTGAGGACTTGAGCCTGGCGGCCTGCCCAGGCAGCAGCCGTCGGGACCGACGCCCCTGCAACCAGTCATGGGCAAAACAGTGTAAAATCCCCACACCACCCCACTGGCCCGATCGGCGGATATAGTTTAATTCTCCCCCACCAGCCCGATCGTGGCATAGTTCAATCCCACCAGCCCAATCGTGGCAGCATGTCTCCCCCGAACACATCCCTGGTGGTCCAGTGGACCGTAAATCCCAATCGCGGGATGGTATAAATAAAATTCCCCAAACACATCCCTGGTGCCTAGTGTCCCACCCACCACCCACGAAGCCTCACCACCCGGTCCCCCCAGCGGCGGTGGCGGCAGCATCCTACCCACCTGCCGCCCCGCCCACCCGACTGACTGCCGGTAGGCTGCCGCCCATTGGTGCAGAGCAGAGCCAATGGGCTGCAGCTATACTCTACAAGACAGTCCAGTTTGTGAATGAATACATCGGGCTGCAGAGGGGGCACAGGGAGTGGGTTGGGGGCCAGCCAAAGGTGGCAGCTGCTGTGTTGTGCCCTGCAATGCAGAAGCTCACCTGTGGGTGGCCCTCCACTTAAGCCTTTTTATTTGGCTCAAAGTTGTGCAGGCGCAGGTTGGGGGTTGCACCTGCACAACTCTGCACAGCCTGGCTGAATATCGGGCTGTGCAGTTTATCTGTCGTTCCTCCCCTCCAGTTGTGCATGCATTCATTTGCATTACGCTGTTGCTCAGCCTGTTTTCAGGGGCGCAACTGCCTCCTGCTGAATATTGCAGAATGGAGCAAGTTTGGACTTGCGCAGGTGCAACCCTATTGCGCATGGTGCAACCCTTTTGAATATCTGGCCCAGTATGTACATCCTGGAAGACAGCAGGGAGCGGGATATGATACAGACATTTAAGTCCCTCACAGAAGTAAATAAGGTACTGGAGGTAAGCTTTTTTTAGAAAAATTATGCTCAAGAACAAGGGGGATGCAGTGAAGCTGGAGGGGGAAATTTAGGAGAGATGTGAGGATGTACTTTTTCACAGAAAGAGTGGTGGTTTTCTGGAGTCACCTTACAGTGGGGGTGCTGGGGGTGAAGACAGTGGTGGGTTCAAGAGTGTATGGGATAGGCATAAGGAAATTTTAGTGGAAAGGGTGTGGGGGGGGGAGAAAGAGCCAGAGATCAAGTAGACCTATGGTAATACTGTAAGTAGGGAAAATGGGCAGACAAGGTGGGCCAAGCAGTCCATAACTACCATCAGATTCTATGTTTCTAAATTTCCCTGCTAGTGACATCACAATTTGTTGCTGAGGAAATTATTATGATGTCAAAAGGTGAGGATTATGACTCCATTTGTACAGTTTTAACTAGAGACATGTCCCAATACATCTTTAGATATATCCAGCTCAATGTGCTTATGCAACTTGGATGATGTATGCCTGTGTGACTTAGATATATTGTGGCTGTTCACCTCTCTATCCATGAGATGTACCACCCTGTAGAGGTACGATGGCAAGGAACCCTAGAGCAGGGTTCCACCCCTATAGGTGCTATGGGAATCATAGAAACATAGAAACATAGATTCTGATGGCAGATAAGGACCGCTTGGCCCACCCAGTCTGCCCAGTTCCCTACCTAATGGATAAGCTGCAGATCCTAGTTAACCAACGCCTACTTCTTCCTACCCCACCCCTAGAATTGCCTTATGACTGTCCCATGCATGCTTGAATTCACAACTGTTTTTGATTCCACAACCTTCCTCCGGAAGGCCGCTCTATGCATCCACAACCCTCTCTGTGAAAAATACTCTAAATTACCTCTGAGCCCCCCCTTCTATCTTCAAATTGTGCCCCTTGTTCTTGCACACCTCTTTTTGAAAGATGCTACCCTCTTGGACTTTGTTGATTCCCTTGAGGTACTGAAAGTTTCTATCATGTCACCCATCTCCTCCTTTCCTCGAGGCTATACATATTCAGCTCCATAAGTCTCTCTTCATATGTCTTCCGTGCAGACCCTGCACCATTTAGTGCCCTCCTCTGGACAGCCTCCATCCTGTCTATGTCTTTGCAGAGATTGGGTCTCCAGAACTGCACGCAGTACTCAGATGAGGTCTCACCAACTGTCTGTACAGAGGATAATAACTTCCTGTTTTCTACTGGTGATGCCTCTCCTATGCATCCCAGTATCCCCAACCCTCCTTGCTGCCCTCTCACATTGCTTGCCCACCTTTAGGTCATCTGATATGACTACCCCCAGGTCCCTTTCTATTTTTGTTGTTGTTAGTATCTCACCCCCCATTGTGTACTCTTCCCCTGGGTTTTTATTTCCCAGGTGCATTACCTCCTTCTTAGCATTGAATCTAAGCTGCCATACATTTGACCATTCCTCTAACCTTGCCAAGTCCCTTCTCATCCTTTCCACCCTACCTTGTGCATCAACTCTGTTGCAGATCTTTGTGTCATCTGCAAAGAGACATACTTTTCCTTCCAGTCCCTCTGCAATGTCGCTTCTAAAGACATTGAAGAGGAATGGTCCTAATACTGAACCCTGCGGTACCCCACTAGTAACCCCCCTTTCTTCAGTGGACTCCATTTACTATTACTCTCTGTGTCCTATTCTCCAGCCAATTCTTTACCCAGACTGTCATCTTGGGACCCACTCCCAGGCTGGCTAACTGTATATTAATCTTTTGTCTGGGACTGTGTCAAATGCCTTGCTAAAGTCTAGGTAGGCCATGTCCACAGCCCCTCCCTGATCTACTACTTTGGTCTCCCAGTCAAAGAAATCTATCAGATTAGTCTGGCATGACCTTCCCGCTGTGAATCCATGCTGCCTTGGGTCCTGAGCCCCTTTGGCCTCTAGAAACTCAACAATTCTTTCCTTCAGAAGTGATTCCATCATTTTCCCTACCACTGAGGTTAAACTAACAGGTCTGTAGTTTCCTGCTTCTGCCTTGCTCCCACTTTTGTGAAAGGGAATCACATCTGCCCTTCTCCAGTCCTCGAGTACCACCCCATCCTCCCATGATTTGTTAAAGAGGGTAGTCAGTGGTGTCACTAGTTCTACCCTTAGTTCTTTTAAATTCTGGGATGAATCCCATCAGGCCCCATTGCTTTCTCCACCTTCAGTTTTAAGAGTTCTTTCAGAACCCTTTTTCTGTAAATGGGCTGGTATCAACTTCTGTATCCAGAGTGTTTCTACTGTTTGTTTTAGGTACCTCCCACTTCCTTTGTAAATACTGAGCAAAAATATTTGTTTAGTATCTCTGCCTTTCACAGTCACCCTCTGCCCACCCTCTCCTCTTTATAAAGCCTCACTAACCCTCCTTGGTCTTCCTTCGGCTCCCTGATGTACCTATAAAGGTTTTATCCCCTTCTTAACTGAGTTGGCTATCTTTTCCTCGGTTAGGGCCTTTGCTGTTCTGACTGCCTTCCCAGCTTCCTTTTGCTTTAACTGATACAGTTCTCTGTCCTGCTCCTTCTGTGATTCCTTGTACTTCCTGAATGCTTTCTTTTTCTCTTGAACCTTCACTGCCATTTCTTTGAGAACCATAGTGGTTTCTTACATCATTTTGTTTTATTTATTTGCTTTACACAAAGGCTTGTTACCTCTGTGATGGCAGTTTTTATTATTCCCCATTGTTCTTCCACCCTCCTTCCTGCCCATTTGCTAGGTGCATTCCTTAGGCACTCACCCACTTGTAAAGTCAGCCCTCCTAAAGTCCAGTACTTTTGCCTTTATATGGCTTGACTCTATTGCTGTGTTTATTGTGAACCATACTGTTCGATGGTCACTAGTTCCCAGATAGCTACCCACTTCTACATCTGTGATCCTCTCTTCATCTCCATTTGAGAGAACCAGGTCTAAGATTGCTCCCTCTCGAGTGGGCTCCAATACTAGTTGTCTAAGGCATGCCCCCTGTAGGGCATCTAGAATAACCCCACTCTTTGAAGTGGCTGCTGCAACTGCACTCCAGTTAACATCTGGCATATTCAGATCACCCATCAGCAATATCTCCCTTTGTCTGCCATTCTAAGTATTCTTTCTATCATTTCCTTGTCCATTTCCTCCCCCTGAGAAGGGGGTCTGTATACAACCCCTGTGCAGATTGTGGTGCCATTGCCGGTCTCCAAATTTACCCACAGTGCTTCTTCTCCTCCCTGTTTTCCCTTTTGTCCTGTTGCTTTGATTCCTTCCCTTATGTAAAGAGCTACTCCTCCTCCTCCTCCTCCTCTTTTACCCTCCCATTCCCTCCCGTAGATAGTGTATCCTGGTATGTTTATGTCCTAGTCATGGTTTTGTGTGTACCACATTTCTGTGACTGCCACGATATCCAAATGTTCCTCCTCCATCAAGGCCACTAATTCAGGAAGCTTGTTACTCAGACTATGGGCATTGGTACTCATTGCTCTCCATTTTTTGATGGCTTTACCTTCTGTTGCAGCATCCCCCACTGACCTTTCCACCTCGGTCTTTTTCTCATTTAGTACCCTGTTTTGTAGGGAGAGGCTGGGATTTTCCTGCTGCTTATCAGTGCCCCCCTTGACTAGTTTAAAAGCTTACCAATGAAGCATTTAAACCGATTGCTCAAAAGACTTGTTCCCTTGAGTCTGGAATGATTCCCTTGGCTAAAGGTAGCTTAGGAAGAAGCCCGAAAAGAGTACCCAAAAGGGTGTAGAGCATCGAAGGAAGCAGTGAGTCAGAATGATATTGAGGATGTGAATGGAGATCAATCAGTGTAGATGGGTAGGGCAGGAGAGGAACAGAGACAACAAGGAATAATTACCAGATTGGAAGCTGAAGTGAATAGCACTCCACTCGTCCTCATCAACTGTCAGAGCATTCCCATCATATGGGTCTCATGTTACCTCTCGACTCAACCTCTCTCCACTCTAAGACATGCCTTCTGTGCCCATTATGCCATGGCTCAGTGCTAGCCTGTAGCTGAAAGTCTCACTCTGCACCCATGAAGTCCACCTCTAGAGTATGTGAAGCTTGGAGCAGGGACTTTCTCCCTGGCCCATAGTGAAAATGTCTTTGTTCCGAGTAGACTTTCAGTTGTCCCTCATTCCAGCGACACCTTTAGAAGCAGAATTTATGACTCAAGCTATGAGGGGTGGGGGTCTTATTGGCAGGGCCCCTTTAGCTGCCCGAGTGGGTTTGGAGGCACCCTTTATGCTATTCTCCCTGAATCACAGGCATAGCCTTGCAAATATATCAAAGGACACCAATTAAAATAAATAAATATTATCTGTGATGTACCCAGATATACAGGCCCGGATATTCAGAAGGGTTGCACATGGTGCAACACTGTTGCACCATGCACAACCCACTGATGTGCCCCGGTGTGATATTCAAACGGAGATTGAGCCTGGCACAAATCCCGATGCGTCAGAGTGCATCAGTAATGTATGAGGCACAGGTAGGGGTGGCGTGCCCATGCATACTTCGCACATCCCGATATTCAGCCCTGGATGTGCTGAGCCCATGCATGTGCAACCCCTACCTGCGCTACACACAGGGGAGCCAAAAAAAACAGGAACAACAGCTGCCCACCCGAAGGTGAGCTGTCATAATGCAAGGCGCAACATGACAGCTGCCACCTGTGGGTGGCCACCCGAGCTCCGGCTGCACCTTCGTGGCAGTGCCCCCCATGCCCGATCACGGGCATATGTAGAATATAAACACGTCCAATATCCCTGGTGGTCCAGTGGACCACTCGCAGCCCGATCGTGGGCATCTCTTAAAAGAAAAGCAGTCCCATATCCCTGGTGTTCCAGTGGACCACTCACAGCCCGATCACAGGCATATGTAATAAAATGGAGTGGTCCAATATCCCTGGTGGTCAAGCGGTACCCCCCTCCCCACCCACCCACTAGCCCCACTGCCCCCTCCCCACAGGTCAGCGGTGGGCGCAGCACCACCAGCCTGCCACCCCGCTGTCCGCTGACTGACACTATGGGCAGGGCTATCGCCCATTGGTCCCTGGCGTGAGCCAATGGGCATGCAGCTATGCCGTACTACACAGTTCAGATATGTGAATGGATCCATTCACATATTTGGACTGTGTAGTATGGTACGGGCTGCAAACCCATTGGCTCACGCTGTGGAACCAATGGGCGTACAGCCCCTACCGTATGGTGTCAGTCAGCGAGAGGCAGGGCAGCAGGCGGTGGGGTGCTGCCACCCACCGCTGACTGGGGGGGAGTGGGGCATTGGGGCTCAGTGGGTGGATCGGGAGGGGGGTACTGCTGGACCACCAGGATATTGTACCTCTCCATTTTATTACATATGCCCGCGATCGGGCTGCGAGCGGTCCACTGGACCACCAGGGATCTTGGACGATTATTATGTGCTACATATGTCCGCAATTGGGCAGTGGGGCACTTTTCCGCGCTGTGCAGGGGGGTGTCGGTCCCCGATGGCTGCAGCCTGGTGGGGTGCCAGGCGCAAGTCACTGGGGATCGCACACCTGCATGAAAATGGGGCCATAATGACATGCAAATGGCCCCATTTGTGCCTTGCATGCATTATGGCCCCATTTGCATGTGCACTTTCGAATATCGTGGTTGTTGCGCCTAGCTCAACGGAACTTGCACTAGCACATCCCCCTGCTCCACTCTGGCCACTTGTGCTGGTGGAGTGCCACTGCACCATGCACACTGCAGGTGGCCAGGGTGTGATATTCAGCGATGCTGTGCCATGGCGCAGCTCCGTTGAATATCACCCTGTCAACGCCCCTGTGCAGCCAAGTTGCACTGCGCCCAGGCTTGCACCACAACCTGGCGCAGTCTGAATATCTGGGCCAGAGAGGACATACAAAGATATATCGCAGACTACCACTATAAACAAGTGGCCTGAGCAGATGAAATGTAGGGGGCAGTGTTCCTGTTTTCATGTTAATGTGTATAGCTATAATAACAAGCATTTGTCAATGCCGAATGTTGCTTGCTTGTATGTGCTGTTTAGGTATTTGGAAGTGATACTTCCATGCCTTCCTCCCAAGACATCCATCTTTCCATTCAGTATTCACAGAAGAGTGGGAGGGGCAAGGTCCACAGCAGTACAGCAGTTGCCAAGGGGGTGAAGAGGTGGACAATAGTCCATTCAAAGGCAAAAAGAGTCCTGCAGGAGTTCAGTAAATTGAAGGGTGGACAAAGCGATGGAACCAGATGGCATACGCCCAAGGATATTAAGAGAACTGCGAAGGTAGATAGAGAGCAGTACCTCTGGCAGCCATGTTCACTGAGTCATTCAACATGAATGAATTGGAGGAGGGCACATGTGGTCCCTTTACACAAGTCCAGCAGCAGGGAGGAGGCAGGGAACAATAGGCCATACAGCCTCACCTCAGTAGTGGGGAAGATCATGAAGACATTGCTTAAAGAAAGGATAGTGGGGCATCTAGAAGCCATCGGAGCCCAGTACCATAGACAACATGGATTCACAGTGGGGACATCTTGTCAGACAAATCTGGTTGATTTCTTTGACTGAGTGACAAAGGAAGTGAATCAGGGTGGGGCAGTGGACAATGCTTACCTTGATTTCAGCAAAGCCTTTGACACCATCCCATATATGAGGCTGATAAACTAGCTGGGTAGGCTGGGCATGGGGAAAAGGGTAGTAAACTGGGTTAGAAACTGGCTAACAGACAGGAGGCAGAGAGTGGTGATAAATGGTGTGCAGTCTAGGGAGAGGGGGTGACCAGTGGGGTGCTGCAGAGATCGGTAACCGGGGCCAGTCCTGTTCAATGTCTTCATTAGTAACATTGCAGAACATCAGAAGGGAATTTTTTCACCAAATTTTCAACATAGCCATTTTAAGACCTCTGCTCATGAACAGTGTCACTGTGATTTTCTTAATCTGTCCCGAACATTGATTTCACACACCGACTGTGCCATTGTGCACTACATGCGCGGAAACACATTTTGGGCGAGATGTGAAAAATGACAGCTGTACTGCTCATAAGGAGGTGTGGTAAAATGGCAATGTTGAAAATCTGGAGTGAAAATATTGAAAATTCGCGAACTTATGAGCGTGCATAGGATCAGTGCAACAAATGCTCGTAAAACAGTCATTTTTGGGAATTTTTTCACCAAATTTTCAACATAGCCATTTTAAGACCTCTGCTCATGAACAGTGTCACTGTGATTTTCTTAATCTGTCCCAAACATTGATTGTGCACACCGACTGTGCCATTTTGTGGCAAAATTCAGAAAAATGCCTGAGATATGCAGCAAAGTTGAAAAAACCCTATCTATCCCATTATACAGCTTACTGGCATTTCCTCAGTTCGCGGTCAGCTTTGAAGAGTGCAGACGTATTCCTGGTCCACCAAAGATTGTTGCACCACAGTCCAGAGGTGAGTATGGGGTGAGGGGGGGTGTAGGTAGGCAGGGTGCGCAGTGGGTGGGTGCGGGTTGTGGGAGGGGGGCAGGGAGAAGCACTGAGGGACAGTTTTTGTATTTGCAGGTTTATTTTTTTTTTAATAAGACGACGAGGGACATTTGCCACGCTAGTGGGCTCCCAGCATGGCAGCTGGAAGGCTATTTTGGGGAGTTGGAGCCAACGGGGATTGGGCACCTTGTCAGCTATAACACATTTGCCACACTGGGGTGGGCTCCCAGCATGGCACCTGGAAGCTTTGGGGGGTGGAGCTGATGGGGATTGGACACCCCTGTCAGCCATAAAGTGTGTGTGCGGGGGGGAGGGAAGTGCAAGCATGAGCACTCAGTGTGTGCGGCGCGCGCATCGCTCACTGGAAGCAAAGAGCTCTCCTTCAACCGTACGACCACTTATTTTCAACTGTTGTCATAGACAGCTGCAGCAGTGATTGGGGAACTGGGACTATGCCTGCAAACACACTGACTGAATTGGAAGACGGGTGCCACACCTCCGAAAACTGGGATGATGGCACTATGTTTCTTGCACATGCGTGCAAGCAACATAAAAAATGCAAGGCCTGGCATGTTTTTTATAGTACCCTATCTCAAAAGACCTTCTTGGTTTGTGCCCTGACCCACTGGAATGATTTACCTACATCACTGGGTGTTCTACAAGGATCTATCCTTGGACCCCAACTTTTTAGTCTTTTTTTGAATAACTTACTCGTGTTATAAAACAAAGATTCTATTGTATGTGGATGACACAGTCATTTTTTTTCTGAAATGATGACTTAAACTACTTCACTACCATACTAAAATTTGATTTTTGTGTTGTGAATGATTGGTTCATTAATACTAAACTATGCTTGAATTCAAACAAGAAAACATTTCCAAGTCTCCTTCCATTAAAACATCTGATGGTATTATTTTAGATCAAGTAGCACAATATATTTAGGTCTGATTCTAGATAGCTTTCTTAGTTATCATCAGCTCATTGTCAATGTTGTGAAGTCTGTAAACCAATGATTTGGAATGTTGTATAGGAATAGATTTAACTTTACCCAGGAAACAAAAAATCTTATTGTTCAAACTCATATTCTATCCATTAGAGACTATGGTCTAGTCATTTATGCATCTGCCAGTAAATGTCTGTTGCCATGAATAGCACTGTTAGTCAACAAGGCCTATAGGTTTGCATTTGATTGATCTTTAGAATGTCATGTTAGTTGTTTATACAACGTATCGAAGAAGTACACTTTGCAACAAAGAATAAATCAACAATTGAGTTGTGGGTCCTGGAAGATGCTAAATGAACAAGTACAGGTACCAGCTAAAGATTATTGGTAGAAAGACCAGCATTGTCAAATGTTAAAACCCGATCTACAGTATAGATTGCTTAATTTAAAATTATCTAAGTGTTCAAAGAAGGTTGGGCAAACAGCTTTCCGTTATAGAGTTGGCACCTTTTTGGAATTCCTTACCTTTATGCATAAAAAAAGCATGAGCTAATTACAAATCTTTTGTTTCAGCTTTATGAAATGTTATTAATGTTATGGATGTTTGTAATGGGCACTAATGGTGCTCTACTTTATATATGAAGATGTGATTCTTGTACGATGTATTTTATTGTCTGCATATGTAGTCTTGTATTATATACTCCCTGTTATTTGTACCATGACTGCGGTTGCCTATGAAAATGGGCGTTTATTGTCCATGGGCTCTTGATTTAAATAAAAATGAAATTAAATGAAAATATCTCCATGCTTTCTGTAATTACACTCCCAGTTTAAAACAGAAACACAGAAACATAGACAATGACAGCAGACAAAGACCAGTGGTCCATCCAGTCTGCTTATGGTAGACTATCTAATGCTGGGACCTATTGTCCATACAGGGTCCTAGCCCTCCCTATCTACTACCTCCCATTCCCATCCCAGTTTCTTTCATCTCAAGCAACCACTGTACCCTTCATTCTGTCCTAGTCATGCTTGAAACCATTATTGGTTTTAGTAGTCACCAACTTGGCTGGTAAAATGTTCCACAGTTCCACTACCCTTTCTGTAAAATAAAACTTCTTTATATCCCTTCTGAACCTCCCTCCTGTCTGTTTCACTTGTACCCTCGTGACCTCAAACTGTTACTCATGTTAAATAATTCCCACAGTCCATCATGTTTTTTTCCTTTCAGGAACTTAAAGGTCTTACCATATCTGTCCTCTCCCTTCTGGTCTCCAGTGAGTACATGTTCATTGCCTTGAGGTGCTCCTCATAATACCTGCCCTGCTGGCCCTGAATCATTTTGTTATCCTGCACTGCACCATCTCCAGCCTCTCCCTATCTTTCCTGAGGTGAGAACTCCAGAACTAGGTACAGTACTCCAGGTGGGGCCTCACCAAAGGTCTATAAAGGGGTAGAATTACTTCTTTCCTTTGCTGTCAATACCCCTCTCAATGTACCCTATACAAAATGCTCTGCAGAGCTGCTGTGCTGGACACCTCTATCTGTAAATGCTTCCCATGCCCTCAGTATATGGTTACGGTTGCACTTAACAGATCTTGTTGCCTTGTAGTGGGAGGACACAGACTCACCCACACTGGTGACCTCTACGATCAAGCAAACTGGCTACATTTTAACATCAGGCTTCACTTCCAGACCTGTCTATTGGTGAAAAATATAACATTGGGCCTCTCCCCACCATCGGCACAGCATTTGTTCACCCCTTCCCCGACTCCCTGGGGCTACCAGAAGATCCACTAAGGCTTCCTTCAGAGTCCCGCTCTGTAGGACAGCCCTGGGGCAGAGAGCTTTCATGTATAGGGTCCCTCTATGGACAAACAACCTGCCTTCAGAGGTCTTCTCTGTACCAAAGATTGGCCCCTTTAAACTAAAACTCTGGCAGCACTTCCTTGAAATAAACAATTGTGACTGCTCTTAGCCTCTCTCCTTCCTTGTCCTGTTGCTTACCTGCTCACCCTCTATTTTACTTTCTTGTGCTGACAAAGTCATCTTAGGCAGCTCCAGCCCTCTTTCCCTTTTAGCCCCGTCCCTCTCTCCCATCCTCTTACCTCGCCCCCCCCCCTTGCCACCCTCTTTCTCTCTGTTCCTCCCTGGCCTTCCTGATAGTCTAGGGGGACTGACAAGAACCCATTTATGAGGACTTAACTTTTTTCTTGAATTCCGATTGCCCTACCCTTTGTACCAGAACTGTTTAATCAGTTTTATTGTATATGCTCCTCCATTAATGCACTCTTCTCAGTCCTACTCTCATATGTTGTTTTAACCTTCAGTATGTCTCACGTCCCTACTACCATGATGTATATTTGCCACTCATGATGTTGCACCTTTATCTATATATTCAATCCTGCTCTCTTTTGCTACTGCAATATTGTTTGACATGCTTCTTTCCTGACAAGAAGTATATTTGCCAATCTTGTTATTGTAAGCCTGTCTACTCCCTGATCAGTTGTACCCTGAGTTTAACTTACTTGTACTGTAACTGCCTTGTCTCTTGTACTGCAATTATATTTTTTGTACTATTCAGTTTTTTTTTTCGATGCTTTGTACCATTGACGTGGAGCCTTGGTAAATGAGTCTCTGACTCAAAGGTTTGTAATTCCGAGATTCAAATAAATAAAAAATAAATATGGTACTGTATCTCTCTACCAGCAATTTTGTATTGTATTTTATGTGGTTATTATTGGCCAGCCCTTTTGCCTTGCTACTTCTGACTGATATTTAATCATTTTGCTTTATGTGGATGAACTATTTGCTAACTGTATTTACAGTTGTGTCCTGTATGTACTGGGTTCCTGTTGTGCTGTTGTGTAACAGCTTCATGGATTGGCATTGTGCCTGAAAACAGTCCTTGGGACAAGTGTATCTATCAAGTGAACAAATAATCAATCAGTCAATCAATCCATCACTCACTCACTGACTCACTCACTCACTCAGTCAATCTACAGGGGCTCAGAGTGCTGTACAGGTCATACACAGAAAGACAAATTTAACCCACACAGCTTAACATTTACAATTAAATAACAATACTAAAATACTAAACAGTCTATAGCTTACTGTATATCAACAAGGAGAGTTAAATGCTAATTCAGACAGATGTCTTTAAGGAAACAGGCGAACACTGGAAAACGGGCAATCGGTGCTTCATACAGTAAGTTGCTAACCTAGGTAGGACAAAGCAAAAGGAAACTGGCACTTGAAGGAAATGTCCAAAGGCAGGCCAAATGATACCAAGCTATTTATTGAGAGTCCATGTGAGGAACGCTGACTGGCCACTGGTCAGCATTCTCTGCTTGGGCTCTCAATAAATAAGATGGCATAATTTCGCCTGCCTTTGGATTTTTCCTTCGAGTGCCAGTTTCCTTTTGCTTAATTCAAACATATGACCTTTAATCCTCTTTTTAAATGCCTCCACTGAGGTGGAACTGCTAAAACGACCAGGATATGAGTTCCAAATAAGTGGGGCCACCACTGAGAACACTCTACCCCAATGAGTTTCAGCCATTCTCTTGGGCAGGCCAGAAAGAACTTCTTGGTGGAGCAGAGTGAGTGAACTGGAGGACAAGAGGTCTTTGAGATAGCCTCTCCCCAAATTGTGCAGGGCCTTGTAGGTTAGTAATGTGATCATAAAGGTGATACACCACCTAATTGTAAGCCAGGGTAGCTGCTGCTGTACAGGTGTAATATGTTCCGAATAGACCAGTCCCGAGTAAGGCTGAGTAAAATTAGGAAATTCTGATTTTGTGGCATTTTTGCAAAATTTTGTGACATTTGATGGACTTTTCTAATTCTTCTTTTTTAATTGGTCATAAATCAGTCAGTGTTATAGAAAGACATACAACATTTGCCAGGCTTGTTGTTTGGAAAAGACCTGAAACAGCTGCCAAGTTTCATGACATTTGGGTGAGAAGCAGGGAAGTTAGAGAGCCTCAAAATCTGGTATTTATTATTCATGTGAAAATTTCTGTAAATATTTATATGCTTACAACTTAGCCCTAAAGCTGCATTCAATCTATGACCAGTGGCAGGCACACTGTAGCATGCTAAGAGTAAAGTATTGGTCCGAGTCCCTCCCCCAGTACCTCAATGTTGCACTAACTCCTCTTCCCGCCACCGCTTATTCCCTGAGGAAAGCAAACACCCTTCTCCTGTCACTACCATGCATGACCTCATTGGCTGGTCAAGTAGCCTTCAGACACCACATGCCCAAGTTATGGAACTCCCTCCCTGAAAGCACTCAACTAACACCCTCATCCACTCACCTCAGACACCTCATAAACGAGCGCTGCATCTCACCCTGCATGTGCGCATAGCTGTGCTCGGTACAGTATTCTGCCCCAGCCTCCCACGATCATATTGCCTTGTCATCTCAGATCTAATTGCAGGCCTTGCTTCTTTTCTGGATGTAATGATTGTCAGAAGCTGAAAGTCTCAATGAAAATGTCCCAATGCAAACATGAATGATCAAATGTATTTCCAAGCTATGTGTCTAATTAGCGATGTATCTGTGCTGTTACTGTATTGCTTGTATGTTTTCTGTCTCCTTATGTCCTCCTTCCCTCAGGACGCACCTGGAATTGAGCAGTACTCTGCTCAGTGTGCCTTCCTAGTTAAATATTTAAATAAATAAATAAATAAATAAACTTTTGGAGCGAGATAACTGAAAATTTAAATGCACCCTTTCTTGAAAGTGTCATAGAAACAGCTTAATAGAGAAGTAATTGGTTGTATAAATTGTAAGTTACTGTAATTCAAAATTTCACAGTTTAATTATTTGTTATATTGTGAGATAATTTTCAAAATATCTGGATGCTTATAACTCCACTGTTATTGCAGGTATACATGCACCTGTTTATAGTTCTACTGTTATTGCAGGTATACACTCACTTGCTTATAGCTCCACTGTTATTGCAGGTATACACTCACCCGCTTATAGTTTCACTGCTATTACAGGTATACACTCACCTGCTTATAGTTCCACTGCTATTGCGGGTATACACTCACCTGCTTATAGTTCTACTGTTTTCTTCCTGTTTAACCAGGATCAAGATGGCGGCCATGCTGGGCTAGCCTCTGCAAGCTATTTTGGTTTGCTCGTTTAATTCATTTTTGAGCTCCTTTGATATTGACTGGTGCCGTTCTGCGCATCTTATGGTTTACTTATTACTTGCCGCATTAGTATGTAAAGTGCTGATTATCCTGATTCTGAAGGCAGTTGCGGTTTGACAGTCAGATTATTTGACTGCTTGCAGTTCGTTCATTATACTATCCATGTGTACTGTGGAACTGCTGTGGAATTGACGGAATTGAATCTGGCACCATGGTGGAAGGATTATCTCCGGCTGTGGAGACCGCCGCTGTTTTTGTCCATCTGAGATCTTCTGATGAACTTCCCGGCAAGTTGCCAGAGTTGAATCTGATGCCGTGGTGTAAGGATTATCTCCCACTGTAGAGACTGCTGTTGTTTTTGTGCTTGGAAAGTATTCATTTGGATTACAAATGTTGATGGTCTGTGAGGATTAAGAAGAGCTGCTGTTCCTGAGCTGAATTACTGTGGAGAGATCTAATGGTATCAAGGTTTTGGAGCCTGACTGTTATAGAGAAGTTGGTCGGAGTGTTGGGGAACCAAAGTCCTAACTTTCTGATGTGGTGTGGTGGGCCCTGAATCTGTGGGGAGTCTATACCTGTTGGATTCTCTGCCTGCATGTTTGTACTGGTTGGATTTATCACCGCATTTTATCCTGCTTTATCTGGATTCTGGGCAACTGTAGATGTCCATTGCAGGGTGAGCTGCCTGGGGTATGTGTTGCTCCGGCTGGGCTTGGGATGGGTGATACTGGTTTTAGGCCTGCTGAAGGGTGGGCATGAAGAAATCAATGCCTCCTAGGCCTACCAGGGGGTTCTGCTGGTGGGTGGTTTCATCTCTGGGGGCCGTAGTCCTGATCTCGGCTGGGGGTGAAATTTTCCTATATGGTAGCTATTTTCCCCTGGCAAATTTCATACCAGTCTTTCATTTCTGTAGGCCTGAAAAGGCTATCACATTGAATTAGTCATGAGTTAATGATACTTTTTAAGATCTCTGGTGAGAGCAGAATCTTAAAATCAGATGTGGCTGGGGAAGTGAGAGTTCCTTTAGCCCACAATCATAAGACACTTAAAATGATCATCTTTAAACAATGCTGTCTGCTGTTGTGATTTGTTTGAAATAATCCAGATAAAAAGGGACTGGTCTTTTTACAGGACTTTTGGGACTTAATCGGACTATTAGTTTAAGTAATGTGTTATTTATTCTATTTTTGTGGTAATAACTGTTTGTTAACTTAAGTTAATTTGTTGTAATGAGTAAGGTTTGATAGATAGGATTCTGTGTAGTTGTGCTGATTTGTGCATTGGATATTGTCGTAGTGAGATAGCTAATTTGATTAATTTTTAACTGTCTTGTTATTTAATGACTCTTTCTTTAAGGTGTGCTGGGAGGGCTCTAAGATGGACGGGTGCTGTTCTCCCACTTTGCTTTGGGACCTCCGCCCTTTTCATTGTCCCCCTTTATTAGCCGATATCTATAATAGATGTTGTGCATTGGGGATAGTGAGAAGGCGTTTGAGGGGTGGATGGACTGGGCAGAGTGGGAGAATGGAAAGGGGTGGGCAGATAGAGATAGTGGGGACTAGGAGACGCCCTGGGGTGAAATGGGATCAGGAGAGGGGCCCTCCTTCCCTGATCTCCATATCCAAGAGCTCCACAAATTGTGGGCAGGTACTGCGATCCTCCTTGAAAACCCATTCAACCCAGACGGTGTTGTGTAATGCCAGGTCAATTAGGAACAAGACCACCATTATAGCAGATCTTGTTGCAACATCTGACCTGGCGTGCATCACCAAGACCTGACTTGATGAGAATGCAGGCCCTATATTGTCTTCTGCTGCTTCGGCTGGGTTTTCGGTGATGCACCACCCGAGGTTGGATTGTAGGGGCGGGGAAGTAGCCATCTTTTTTAGAATGGAGCTGGGTCTTGTGGATGTACCAATGGGTTGCACTCAATCCTTTGCATGTATCCTGGGAGCAGGTGTAGGGTTCAGGATTCTCCTCATCTACCGTCCACCTGGTGATGGTGGAGAATTCCTGAAGGAGTTTGCGGACTTCATCGTTGACGTGGCATTGGAGTCACCCAGGTGGTTAATACTGGGTGACTTCAATGCCTGGGTCAACGATGAACTCTCGCATTTTGAGAATAATCTCCTCCAACTTATGACTATGTTGGGCCTTACACAGGTGGCTACCTCTGCTACCCATATAGGGGGTCACTCATTGGATCTAGTGTTTCTACTGGACTTGGAGGTCACACATTTGGGGGTGGAACTGAATGTGTGGACTGACCATCATACCATAAGATTCAGCTTCAGGGCACCCCCAAACAGGCCTGTCCCTACAGAGATAGTCCAGTATTGCCCTTTAAGGGGTGTTACCCCAGAGGGTCTACTGGCGGTACTGGACCTATCGGGTGTTTCAAATGAGTGCATGGGTCCAGGAGATCTTGTTCTTGCCTATAATAAGGTGGTGGATGAGGCCATGGACTTAACTGCTCCTGTCCATGTTCGCCCACTCACTCGGTGCCCGAGGACCCCATGGTTTGATGGGTCCTTGAAGGAGCTGAGGAGAGTGGGGCGAAGGCTAGAGAGGGCTTGTCGGAAATCCAGCCTGGATGCTGACAGGCTTAGATTGATGGACCATTATGGTATTTATCAATCAGCAATCACCCGTAAGAAGGCAGAATTCCTGTCCAGGGAGATTGCTGCTGTGCGGAACCGACCAGCTCAACTCTTTCAGACTGTTGACAGATTGTGCAATCCTCTCTGTCTGCAGTCTGGAAGAGATTTTTCACAAATAAAGTGTGATGAGCTTGCTCAGTTCTTCACAGATAAGATTGCCAACATTAGGTCGGGCATTGGCCCAGCGCCCTCTTTAAGGGATTGCAGTGATCGGCAGGAGGAAACGAACACCCGTGCTACCTGGCTTGACTTTAGTAGGCCAGAGTTCATGGATGTTGTGAGGATTGTTCAAACTGTACGACCAACCAGCTGTAGTTTGGATCCGGGCCCTATGCCACTATTATTAGGTTGCATAGATGTTATCTGCCCTATCCTTGCTAAAATTATCTGAAAGTCTTTGGAGCAGTGTTTTTTTCCTGATCCCCTAAAGGAGGTGGTCGTTCGACCACTCCTTAAAAAAGCTTCATTGAACCCAGACTGTTTAGCTAACTTCAGACCTATCTCTAACCTGCCCTTTGTGGGAAAGGTTATTGAAAAGGTGGTTGCACTACAGCTGGATGACCATCTCACAAATCACAATATCTATGATACTCTCCAGTCTGGATTTAGGAAAAGACATAGCACTGAGGCCGCTCTTGTCCGGGTTTTAAATGACCTCCTAATTGCGAGAGATCGAAAGGCTCGTACTATTATAGTCCTTCTTGATATCGCTGCAGCATTTGATACTGTGGACCATGGTGTGCTTTTGGGAGTGCCTGTGGCTTCTTTGTGGGTTGTCTGGTACAGTTCTACATTGGTTTCAATCTTTCCTCACAGGCTAGACACAGAGGGTTGTCACTGGAATTTATTCCTCTGACGCCATCTCTCTGTCCTGTGGGGTGCCGCAGGGCTCCATTTTGGCACCCATGTTGTTCGCAGTTTACATGCTGCCATTAGGAGACATCATTAGGCGATACAGTCTGGGTTCTCACTGCTATGCAGATAATACCCAGCTGTATGTGTCCTTTACTCCCCGGACAGGATGATGTGATCTCTGTGCTTAACAGCTGTCTATCTGAAATCAAAGACTGGATGAGTGCCAGCTGGCTGAGGTTAAACCTGGATAAGACAAGGTGTTGGTCATGGACCTGGGTCACCATGAGGTGGGTCATAGGGCTGGGGTTCCATCGGGCCTATGGCTTGGTGGTGTCCAGCTCTCAATCTGAGACCAGGTACGTAATCTGGGCATTATCACTGATGATGGTCTGACCCTGAAATCTCAGGTGTCAGCCATTGTCAAGTCCTCCTTTTACCATTTTAGGAATATCACCTGGGTGAAACATCTGGTTCCTCTGGCTGACCTTCCTACCTTGGTCCACACCTTTGTGACCACCGGCCTTGATTACTGCAATGCCCTGTACCTGGGGCTGCCGGGTGTTGATATCCACCACTTGCAGCTAGTGCAGAACACTGCGGCCAGGCTTTTGACTGGGACATCTAGAAGTAGTCATATTATGCCTGTGCTGCGCAAGCTGCACTGGCTATGGGTTCAGTGGTGGATCACCTTCAAGGTCGGATTACTGACCTATAAAGCCCTACATGACAGGGACCGCGGTATCTGCAAGATCTCCTTATTCCCTACTGTCCCTCTCATTCATTCCGATCCACCGACAAGGGATTGCTAGGGATTCCCAGGGTTCATTTGAAGACATCTGGGGCATGTGCATTCTCCTACGCTGCCCCTACCCTGTGGAATTCTCTACCTTGTCGGATACGAGACTGCTTGACCATCGAGAGCTTTAAATCGGAGTTCAAAACTTTTCTGTTTTTAAAAGCATATGGAGAATGATTTTATTGCTGTTTTAATGTTTGTTGTTTTTAAATGTTGTTTTATTTGTACAGCGCTTTGGTATTTGAAAAGTGCTTACAAATAAAAATTTACTTACTTACTTACTGTTTTTGCAGGTATACACTCACCTGCTTATAGCTCCACTTCTATTGCAGGAATACACTCACCTGCTTATAGCTCCACTGCTATTGCAGGTATATACTCAAGATTTGACATGCATATTAAAATAAATATGTCCTGGAATCTAATTAAGGTGGATAAATGTGGTTCAGTAGGTTAATTGCCGACCTGGTGATGAAGAGAGCTGAGGTGCTTGTACTTGCCTTACCTTTTCCCACACCAGAGATCTGAATTCGGGAATAAGCTCAGGTTGCTGAGATCAACCAGGGCGGGAGAGGATTGAGTATCCAATGGACTGTTCTTCTCTCCCAGGGCGTCGGCATGTCAGCCCAGCCAGTGACTACCACCAGGTGGAGGCTGGGTGGTAGTGCAGCACAGAGGCACAAATGGAGGGAGCCTAGGAATGTTCTGGGTGAGTGCCTTCACACACTCGCTGGACATCCTACAACAAGAGTGGGGCAAAAAGTAGAAAAGAAGTCAGGGGCTTAATGAAGCCTTTCCAGATCAGCAACTGTCCATGCCATCACCAGGGACCATGCCTTGGTCAGCTCTGGATATGTGTACTGGGGGAGGACAGCTTTTTCCCTCAGGACCTGCAATGAGGTGATATTCTTGGTTGAAACTGATGGAGGTAGGTCCCAGAGGAGGCGGTGTCCAGCTCAGGGGAACTGGGACAGTGCTGACCAGCTATCCCTGAATTGGGAGCATAAAGAACTGTTACAGAAAAACAATTATTGTGGATACTTCAGAAATTACTAACTGGCATCATTTGCTCAAAAATCACGGACACATAATAAATAATTCCACTAGAATTCAAATCTTGGAATATAACTTTCACAAAATATTCATCACCATTGAATCACCTGACCTGCATTAGCATCACGGCCTTGCAACCCCCCTCCAAAACTCCTGTGACAGTGCTGCACAGCATCCTGCTCCATCATGAATCACCTTATCTGCACTAACATCATGACCCTGCAATCCCCCTCCAACACTCCTGTGACAGTGATGCCCAGCATCATGTTCCATCATGAATCACCTTACCTGCACTAGCATCATGGCCCTGCAATGCCCCCTCCAACACTCCTGTGACAGTGATGCCCAGCACTATGCTCCATCATGAATAACCTTACCCGCACTAGCAGCATGGCCCTGCAATCCCCCCCAACACTCCTGTGACAGTGATGCCCAGCATCATGCTACATCATGAATAACCTGACCTGGACTCACCTTACCTGCACTAGCATCATCACCCTGCAACCCCCCTCCAACACTCCTGCGACAGTGATGCCCAGCATCATGCTCCATCATGAGTAACCTTACCTGCACTAGCATCATGGCCCTGCAGTGCCCTCCAACACTCCTGTGACAGTGATGCCCAGCATCATGCTCCATCATGAATCCCCTTACCTGCACTAGCATCATATTCCTGCAATCCCCCCCCAACACTCCTGTGACAGTGATGCCCAGCATCATGCTCCATCATGAATAACCTTACCCGCACTAGCAGCCTGGCCCTGCAATCCCCTCCAACACTCCTGTGACAGTGATGCCCAACATCATGCTCCATCATGAATAACCTTACCTGGACTCACCTTACCTGCACTAGCATCATCGCCCTGCAACCCCCCTCCAACACTCCTGTGACAGTGATGCCCAGCATCATGTTCCATCATGAATCACCTTAAATGCACTAGCATCATGACCCTGCAACGCCCCTCCAACACTCCTGTGACAGTGATGCCCAGCATCATGCTCCATCATGAATCACCTTACCTGCACTAGCATCATGACCCTGCAATGCCCCTCCAACACTCCTGTGACAGTGATGCCCAGCATCCTGCTCCATCATGAATCACCTTACCTGCACTAGAATCATGGCCCTGCAATGCCCCTCCAACACTCCTGTGACAGTGATGTCTAGCATCCTGCTCCATCATGAATCAGCCTACCTGCACTAGCATCATGACCCTGCTATGCCCCTCCAACACTCCTATGACAGTGATGCCCAGCATCATACCCCATCACGAATCACTTTACCTGCACTAGCATCATGGTCGTGCACTAATTACCCCTCCAACACTCCTGTGACAGTGATGCCCAGCATCATGCTCCATCATGAATCACCTTACCTGCACTAGCATCATGACCCTGCAATGCCCCTCCAACACTCCTGTGACAGTGATGTCTAGCATCCTGCTCCATCATGAATCACCCTACCTGCACTAGCATCATGACCCTGCTATGCCCCTCCAACACTCCTATGACAGTGATGCCCAGCATCATACCCCATCACGAATCACTTTACCTGCACTAGCATCATGGTCGTGCACTAATTACCCCTCCAACACTCCTGTGACAGTGATGCCCAGCATCATGCTCCATCATGAATCACCTTACCTGCACTAGCATCATGACCCTGCAATCCCCCTCCAACACTCCTGTGACAGTGATGCCCAGCATCATGCTCCATCATGAATCACCTTACCTGCACTAGCATCATGACCCTGCAATCCCCCTCCAACACTCCTGTGACAGTGATGCCCAGCATCATACTCCATCGTGAATCACCTTACCTGCACTAGCATCATGGCACTACAATACACCTTCAACACTCCTTTCACAGTGATGCCCAGCATCACTCTCCATCATGAAACCCCTTACCTACACTAGCAGCATGGCCCTGTAATACCCCTCCAACACTCCTGCGACAGTGATGCCCAGCATCATGTTCCATCATGACTAAAGATATCCAGATATGTCTGTCACAATAGCCTAAGTCACAACTAGTTGTAAGGCCTGGCGTCACTATGTGCCACTGTTTTCAAATAGTAAAACTATACATTGTTATCTACAGGGTTGTTAAAGAGTCAGCAGGTGGCACTGTACAGAAACAGTACTGCACATGCGTGTGCTTCCACATCTGATTAAGTCAGTGAGCTGTAGTGGTTTGCTGGCATATTACAAGAATTCAGGGTAGTGCACAGTGATGACCATAACTGTTCTTCATGGTTCGTTACTAAAGACAGTGACTTGACACTTGGGACCTCTATACATTTATTTATTTCGTTTTTGTTTATCGGGTAAGGTGCACCATATTATTTATTTTTTTATTTACATACTTATTTACCGGGTAGGCACACTGATCCAATGGACAGTTTTCAGGCACGACACAGATAAATACAAGTACAAAACTACAGTACAGGAAATACTGAACAAGCGTTACAAATACAGCATAGTGCGAACAACAGTAAGTGTTATTGCACAGCATATTCGTACAAACATTTGCCTGTTTTTAGACACTTTTACTATGGCGCTGCTGATGAATGCCACCCTATTGCCTCTTTACCCCGCCTTTACCATCCTCTGCAATGACAGCTCAAGTGTATGACTGGGCAAAACGTATGGACATGACTTTGACAAAAGTATCTCAGCATTCCACAATTTCCTCAAAGCTCATGAAGTTCCACTTTAATTACTGATGTTATTTTGGAATCTCTGACTGCTTTTAACTTGGCCAGACTTTGAACAAAAGATTAGAGAACTGACATACATAGCCGTTTGTTTTTTTTCCATATTAGTTTTGCTTTCGTCTGACAGCTTATTTCTTAGTGATACATCCTGTTTATATGGATATACCCTGATTAGGCTGAACCCAGCCATCATTCAGTTGGCTACTGGGTTTTTCTCCAACATTTTCCCTCTCTCATCTCCCCTGGTTGGGGGTGGTGGCTCTGTCAGCCTCGAACAGCCACAGTTTGCCCTGCGGCTGGCGCTAGCTCCCTGGCCTAGCCGCAGGGGTTGCTGTGTTGTTGGAACCCACTGCCAACCTTCCCCAACATAGATGCACTGCCGAGCGACAACTATCTCACCCATGGCCTACCTCCCCGACATGACTTTTAGGGCTCACTCCTGAACCTGGTTCATCAGCATGGCAGCACATGCTCTGCTGCTGGGTTATGGGGGGGGGTGTGGCCTCAAAGCCTAATGTCTAGGATTAATTAACCTAACACAGTTAGTGATATTCTACTGTCTAGTTTTAAAGTTATAGGGGCTTACATATCTGCAGTTTACATAATTGTGAAATGCAGTTTTAAAATTTCTAGTAGTCTGGAGGCTTAAAACTCAGTAACCTTTACAGGCAGAGATCTGCTACTTGGTACACTTCTGAATGGACCTTGGTACAGTCATCGTAGCGAATTTGGTGCAATTCGGCCAAACCGATTTTGAATTAGATGGAAATAAAGCTGTCCCAATGATGCTGAGGACTGGGGCACTGGATGCCACACCTCACACCACGCTAGCAACCTGGGCTTGGAAGCAAGCTGTTGATGGTAAGCCACCAGCAAAAAGGTCAAAGACAGATGTAAATGACATATTATCCAGTTTGGGGGGGGTCCTTCCTCAACAGCAGCAAGATCACTTTCATCTAGTGAGCTGAAAACATATTTGGAACATGACAGTTACACTGATAACAGTCTTGAACTCTGGAACCTGACCGGTAAACACTTATTTCCAAAATTAGCAAAGCTTGCACAGAAGTACTTATGCATACCAGCCAGCAGCAGTAGCAGTGAGAGAGTGTTCTCATTCTGCAAATAAGTTCTAGATGACAGAAGAGCCCACCTATCAGTGAACACTCTAGCTCGCTCTGTATTTGTTATGTAACCCCCTTACAAATGGGGGGTTCCCAAAAGTCTTCCAGGAGCTTGCTGGGTGCTCCAAGTCTGGATGGTGTTCAGCGCTTAAACCGTTTTTAAATGGCACTGCAGCGAGTGCTTTTAGAGCCTCTGCGTACTGTCTCTTTAAGAGCTGCCTGCTTGCAGGCTCCAGTGACTGTGTAAGGGGGACTGTGTTTCCCTGCTTGAATCCCACCTGAATTGTGGTGACATCGCTTCAGTTTCACAGTCATTGTAAGCGCCCAGGGACCCCTCCCGATAGATGTAACTGCTTGGTTATAATTGCTCAGAGTATTAGTCAAATTACAGTTTGTCTAACCTGCTTCCATTGCAGCTGGGACTTTGTGTGCTTGGCCCCTCCATTTTGGACCTGGACTGTGTGAGGGGTCCAATAGGAACAATGGGGGGGGTACCTAAAATGGAGTAAGTAGCAGCCAACCAGAATTAGCACTCTTAAGGGAGCCGGCTGACCAATAAGACACAGCTAGTAATTCTGGGAAGTGAAGTCTGCATTATGGCGCCTTGTTTGCACCAATAGGGGCAGTATCAAGTGACTGGCATCTGCAGCCCACCTATGGGATTGGGTGGTGCCTGAATTGTGAGACTTGCCCTAACTGCCCAGGGGCAGAGATGCTGTGGCTGTGATCGAGGAAGGAGCTCTGGGCTCCTGCGCTGTGAAGCGTTCGCACGGGAAGCACGTGTGGAAGGCCAGAAGTCGGCAGTTTCAAACACCAGCAAGTGTCAAACTAAATCTGCTAGGCAGTGGTCAGAGGAGGTTGTGCAAAAGCTCAGCTACCTACCAGGCTCACCCTGTAGAGGACTGGAGAATCTGCTTCAATCGTGCTCGGTCAGTCAGGACAAGTGAAGCTGCATCGTTTTGTTCCGGTGCGTGTAGTGAAAGTGATCAGGAGGTATACAGCAGCTGCCTGGGTACCCAGAGACAATGACTTATAGGTTAGGCCTGTTCACAGTGCCCTAGATAGCTACTTATATATTAGAGTGGTAAGCTAATTAACCTGATTCCCCCCAGTCCTTGTTATTTCCCCCTAAATAAATCAGATTGATTGTTTTGCAAAGGTATACTGGCTAACCTGTGTGTTTATGGTGAATTACTGTACAGTGATTGCTGTGTAACAGCATGTTACTTTTCAGGGGGTCCCCGGAGCAAGCTGATTGGTTCAAGCCTGGGGGTTAGTGTATACAGTGAGGGTACTGTGATTGATTTGTGTGGGCCACTTGTGGGAAGAACGGGGGGTTGCAGTGACCCAGAGGGCTGCGACCAAGTCATACCAGACTGGCTCAACCCTGACCTCTGTGTGGAGGCACCCGCCATTGGTTCCAGGCCCCTTAACCTGTTAGTGACAAATCAGGCAGGGGTAGTAGCCCTTGGGATAGCCCCCTTGGGGTTATATTTTGGAGGCACCGCTGGGATTAGCTTCTCCTAGTGGCCGAGTGGACAAAGTACTTCAACATGGCTAAATTAAAGGAAAAGCTGGAAGGGGATATCATGGCTAAGATTAAGCTGGACCCTATTAAGACGATGGTACATAAACTGAAGGGGTGAGGTGAAGCAGAAGAGTTGGACTCCCAGAAAATTTTGTTACTACTAGATGTACCTCTGGGGACCACGAACGCTGACCTTATTTCTGCAGTGGAGCATGTTAAATGTTTAGGCAAGGTAGATGTGAAGGGGCGTATGTCTGATCTACTCGATCAGACTTTGCAGGTGTTACTTTTATGCAGTATAGCTATCAACCCCTAGAGGGTACCCCCAGTGATCTACCCAGAAGGTGCCCAACAGGGGTGGAGGGTCATTCACATCCGGAGTGGGTCAGTCACCCCCGGGGGGTCTCCCAAGACTAATAGCTTCAAAGATAAACTGCTTAAATTGATAGCTGTGGAGGGGAGGACTACCCAGGAGTTACTGCAGGCGTTGGACCTTTCTAGTGAACCCACCCCCCAAGCCTCCCCAGGTACCTCTCCTGGGCCCCCCAAGAGTTCTATCTTGGCTTCACCACCCCTAGTGGTTCCCCCTATACAACTAGATTCTTACCGTAAGCTAAAACTTTTTTCTGGCACTGTGCCGGTGCCCCAAGGGGAAGATGATTTGGAGGCGTGGATGGACTATGCCCTAGTCCAAGAGTGGCAGTGCTCTGAGGGGGAGAAATGAAAGAGACTGATGGAAAGCCTGCGAGGCCCAGCTTTGGAAGCCATTCGGTTCTTGTAGGCTATTAGCCCGGAAGCTACTGTGGTGGAGTACCTTCCGGCCTTAGAGGGGGTGTTTGGGAGTACAGAAACTGGGGAAGACTTATTATGGAAATTCAAGTCTGCCAAACAATGGAGGAATGAGAAATTGTTCACCTTTGTCACTAGGGTGAAAAGGGCCTTGCAGAAAGCTTATCAAAAGGGGGAATAATGGCCTCAGCCTTGAACCAGGTCTGGCTGGAGCATATTTTGAAATCTGCTAGATTTTCCAGTGTGATATTGTTAAACTTAAGTTACAGACAGGCAGGCTGCCTCCGAGTACTGTCAATTGATGAGAGATTAGAAGCAGAGACTGATGAAGAGGGGTGGGAACCCTATGTGGGGGCTGTGAATCTGTGCCAAACCCCTGAGTCAAGTGAACCAGATGAGGCCCACCCCTCAAGGGGGCTTGATGTTTCTCCTGTACTCCCAAAGGCTCAAGGAGGGGTGGGGGTGTGGGCTATTTCATCTGATCCCCGGGTAGAAAGTGATTTGAGGGCTGAGATTAGAGATTTACAAGAGCTGGTGAGGGACTTGAAGAAAACTGCTACCCACCCTGTTAAGTTTGGGGAACCAGAGTTATCTAGAAACAAACGCCCTAGCCAGGAGGAGCCCCCCCAACCCCAGGACGGCCCCCAGCAGGCGAGGTATTCCCCTCCCAATAAAGACCCCCGAGACCCTAAGTTCTGTTACCATTGTGGGGAGTATGGACACTTTCAGACTGAGTGCCAGTTACCAGAGAATTTAAGGAAGGTCAACAGCAGGCTGATTGCCTGGCAATGCAAGGCCTATACCTGACCCCCTAGGAAGAGTTTTGTGACCCGGGCCAATGCCCAAGCAACTGTCAAAGCTGTGCCCCACAAATGGTCTGATGTGGTGGGGCCTTCGATTGAGGCCCCTGTGAGATTGAATGGGATACCCACCCGGGCTGTGTTTGACATTGGCTCTCAGGTGACCATTATGTTCCAGGACTGGTATCAGAAACACTTGCCTGAGGTGCCCTTGCAACCCTTTGATGGTCTACATGTTTGAGGGCTGAGTGATAAGGCCTACCTGTATTCTGGGTATATCCGGATCTGGTTGTCTTTTCCTACTTCTGTGGCTGGGGTGGCCGAACAAGTGGAAACTCTGGCCCGAGTATGTCCCCCCACTGGGTTGTATGATGGGGTGCCCTTGTTGATTGGAACCAATGCTCACATGTTCGGATGCTTAGCGCAGCTGTGTTCTGAAAAGCAGATGTCCAGGACTGGGTGAGCTCTTAGAATACCCGCCTTGATTCAGAAGGCCTATGAGACTCAGAGAAAGGCTGGCCAGGCGGAACCTGAAGGCCCGGTGGGTGTCGTCTGGAGGAAGGATCCGGAACAGTTGCTATTAGTCCCAAATGCCCAGTGTGTTTTGCAAGGGGAAGTACGGATTAAAAAAGATGTTAAGAATAAGATATTTATGCTGGATGCACCCAGTGAGGGAAATTTGCCTGAGGAGTTGCTGGTTAAACCCAGTATCTTACCTGCCAGAGCCCATGCCTTTGCCAGAAGAGTGATGGTCCAAGTGCATAATGTGTCTGACCTAGAGATTCGAGTGAAACGGGGTTGCACCCTGACTACGGTACATTGTGCTGATACTGCTGTTTTGACCCACAACAAGACTCCCAGAGGAGGTGACTGAGTGACCGCCGAGCTGTTTGATTTCGGTGATTCTCCCCTAACCAGCAGAATGGAAGAAAAGGATCAGTGAATGGCTCGCCCAGAGGGAACAGGTGTTTTCCTTGAAGGAATGGGATGTGGGATGTGTGCAGGGGGCTGAGCATCACATCCGACTACAGGATGAGCGACCTTTTCATGAACGATCTTGACGCCTAGCCTCTGCTGATATAGATGATGTGAGGCGCCACCTGCAGGAAATGCTGGCCGCTGGGGTGATACAAGAGTCCAGAAGCCCTTACTCATCCCCTATTGTGGTAGTGAGGAAAAAGTATGGAGCTGTTCGGATGTGTGTGGATTACTGTACTCTAAACCGGGAGACCATCCCAGACCAGTATACCATGCCACGCATACAGGACACTTTGGACTGTCTGAATGGCAGCAAGTGGTTCTCTGTGATAGACCTCCGCAGTGGGTACTACCAGATCCCGATGGCTCCGGAGGATCGAGAGAAGACTGCTTTCGTTTACCCCCTAGACTTCTATGAGTTTATGCGGGTGCCTCAAGGAATTTCAGGTGCCCCAGCTACTTTTCTGCATCTGATGGAGCGTGCTGTGGGGGACATGAACTTGCTTGAATGTTTGGTTTATTTAGATGATGTCATAGTGTTTGGCAGCTCCTTGGAAGAACATGAAAGTCGGTTGTTCAAAGTCCTGGATCGGCTGGAAGACTTTGGTCTCAAATTATTTATAGACAAGTGCCAATTCTTTCAAACCTCTGTAAAATATGTGGGGCACATAGTATCCACTGAAGGCATATAGACTGACCCCAGCAAAGTAGAAGCTTTAACCACTTGGCCCCAACCAAAAAACCTGAAGGAGCTACAGCGGTTCCTGGGGTTTTGTGGGTATTACAGACGATTTATTAAAAACTACTCTCGGGTGAGCCACCCTCTGCTTAACCTTACGCAAGGGTATCCCCAACCCATAAAAAGTATAAGAAGACTGTACAATCTGAGACTGAAAAAAATTATTTCCCCCCAAATGATGTGTTTGGCACCCATTGAACTGCTGATTGTGAGGAAGCTTCCCATGACATTATATATCAACTTACTCATGCCTCAGTGCTGGCCTATGCCGACCCTGCTAAACCGTATATTCTTCATACTGATGCCAGTCTGCAAGGATTGGAGGCCGTACTGTATCAGGAGCATCCGAACGGTCTGACACCTGTAGCTTTTGCCAGCCGCAGCTTGACCCTTTCTGAAAAGAACTACCCAGTGCACAAACTAGAGTTCCTAGCTTTGAAGTGGGCCATTGTTGATCAATTCCATGACTATTTGTATGGGGCTAAGATACTGGTGAAAACTAAAAATAACCCTTTGACGTATGTTCAGACCTATGCCAAGCTAGATGCCACTGGTCATAGGAGGCTCTCTGCATTATCTACCTACAACTACGCTGTTGAATATAGAGCCGGCCTGAATCATATAGATGCTGATGCCCTCTCCCGGAGGCCTGTGTCCCGAGTTGATTGGGTCCGGTTATCAGAACCTGACATAAGAGCCCTTTGCCAAAAATTTGATAGGGAGGAACCGGTGTCTCCTGAGGCTTTGGACTGCTTGGTGGACTGCTTGGGGCCCTCTCAGAACTGCCTACCTGTTGCGTACTGTCATTTTTCTGCATTAGACACTAGTATGTTGCCCCAGTTCAGTGATGATAGCCTCCAACAGGCTCAATCCCGAGATCCAATGATAAACTCTGTCCTGGAAACCTTGCAGAGGGGGGAAGATGTGTCAAGATTGCACTTCCGTGACCTGAGGGCTGCGCTGTGGTACAAAGAAGGACCTAAGTTGAAACTGATTAATAGGCTATTGTACAGGGAGACCATGGGTGGAGAGGGGCGAGCAGTCAAACAACAACTGGTGTTGCCCATTGCTTTTAGAGAACTGGTATTGGGTCCCTACATATTCACATGGGACACCTTGTCATAGACCGAACTCTTGACTTAGTGCGGACCCGATTTTATTGGCCCAAAATGAGTGCTGATGTAGAGCAGTATGTTAAGACTTGCAGCTGCTGTTTACAAAGAAAAGCCCTGCCTCAGAGAGCTGCCCCCCTGGTCAACATCACTACCAGCACCCCTATGGAACTGGTTTGCATTGATTTCCTGAGTTTAGAACCAGATCTGAAGAATACCAGCAACATATTTGTAGTTACTGATCATTTCACCTATATGCCCAGGCTTTCCCCACCAAAGATCAGAAAACAACCACGGTGGCTAAAGTCCTTGTTGAGAATTTCTTTGTTCACTATGGGGCCCCCCAGCGAATCCATTCCGATCGGGGAGAGATTTCGAAAGCCGTCTGATTAAAGAAATGCTATCCTTGTGGGGAGTACGGAAGTCTAGAACCACCCCGTACCATCCCCAGGGCGATCCTCAACCTGAGAGATTCAATTGCACCTTGCTCGATATGTTGGGCACCTTGCACCCTAAAGACAAACCTAGATGGTGCAAGCCGATCAGTGCCTTAGTCCATGCCTACAACTGCACCAAAAGTGATGCTACTGGGTTTTCCCCATATAGACTGATGTTTGGAAGGGAAGCCAGATTGCCAGTAGATGTTTGTTTTGGGGCTTCTCCTGATGGGGTTCAAGCAGCTAATCATCTACAGTATGTGCAGAAGCTGAAGGCCCAACTCAATCATGGCTACCAACTAGCCCAGACCATGGCTGCTAAGCGGAATTTGGCCAATAAAGAAAGGTATGATGAGAAAGTGAAAGCAGTGGAACTGAAAGAAGGAGATAGAGTGCTATTGAGGAACCTGGGATTGCGTTGTAAACATAAGATTGCTGACAGAGGGCATCACCTCCCTCATATTGTCATGGGAAAATTGAAAGATTTACCTGTGTATAAAGTGCGGCCTGAAAACAATTCAGAAGATGTGAAAACTATACACAGAAATCACCTGCTGCCAATTGGACAAATTTTGGTAGAGGATGAACCTTCCAATGCCCCCCCCGGGCCTATAACTAAAGCCGCTGCCAAAGAGAAATCCAGATGGGTCGACTCCCCAGAACTCAAACTCAAGAGGCTTTCTCCATCCCCCTCTGATAAAATTGATCCTCAGTTTGCGTCGGAGGACAGTGAAAATGTTGTTGAATAGTACCCCTCTTATGAACTGAGTCAACTCTTTAGGGGCAATCCCCTAACTAACTCTGGGGATGAAGTTGGGTTTCCTGGACTGTCTGAGCCCCCAGCTTTGTCTCCGGAGTCCATGCTTCCAGAGGGTGAAGTGAGTGGCACCAAGGGTGAAGAAGAGGGATCTTTGAGCCTGGCTGAATTATCTGGCCTGGCTGAGCTCTCTGACTTTTCAGAAGAAGGAAGTTATGTGGGGGAACCCGTTAGTGATATGCCAGAGCAAGAAGAATACTTTGAGTGCCCTGATAGTACCCAGGTAGTGCCAGAAATGTCCCTAGCTGAACCAAGCAGTGTGGTCCTGATATAGACGGTCCTGTTCACGAAAGTACTATGGACCCTGGGTCCCCTTCCTCTGTGGAGGTTCCCCCTACAAATCTAAGTGAGGCTGAAATGGAATCAGGGCCCGTAGCAGGTTTTGCCGAGACCCCTAGATGCACCGGCTGAGAAGTACGGCCTGTCGTAAGGCTGAGTTATGAATCCCTGGGTCAGCCTGTGGACCTGCCGTTAAATGTAGTTCATAAAGGGGTGTATGTGTCCCTGAGCCACCAGCAAAAAGGTCAAAGACAGATGTAAATGACATATTATCCAGTTTGGGAGGGGGTTCTTCCTCAACAGCAACAAGATCAGTTTCATCTAGTGAGCTGAAAACATATTTGGAACATGACAGTTACACTGATAACAGTCTTGAACTCTGGAACCTGACCGGTAAACACTTATTTCCAAAATTAGCAAAGCTTGCACAGAAGTACTTATGCATACCAGCCAGCAGCAGTAGCAGTGAGAGAGTGTTCTCATTCTGCAAATAAGTTCTAGATGACAGAAGAGCCCACCTATCAGTGAACACTCTAGCTCGCTCTGTATTTGTTATGTAACCCCCTTACAAATGGGGGGTTCCCAAAAGTCTTCCAGGAGCTTGCTGGGTGCTCCAAGTCTGGATGGTGTTTGGCGCTTAAGCCATTTTTAAATGGCACTGCAGCGAGTGCTTTTAGAGCTGCCTGCTTGCAGGCTCCAGTGACTGTGTAAGGGGGACTGTGTTTCCCTGCTCGAATCCCGCCTGAGTTGCAGTGACATCGCTTCAATTTCACAGTCGTTGTAAGTGCCCAGGGACCCCTCCTGATAAATGTAACTGCTTGGTTATAATTGCTTAGAGGATTAGTGAAATTACAGTTTGTCTAACCTGCTTCCATTGCAGCTGGGACTTTGTGTGCTTGGCCCCTCCATTTTGGACCTGGACTGTGTGAGGAGTCCAATAGGAACAACGGGGGGGGGGTACCTAAAATGGAGTAAGTAGCAGCCAATCAGAATTAGGACTCTTAAGGGAGCCGGCTGACCAATTAGACACAGCTAGTAATTCTGGGAAGTGAAGTCTGGATTATGGTGCCTTGTTTGCACCAATAGGGGCAGTATCAAGTGACTGGCATCTGCAGCCCACCTATGGGATCAGGTGGCGCCCAAATTGTGAGACTTGCCCTAACTGCCCAGGGGCAGAGACGCTGTGGCTGTGATCAAGGAAGGAGCTCTGGGCGTTCACACGGGAAGCACGTGTGGAATGCCAGAAGTCGGCAGTTTCAAACGCCAGCAAGTGTCGGACTAAATCTGCTAGGCAGCGGTCAGAGAAGGCAGTGCAAAAGCTCAGCTACCTACCAGGCTCACCCTGTAGAGGACTGGAGAATCTGTTTCAGTCGCGCTCGGTCTGTCAAGACAAGTAAAGCTGTTTCGTTTTGGCCCGGTGCGTGCAGTGTAAGCGATCAGGAGGTATACAGCAGCTGCCTGGTATGGTACCCCTCTGCCTTTCATATAAATGTGTGGAGAAGCATTTGAATCTCAGGCTCGATCCTGTGAGTGGTGTGAGAGTGCTCTTTCTACTGGAGTCATGAGCACTAAATCAGGGTAGCTCCCTGTCAAATGCTCCTAGTGAGGGCAAGATCTTCTGGTTTCTTTACTGGCTACACTAACTGAGCCTGCTGGCTCTGTCTAATCTTCGTAGGAATCAAATGCTCGTTTCTGTGTCAGGGCCCCAACCAGCTGCATCGAGGGACTAGCCTTTATTGTCTGGGTACCCAGAGACAGTGACTTATAGGTTAGGCCTGTGCACAGTACCCTAGATAGCCACTTATATATTAGAGTGGTAAGCTAATTAACCTGATTCCCCCAGTCCTTGTTATTTCCCCCTAAATAAATCAGATTGATTGTTTTGCAAAGGTATACTGGCTAACCTGTGTGTTTATGGTGACTTACTGTACAGTGATTATTGTGTAACAGCATCTTACTTTTCAGGGGGTCCCTGGAACAAGCTGATTGGTTCAAGCCTGGGGGTTAGTGTATACAGTGAGGGTACTGTGATTGATTTGTGTGGGCCACTTGTGAGAAGAACGGGGGGTTGCAGTGACCCAGAGGGCTGCAACCAAGTCATACCAGACTGGCTCAACCCTGACCTCTGGGCGGAGGCACCCGCCATTGGATCCAGGCCCCTTAACCTGTTAGTGGCAAATCAGGCAGGGGTAGTAGCCCTTGGGATAGCGCCCCCTGAGGGTTCCAGTTAAATAAAATTAATGAACTTTCATATGCCATAATTAACTTAACCTACTTTTTAACAGCATTTGATATATAATTGTTTTTATTTTACTTAATGTATTGAATGTACCCAATGAAAATTTGTGCTCTTCTTGGCTTTTGTAAATTTTACGTTGTTGAATTAAAGATGTTTGACAAATGGAGCTCTATATCATGTTTCATTTATAATTAAGAACCGCATTTTAAGAACTGAACCAGAACTGAAATAGTAACAAAAAGGCTAGAACAGAACCAAACTAGAACCCCACCCTATAGAACCTGAACTGAACTAGAACCCCAGAAAATCACAGAACCCTTGCTCTAGCCGGGGGTCAGCAGGGGAGGGAGAGGACTGAGCATCCAGTGTTGGCTCTCCTCTCCCACAGAGGAAGGGAAGGTTGTCCCGGTCCTTGGCTACCTCCTGGTGGAGGTCGGGTGGCAGCACCAGTTGTTAAGGAGGCAAGAAGCATGGCTGTGTGGTGCACGTGTGCCTCCACATGTGTGCACTCGTGGCAGTGAAGGAGAGGGACAAAAAAATGGAAAATGGGTGACTGCAGGCTCTGTGAAGCCCTGCAACCATCCCACATCCCATTCCACCATCGGATCGCTGGAAGTCCCAGTCTGGATAGTAAGCACTAGGCGGGGGGAGGACAGCTCTCACCATTCTAGCCCCACCACAGGGGGAAATCTGTGGGGGAAGTGGGTCTCTGCAGTACCGGGGGAGGTGGTGGACAGTGACAGGTGGCAAAAGGCAAAGTAGAAAGACCTCTCGCCCGGCCGGGGGGGACAGGGGGATTAACAAATAATGGAAAAAAAACAGATATTTATTTCTTTAAATTTTAGTGACCAGGTAAGCCCACTGAGACAGAATGTCCCTTTTTCGGGAGTGACCCGGGGGCGGGTACAATAGGAGGTACAAAGCAGAATAATAGATAATTAAGGAATGTGTAAAGCACAGGTAGAAATAACTGGAATCCCAGTTTTGGCAAAATGTTATGAAATTTAGATGGCAATGTTGCATAATTTCACAGAAGTAAGATTGGAATTTTGCCAGAATTTTGCTGGCAGAAGATACATTTCACCCAGACCTAATCCTGAGATTTGCCTGGCTGCAGCATTCCATCCAGGTTGTAGGTGGTGCCTCAACCACCCTAAAAGCCCCGGATAAAGAGCATTACAAGAGTCTTGCATCAGGATCACCAGATCCTCTTGTATCAGATAGGGACTAGTCTGAAAGATATTCTTAAATTATAAAACTCCATTATGGACCAAGGCTGTCACATGCCATTCTTAACATTAGCCACAAGTTCACAGTGGCTCTTAGATTTTTTTGTTGCTTTTTTGCTGAGCAGGATGGCCCCTTGGTCATCTCCTACACCTCACTTCAGGTGATCCCGAGTCCCCAACCACCACTCCACCCTCTGTCAAACCAGCAGAAATCCACACGGGGAGAGGTCAAAGGGTTTGAGGATTCTATCATGTATGGTGACTGGTGCACATAGGCTTTTGACCCCTTTTGTTCCCTTTTCCCAGGTGAACACACGTGCCATAACATGGGCATGCACCAGTAAGATGATTTACATGCTCAGCATCTGTGCCTGACCAATTGGGAGGCTGTCATCTGCCTCTGCACCCAGCCTCCATTAAGTATCCCTCAGAGGTGGTGCGGCTCTATTGAAATGCCGCTGCCCGCCTCTGGTCCTGCTGCCGACACCAGAGGAGCCCCGCTGGAAGCTCCCAAGCCCCTGTTCAGGCTTTGATTTCTCTGAGGTGGTGTGGCTCTACTGAAACACCGCTGCCCGCCTCTGCTCCCACTGCTGACACCGGAGGAGCTCCTCTGGAAGGTATGGTCCTGAACTACTGTAGATTTAATTTTAGGCACCCGCCTGTTAAGTGGCTCCCAACTGGCTGCACCTCAGGCCAGAGCTATCCTGATTGGTCCAGCCACAAGCCTGCACAATCGTTCTCTCTTTCTCCCGGTATCTAAGTGTATTTGTGCTCCTGCATGTTTAATAGTACTACTATTTTGGTTGAATGTGTAAGTTTTACTGTAAATGCCATTGAGTATTCTGTTTAAATATTTTTTGGAACTGTTTTTGCATTTGAATGCATTCCAACTGAGTCACTGTATTTTGAAAAACTAGTCCTGAAATTGCACTGCTTTGGCTAACTTAGCTAACCCCCTGTAAGTCTTTCCTTCTCTGCTGCTACCTTCCCTTAATTTCCCTGCCCCTCTCACTACTTGTTTTGCACCTAATCTCCATGTACTCATTCTCCTCTAGCTTTATCTGTCATTTTCTGCTCAACTTTGCATCCTTCCCCCCCATGCATGGCGCCTGACCACCAGTCCCTGTCTTAGACTCTCCTTTGTTTAGCCTTAAACCCTGCCCCTCTACTCAAGCAGCCCTTTTGTTTATCCTGCTGTTTCCAACCCATGCTGTTTTCACACTGTCCCAGCTTTCTTTCTCCACCCTCCCGCTGTCCTTCTCTACTGTTAAATTAACCTTTCTCCCTCTCTCTTCCCACAGCTCCCAAGCCCCTGATCAGGTTTTGATTTCTCCAAGGTGGTGTGGCTCTACTGAAATGCTGCCACCCACCTCTGCTCCTGCTGCCAACACTGGAGGAGCCCCGCTGGAATCTACGGTCCTGAATTATTGTACATTTAATTTTAGCCACTGTCCTGCTTGGTGGCTCCCAATTGGCTGCACCTTTGGCCAGAGCTATCCAGATTGGTCCAGCCACAAGTCTGCACAATTATTCTCTCTTTCTCACAGTATCTATGTGTATTTGTGCTCCTGCATATTTATTACTACTGCTATTTTGTCCCACCGCCCTCCCTGGCCCTGACCTTGACCACTATTAAATACAGCTAAGTTCCACCTTCAGCTAACACCTTCCTCTACCACTGGCTCTCTCTTTCTGTTTTGTCCCCTGCTCTTAAAGGGCCACCATAACTCTCACAGGCTCGCCTAGTTTTTCAATTGCCTGGTTAACCAATAATGCTGCCTGCTAATCTCCTACTGGGCCTGCTGTCCTTCCTGGTTCTACTGTCCTGCACTGGCTCCTTAGGAGAGCATCAACCATGCTTGTCCATGCCTGGAATAATAAATGCCCACTGTCAGTTTATGGGACCTACACAAGCAACATCGACCTGAATCCTAACAAGGAACCCGCTCCTGGACGACACCTCTGGGTGCTCCACCAACTCTCTAGGAATGACTTTTTTTTCCTTAGCCCAATGATACATTTAACCTCCACTCTACACCAAGTCAGGAAAAAAACCTTGAAAGGCAGGATACAGTTACACCACGGGAAATACCGAAAAGTCTTTCTCAAAGGAGGCAATTCCTTTTCTATCACAGCCCCAAAACTGTGGAACACTCTCCCACCCCTAGTAGAGGAAGCCCCCTCACTACCAACCTTCCACACCAGACTTAATTCCCACTTACTCAGGATAAGCTCATGCCATTGTGAGGGTATAGGATAATCACCCCGATCTTCATCCCAACACCTATCCCCCTCGCTCCTTATCCAAACATACTTTAATAGATGCCTTAAATCTTTCAAGTGTTGCACTTATGGTCTGCAATTTGTACTAAAGCCTATTATTGTTATCCTCATAATCTTGTCTACTTCTCACGACTTGTAAGTATTGTAAGCACTGTAAGTTATTGTACTGCTTCTGGATCACCTAATTGTAAGTCTTGTTATGATCTGTTTCTCCAGGTGGCCCCTGAAAAAGGAACCTTCAGGGCCCAGTGGGCCAACCCAGTCATCAAAATTCAATAAATAAAACAAATAAATAAATAAATGCCTAATACTGTTGTTGCTGCTAATCTCGGGCAATGTTCACCACAACCCTGGGCCACCACAGCTGGCATTAAAGAAGTCTGACAGCTCTGCTACTCTATCCTTGGTAAGCATAAATATCTGTAGCCTCCTTCTGAAACTACATACCCTCACTGCCTGGATCTCCCAACACAACCCCGACATACTATCTGTCCTTGAGACATGGCTGACCCCAAAGATCCCTGACTCCTCTATAGCCATTCCCAGTTACACAGTCTTCAGGCAAGACAGGCTTACTAAGAAAGGTGGGAGCTGGGCTATCTACCTAAAAGAGTCACTCATGGGCCATGTACTGACCCTGCCTAGCTCTGGGAATGATATTCAGATGCTAGCCACCAAGGTGCTGCTTGGAGCTCATAATAAGATACTGACCATTGCCTCGGTATATATTCCGCCTAAACTGACTAATCAGGGTCTTCCCTCCCTCATCGACTGCATCAACATCTTAGATCGAAGCACAGAAGTTATTATACTTGGGGACATTAATGTCAACTGGTTGGACCCCAGTGAAAACAACTATAAGGTCGCTATGGCGGCTGCCAACCTTTCACAAATGGTACAGTCACCCACCTGGATAAACTACAGGTTGCGGACCCCCTTTCTTCTGGACTGGGTTCTTACCAATCAGCCTGAACACATCCCTAAAACTGAAGTACTCCTAGACACCAAAAGTGACCATTCTCCTGTAGTATCTTTCTGGTCTAACAAATTCAACACCCCCACCCCACCCCAAAATTCATTTTCAGCAGAATATTACTACCTGGTCTCTTAGGTCCTTTAAAAACACACCTGCAGTCACTTGACTGGTCTCCAGTTGATGCTGCCCAGGATGTGGACTCAGCCCTCAAATACTTTATTACTACCTTTAACTCAGCATGTGATGTTCACGATCCTCTCAAGAAAAGTAAGATTAGAGGAACTATAAACCCATGGGTGATCCTCGACCTCCTTGAACTGATGAAATCCTGTGATCAGCTCTGGTACCGCACTAAGACAACTAACACCCTAGCTGACACTCAGACCTACAAATCAGCATGGCATGCCTACACAAGAGCTATTTGCCAGGTGAAAGCCAACTACTATAGGAATGCCCTGCTAACACCTGGAATGATGGGAGGAAGTTCTGGGATAACCTCTCCGAGGTAACTGGGAAAACCCCCAAAGTTACACCCACAATGCTCAACACTAACAGTACTGTCACCTTGGATAAAGTAACCATAGCCATTAGCCAATGCCGTCAACACCACTTTTTCAGATTTTAGTCATGTGCTCCCGCCTAACTTCTTTGATCCAACACCTGCTGCAACCCATCCTGTCATCCCACATGCAACTCAGCAGCACCCCCCATTTTATTTTTAAGGCAATCGAGGAAGGGCTAGCCAGAAAACACCTATTAAAAGTACTCAGGAAGCTAGGCTCCCTTGACTTGAAATTCATTGCCCTCACCATTGATGAAGTCCTACCACCTCTTACTAAAATTCTTAACCGCTCTGTTATGCTCTCACAATTCCCATGTAAATGGAAGTCCGCTGTGGTGACCACTATCCACAAAAGAGGTGACAAGACTCTGGCAAGCAACTACAGACCTATCTCCATCCTACCTGTACTCTCCAAGGCCTTGGAATGGATAGCTGCTGATCAACTTATAAACTATCTGGAAAAATATGACCTCCAATGTCCCCAGTAACACGGTTTTCAAAAAGGACACAGCACAACCACTGCTCTCCTTGACTTCACCTCCTACATCCACCAGGAACTAGATCACAACCACCTGATCAGCGTAGCTTTTATTGACCTGACAAAGGCATATGAGACCATCAACCACTTCCTACTGACTGGACAACTATCACATCTAGGACTTTCACTGGATGCCACCCGCTGGTATCAAAGCTATCTTAGTGACCACTCCAGGCAGGTCAGAATTGGAAAATCCATCTCAACTTCCCTCCCAGTCCGGTTGGGCGTCCCCCAAGGTTTTATCCTTGGCTCCTTACTCTTTAGCATCTTCGTGAACGACCTCCCTGCCTCATGCCACGACAGAATTCTCCTATATGCAGATGATGCAGTCATTTTTATGAGCCACTCTTTCACCTGTCTCCTTCAGCAGCAACTGCAGCAAAGTTTTGCAGAAGTTGAAACCTGGTTCAGGTTCCACAAGCTCATTCTAAATTACTCAAACACCAAATCAATGCTGTTTCATGGTACCCACAACAAACACAAACTCCAACAACTGCTAATCAACAATAGCAGTGGCACTGCATTGGAACAGGTTGACCAGTTCATATTTCTGGGTGAGACCCTTGACTGCACTCTATCATACTCACGCATATTCATAACATTGCTAAAGCTGTGAATACCCGCATAGGACTGCTCTCTAGACATAGGCACTGTTTAATGGCTGAAACATTAAAACTTGCTATCCAGAGCTCAGTTACCTCATTAATTGACTATGGTCTTGTAGTTTACGGATCAGCTACTGACACTGCCCTCTGATGTATAGCCCTAGCCCTAAACAAGGCATGTCAGCTCCTCACCTCAGCCGCTTGACTCACACACATGTGATACCTATGAACAGGCAAACTGGCTACAGCTATCTGGCAGAATAAAGTATCAGACCTGAATTCTTGCAAAGAAGACTTCACTGGGCCTCCTGCCCCCGGGGGTTCAGTCTATACTGTCCCCTCACTGTGCATCTCGCCTAACCAGGAGTTCAGAAAACCTAGCCTTCTCTGTTTCCTGCTACCAGACCATACAAGGACAGCTCTCCTACAAAGTAAGGGCTTCTAACTGGTTCAACTCACTTCCGGTATAAATCACCAACACGTCAAATCTCAGCTCCTTTAACTGTAAACTTCAACAGCATTTGGTGGCCAGTGCATACTGCAACTGCTTCACTTGAAATACTCTGCTTGCTTTCCTGGCCTCCCCTGCACTAGTGCACTCTCCGCACACCCCTCTCACTCCCTGAAATCTCCTTCCCATATCCCTCATCAACCTTCCCTAGCCTCTCCCTGGTCCCCCTGTATCATTCCACCTCTCTCTGTTTCCCTTCACTCCTTGTGCTCCTCCCCCCACCAAAACTCCCTGCCCTCTCCTAGTTCTCATTTCTCTCTCCTCTCCCCTTTCCGTGCCCTATTTCCCTCTCCTTTCCCCTTCACCCATCCTATCACCTTCCTCCCTGCCCTACATCACACCTAACCCTTCTCCCCCTCTCCTTCACCACCTTCCCCTCCTCCCTCCTTCCCCCCTGAACTTTGCCCGTTTCTTGCTACTGAATCCACACCCTAAGCTACCTCTGCTCCTTTTTTGCACATGTAAGAGCACTACTTCACATGTAACCACCCCAGGCATACTGTGTACAATAACTGGTGTTGTGTTCAGTTGCCTCCTTTACTTAATTTCTCATTTGATCCTTGGCAAAGCCTTTGATAGCACATGTTCTGAAACTATACTGTAATATTTACCTGTTAGTAATTTGCCTGTCTCGTCTCAACATGTCCAGTGTCCATGACGTGGAACCTGAGTAAAAGAGCCCTGTTTGCGCAAAGGTGTTATCCGAAACTTTAATAAAATAAAATCAAGATGTTCCCCCACCATGAAGGAAACATAGAAACATAGAATTTGATGGCAGATAAAGACCGCTTGGCCCACCCAGTCTGCCCATTTCCCTACCTACTGGATAAGCTGCAGATCCTAGTTAACCAGCAGCCTACTTCTTCCTACCCCAGCCCCCTAGAATGGCCTTATGACTGTCCCATGCATGCTTGAATTCCACCACTGTTTTTGACTCCACAACCTCCAACCGGAAGGCCGTTCCATGCATCCACAACCTTCTCTGTGAAAAAATACTTCCTTAAATTACCTCTGAGCCACCCCCCCTCTATCTTCAAATTGTGCCCCTTGTTCTTGCACACCTCTTTTTTTGAAAAATGCTACCCTCTTGGACTTTGTTGATCCCCTTGAGGTACTAGAAAATTTCTATCATGTCCCCCCTCTCCCTCCTTTCCTCGAGGCTATACATATTAAGCTCCTTAAGTCTCTCTTCATACGTCTTTCGGTGCAGACCCTGCACCATTTTAGTTGCCCTCCTCTGGACAGCTTCCATCCTGTCTATGTCTTTGCGGAGATTGGGTCTCCAGAACTGCACGCAGTGCTCCAGATGGGGTCTGACCAGCTGCCTCTACAGAGGGATAATAACTTCCTGTTTTCTACTGGTGATGCCTCTCCCTATGCATCCCAGTATCCCTCCAGCCCTCCTTGCTGCCCTCTCACATTGCTTGCCCACCTTTAAGTCATCTGATATGACTACCCCAGGTCCCTTTCCATTTTTGTTGTTGTTAGTATCTCACCCCCATTGTGTACTCTTCCCCTGGGTTTTTGTTCCCCAGGTGCATTACCTTGCACTTCTTAGCATTGAATCTAAGCAGCCATAGATTTGACCATTCCTCTAACCTTGCCAAGTCCCTTCTCATCCTTTCCACCCCACCTTGTGCATCAACTCTGTTGCAGATCTTTGTGTCATCTGCAAAGAGACATACTTTTCCTTCCAGTCCTTCTGCAATGTTGCTTATAAAGGCATTGAAGCGGACTGGTCCTAATACTGAACCCTGCGGTACCCTACTAGAAACCCCCCTTTCTTCAGAGTGGACTTCATATACTATTACTCTCTGTGTCCTATTCTCCAGCCAATTCTTTATCCAGGCTGTCATCTTGGGACCCAGTCCCAGGCTGGCTAACTTGTATATTAATCTTTTATGTGGGACTGTGTCAAATGCCTTGCTAAAGTCTAGGTAGACCATGTCCACAGCCCCTCCCAGATCTACTACTTTGGTCACCCAGTCAAAGAAATCTATCAGATTCGTCTGGCCTGACCTTCCTGCTGTGAATCCATGCTGTCTTGGGCCCTGTGCCCCTCTGGCCTCTAGATACTTGACAGTTCTTTCCTTCAGAAGTGATTCCATCATTTTCTCTATCACTGAGATTAAACTAACTGGCCTGTAGTTTCCTGCTTCTGCCTTGCTCCCACTTTTGTGAAGGGGAATCGCATCTGCCCTCCTCCAGTCCTCAGGTACAACCCCATCCTCCCATGATTTGTTAAAGAGGGTAGTCAGTGGTGTCACTAGTTCTACCCTTAGTTCTTTTAGAATTCTGGGATGAATCCCATCAGGCCCCATTGCTTTGTCCACCTTCAGTTTTAAGAGTTCTTTCAGAACCCTTTCTTCTGTAAATGGGCTGGTATCAACTTCTGTATCCAGAGGGTTTCTACTGTTTGTTTTAGGTACCTCCCCCTCTTCATTTGTAAATACTGAGCAAAAATATTTGTTTAGTATCTCTGCCTTTTCACAGTCACCCTCTGCCCCCCCCCTTTATTAAGCCTCACTATCCCTCCCTTGGTCTTCCTTTGCTCCCTGATGTACCTATAAAAGGTTTTATCCCTTCTTAACTGGAGTTGGCTATCTTTTTGCGTTTGGGCCTTTGCTGTTCTGACTCCCTTCCCAGCTTCCTTTTGCTTTAACTGCTACAGTTCTCTGTCCTGCTCCTTCTACGATTCCTTGTACCTCCTGAATGCTTTCTTTTCTCTTGAACCTTCACTGCCACTTCCTTTGAGAACCATAGTGGTTTCTTACATCATTTTGCTTTGTTTATTTGCTTCACACAAAGGCTCGTTACCTCTGTGATGGCAGTTTTTATTATTCCCCATTGTTCTTCCACCCCTCCTTCCTGCCCATTTGCTAGTGCATTCCTTAGGCACTCAACTGTTTTGGCAAAGTCAGTCCTCCTAAAGTCTAGTACTTTTGCCTTTGTATGGCTTAACTCTATTGCTGTGTTTATTGTGAACCATACGGTTCGATGATCGCTTGTTTCCAGATGGCTACCCACTTCTACATCTGTGATCCTCTCTCCATCTCCATTTGAGAGGACCAGGTCTAAGATTGCTCCCTCTCGAGTGGATTCCAATACTAGTTGTCTAAGGCATGCCCCCCTGTAGGGCATCTAGAATAACCCCACTCTTCAAAGTGGCTACTGCAACTGCACTCCAGTTAACATCTGGCATATTCAGATCACCCATCAGCAATATCTCCCCTTTTTCTGCCATTCTAAGTATACTTTCTATCATTTCCTTGTCCATTTCCTCCCCCTGAGAAGGGGGTCTGTATACAATCCCTGTGTGGATTGTGGTGCCGTGCCTGTCTCCAAATTTACCCACAGTGCTTCTTCTCCTCCCTGTTTACCCTTTTGTTCTGTTGCTTTTATTCCTTCCCTTATGTAAATAGCTACTCCTCCTCCTCTTTTTCCCTTCCTGTCCCTCCTGTTGATAGTGTATCCTGGTATGTTTATGTCCCAGTCATGGTTTTGTGTGTGCCATGTTTCTGTGACTGCCACGATATCCAGATGTTCCTCCTCCATCAAGGCCACTAATTCAGGAAGCTTGTTACCCAGACTACGGGCATTGGTACTCATTGCTCTCCATTTTTTGATGGCTTTACCTTCTGTTGCAGCATCCCCCACTGACCATTCTACCTCGGTCTTTTTCTCATTTAGTACCCTGTTTTGTAGGGAGAGGCTGGGATTTTTCTGCTGCTTATCAGTGCCTCCCCCTTTGACTAGTTTAAAAGCTTACTCATGAAGCATTTAAACCGATTGCTCAAAAGACTTGTTCCCTTCCTGGACAGATGCAGACCATCCTGCCAGTATAGGCTGGTGTCCCTCCAGGTGGAACCCCAGTCCCCAATGAAGCCAAACCCATGTGCTCCACACCATGTTTTCAACCATTCATTAAACTGCATGGTGCTGATTACCCTCGCCTTCCCCATGCCATTGACAGGCAGCTCCTCTGAGAAGGATACTATGTGTGCTACTTGTCTTAGGCCCCTCCCCTATTCTACAAAGTCCTTCTGCACTGCTCTAATCTCATAATGAGCCAAGTCATTTGTCCCTAGGTGGACAAAGATGTCCAGATGAGACTCCCGTGCAGCTGTTCTTGTGATCCTGAAGATGTGCTTCCTGTCTCTCCAAGCCATGGCACCAGGCTGGCATCTTACTTCAGTTTTCCCTGCTCCCCCCAGTTCTATCCCCCTAATAATTGAGTCCCCCACCAGGAGCTGCTTCCTTTCCCTGTGGTGTCCTCTGCCTCCTTCCTGTGGGCCTCCCTTGTGACAGTTGTCATCAGTCTCCTCTGCGGGTGCCTCCATAGGGGAGCTATGCTTCCCCAGAATGGTGTATGGAGGAGAGCTATCCTTGGATGTTCAATCCTACTTCTCTCAACTGGCCCAGAGTGACCCTCTGTACCACTGGGCTGGCTAACACCCAGTTTTTTACCCTATCCATTACTGCCAGAGTTTGTCATTCAAAGATGGCCATATCATGACAGCCTGTCTGGCGGCTGATCTGATGGGACCTGGTTCCACCAGTAGCCCCTTTTTCTTGGTCCAATTTAAGCTCAGTCAGATAGAAGCCATCCAATCCATGCTCTCCTGCAGGAATTGCTCCATTACTGAGATTGTTGCCTGCCCATCAAGTATGAATGACAGGTACAGTTGTACTGCCTAATGATCCATCTCTATGGTAGCATGTACACTGTAAATAACATGAGTTACAGAACCAGCCCCTGTGAACCCCACAGCTGACCACAGCTGGTTGCGATGAGAAAGCCACCATAATGGCTCATCTGCCAGACAGAACAGACTCATACCACTTCAAAGCTGTACTGGTGAGTCGAGCCCCCATATTCTACAAGACACTTCATCAGCACCCTATTATCCATGGTGTCAAATGCTGAAGGAAGGTTGATAAGAATGGCAACAGACCATTTGCCCCTATCTCACGCCAGAAACAGGCCATTAAACACCTTTACAAGTATAGTCTCTATACTGTGGTGAGGCTGGAAACGTGACTGGAATGAGTCATGGATGTCAGATTTCTCAGGATGTGCCACAAGCTGTGTCAATACTACAGCACCATCTCGATAAACTTCCCAGAAAAAGGAAAGTTTGAGACAGGTCTACAGTTTGCTAGCACCACTGGGTCTGAAGACTCATAAAAAGTGGGATGCAGCATGGAGACCACCTTGAGCACATCACTTTCAGAAACTAGATGAAACCTTCTCCATTCTCACGGGGTGCACTCATGCCTCTCCTCATAACCACTGCTAGCCCTAACAGGCCACCTGGGGTGATACCAGCCCTAGCAGAGGATAATCTGTCCAGGAAAGTCTAGCCAAAGTTGTCACATTTCTCTTGAGACCAAAACCCCTAGGTCTGCAGAGAGGCCACATGAATAAACCTGTTTATAGTATAGAAGAGCTGGGCCAGCCTGCTCTTACTTGAGGCAAATGACCCATGACAGTTATGATAAAGACAATAGAAATTAAATTGTACATAAAGAAAGGTTTTTTTTTTTTCAAAGTTTTCTTAAAGACATTAAGGGTTTTCTAAAGGGGAATAAATGCAAGGAAATGACACATTATATATTATTTATTTCAATCAAATGTAAAAATGTTATAATAATAAATGGCTTTTAAGTGGACACGACACATTGTAATGTACAGTAGTTTATTTTTATTTTAATGGGAAATGACAAACAGTAAAGTAACGGATGTGGTTCACCAGAGATATGAAACGTCCTAGTCATTACAATGACATGTATATGTCACAGTTGCCATGACAATACCCATTATTGACAGCTGCCATTGGAGGCCCATGCTCTAGTCTAAACCTATTACTAAGCAGCCTGATTCATGGCAGCTGCCATAGGCTTCCACCATCAATCTGTTAATCATATCTGTAATGGATAAGAGGCTGCAGGAACCAGTCGTCAACCCATAATTCTATGATTGACAACAGGGACCACGGGGCATTTTTCCAATCCAGAGATGATGTCTGTAATTGACAATGGCAGCTTACTATTCCTGTCTACCTATTTTTAAGTCTCACATTTTTCAAATTAAGTAGACTAGGTCTCTTTCCTAAATAACACTTTTATGCTCTTTAAAAAGGATGTGTAGAAAAAGCAGCTGTCACTATATATACAATGATGTGTTCATTGATCTCCAGTCCTGCTCATTGCATCTTTAGAAAGGAGGTTCCATGCAATCAAGAACGGAAACGAGATCATTTGCATAGATGATTTAAAACAAGAAAAGCAGTCTTGTCGCAGAAGTTTAAAGAGGCAGTAATGAGGTACTGCTGTTTGCACTGTTTGAATGTCAAATACCACTTTGCACACACACACACACACACACACACACACACATATACACACACACACACACACACACACACACTTAATTGCTGGTTGCAGGCAGGAAACATATCTTTTGTCATTCCAGAGTCCATATCAGGCAGATGTTGGAAGTCTAAATATATAATTTTGCTTTCAGATATTTAAATGAAAAAGCTAGGAGGGACAACATTCTAAAATTAGACCTGAAAATGCCTGGTTTGTGTCCATTCCAAGTTATAGTGATTTGAGCTTGCTGTTACTCTTCCTGTTTCCCTTCATTTCCCTGTATGACTTTTTATCCAAGGTTCAGTACTCACATGAACTGATGGGAGCTTGGGTCAAGATCATTTGTGAGGAGAAAAGGCGATTGTAAAATCAATCTGGCTAGGAAGTCTGTCACTTACTATTTCATTTTCATTTCATTCATATTCAGAAGAGCTTTGAGCTCAGAGCCCTTTGTTAAAGGTGTCCATGTCATAGAACATAAAATATAACACATAGAGAATAATGCAGGGAGTGGTGTGCATTATGTGAATTTAATGCATACCGGAGGTGTGGGGCGCTACATTAACCTAAAAAGCAAAGCTCGAGAGGTCTATAAAAGCATCCCTCACTGAGTATGCACTCTACCTTATGCTTTATCTTTTCTAATTTCTGGTCATCAATTCCTCACCCCCACCCCCACAACCACCACAGCTAATGGCAGACATGTGAGTTCTGCATTGTGTGTAGGAATTTGCCTTCTGAGTTCATTCCTATCTTTTGCTATTAAGGACTTTAGCTACAGTATATCTTACAAAACAAAACAATTAGTGTGCTCAGCCCCCAAACTAAACTGTGGTTTTATCATTTATTAGTTTTTTACTCAGTGCTAAACTTACAGAGTGGTGATGAATGTCTGAATGCGACTGCTTTCAGTTTGCAGTCAAAATCAGATGCGCCTGACCACGTTTGGTTTGTTGGTAGCAGGGGGTTCTAATTTGGCAGGTTAGTCTGTATTTGAAAAGTGCTGGTATTTTTTTGTGACCTCTAGTTACTGAGTGGTTTGAAACTGCAGAGAAAAAAAACAGCCTGCTGTGTAACAGAAAGCTACTCTCTGAGCGAGTCTCGAGCAGAGCTGCTTCCTGATTTAAGTGCATGCTTGCCACAATAATCAGCTGGTCATTATGGCAAATAAAAACTGTCCATCCTCACTAAAAAAAAAATGATGGCCAGTTATCATAATACAATAAATGACAAGCAGTGGTCCAACACAGGACAGCATATAATAACTAGCAGTAGTGCAGAAGACTATTAAACAACGCAATAATGAGACAAGCTCAGGTTAATTACATGCACACAACATTTTGTCATACAAGTAAGAATTTGCATTTTTAAAGGAAAATGGGGAAGCAGTTTCACAAACATCTTTAGATAGTGAGTTTCATACTTTGGTGGCTCTGTACATGAAAGACCTCTGCCCAATGATAGTTCTCCTCAATGGTGCTTGCAGACTACCACTGCTCATTGCATGCCTACTATTGTACCCATTGGTTACAATGGTAAAGAATTGTTGAATGCCAACCTGGCACAAGCCCTAGTGCAGCCTTTTTGCACAACAGTGCCAACTGAAAGGACACCCAGTGGTAGAAAAGCAACCATTTTAGGTTAATGTACAGATCTCATCTGTGAGGATCAGGCTGAGATCAAGCACAAATTTACAAGCCCAATTAAAAGCCAGAGAGATTTTCTCAAGGTTGACTTTGTTAGCAGCAGAGTACACCACCGCACCTTAATCAATAATTTATTCTATTAAAGGTCACACTTTGAGTGTCACTTTCAATGCAGCTGCAAGGTAGGTAATCATTAATTACACGCAGTGGGGGTGATTACATATAGAATAAAGTATAGGTCGGGGTGTGTAATGAGATTTTACACACACCCGAGTTGTGGAATGCTACATAAACCCCAAAGGCGAAGCCCGAGGGGTTTGTGAAAAGCATCCCACAATGAGGGTGTGTGTAAAAATCGAGTTTGACACCCCCGACCCATTTTTTATTTTATATAATTGCCGGGTTTGCCTTTCTTGCCTCAGCAATTATATAAAATAAAGAGGTCTGTGTCTCCTGTCAGTCTATGCCACGGTCGGTCCTTTTACTGCAGTGCCGAGATTTTTATATTTTAAATTGTTTTTTTTTTCCCGATTTCTTCACGTCTTTCTGTGCAGAGTATAACAGGGGAGAAAAGAAGAGGACTTACTGCCGAGTTGTTCTGGCGGTTTGGTAACATGGAAGCGAAGAGTGCTGATGGCTGGTAGCGCTGCTGCGTGAGCATGCGCAGAGGAAGGGAAATCGTGCTCATGTTTGCCGTTATAAATGCTCCTTTATAATGGCAAATTACACCACGGTTTCCCTATGGGAAAAAGGCAGAGCCGGTAATTATAATGTAGTTACAAGTTTGTTGTATGCAACTGCAGTGTAATTGCAATGCAGCTACATTGTAGTTACACTGTAACTTCTGTGTACTTATGGTAACTTACTGTGCTACCTTATTAGACTCCATATCAACATCAGCTTAACTTCCTTTGTGAAGTTGTTCTTCGTCCTCTGGGCTCTGAAAATTCTGCTGAACAAACTAGCGCCAAACATCACTTCACTTTTTCACCAGTCACACTGTACAGTTGCTATTCCCTTAGGAGAAACTCCTTCATCTTGCTAGATGTGCCCAACTTGCATACACTCCATGGCAGAGCTGAAATCAACCATGCCACGTCAGCCACCTGGAGTAAAATTCAATCCTCACTCAAGCTTACTGAATTAGTCTTGGTAAACTTCTTTAAATCCCTCACCAACAGGGCACTTAAGGAAATTTGCCACTGCCACAATGGCTAGTACATCCACTCTGTGAATAAGCTACTACTACAAGCACTTTTCCCCAATTATCTCTTCTCGCTTCCCTGGCCCTTGTACCCTTCAGTATTTCCATACGTTTTGTCATAGCTATATCCCTGCTCTCACTGTTTAAATCTTGCCTGCCTTTGAATTGTGTTACTGCCATTGTATTGTACTGGATACTGAGGTTGCCTGCTTTCTTACTGTATGCACTGTGTTATGCCAATTTATTGTACTGTAATCTGTTGTACCACATTACCCGACCAGGATCTCCGTGTAAATGAGAATGCTCAATGGAGTTTTCCCTGCAAATAAACTGGAACTTAAATTTGAACTTGGTCTGATAAAATAAACCAAGTCACTGGTGAATTTTCCCAACCACAGCATCACTATGCACAGGAAATGACAACAGTGGATCAAGAATAACTCTTCAATATTTTAACACCTTCAGCTATTCAATAAGGTCCCCAGAGGGTGTGGTGAGCACAGGCAGGGACTGTCCTGGAGTATCTGCCTACTTCTGAACAGCATTGCTTAAGTTTACTTTGTGTTGATTACCAATTTATTTGCAGAAAACCAGTTGGAGACTTCATTAAAGTCATGCTGCCGACTACACCAGAAGACACACATACTTTAATACAAGCATTTGTCAAAGCCGGATGTTCGCCACTGGTATACAGTAGAAGCCCTGGGGCACTAGATGCTTTGTGTGACTGTGCGGTGTGAAAGGAGATAAAGGACATGCTGGCAAAGGGTTAAAATAAGGCACCTTGTTTTAAAAAAGTATGCAAACTGTCTTGTTTAACTTACAATTATTTAGATACCTGTAAAAGAAGTCACAGACTGTAGAGAGAGAAGAGCTAGTGAGTTCAGTTGTTGCAGTGTAGCGCAACTGAGCATTGTTAATGGTAGTAAAGGACATGCTGCTGGAGATTTAAAATCAGTCATCCTCTGTTAAAAAAGTATATAAACACCTTTTATTAAGTTAAGATTAGTTAGATGCAATATCTTTAACAGAAACTTCAGACAGTTGACCAGCATTTCTGTAGCCATGGATACACATGCATACTTGCACACCACCTGGGAATTGCAGTAAAAGATTCCCATAGAATAACATTGTAAATTGTAAGTACAGAATAACACATCACAGCGTGTATGGCAATGCCAAATTACTGCATGCTCCAGGTGGGTTGTGAGGCAAGAGGCACAGCGAAGTGGCATTAGCCACCTGGGAAGGTATAAGATTCCCATAGGATCCTATTTTAAATCATAGGTAAGCAATAATACATGACAGGGTGTGTGGCAATGCTAAATAACTGCATACCCCATGTGGTTGAAGGCACTTGACTGCACCTCATGCCTCACAACCCACATGGGGCATGCAGTAATTTAGCACTGCTACACACCCTGTCATGTGCTTTTCCTTATTTGCTGTTTACGAGAGGATAAAAGGAATAGTGGCTGATGGCAAGAGGAAGGAAGTTCCAGAGGAAAGTCATTGGAAGCCACTTAATCAGGACACAGATAATGGGGAAGTCCGCTTTATTGGGACGTCTCACTGGGAACCAATTAAATGGCAATGTATTGCTATGGACACTACTGCTGCTTAATGGGAAGGGGGATGTTTAATTGGGATGATTACCAAGTTGAAAGTTTTTTGTGGTCAAAATATTGCAAATTACCAAAGTTACAAGCCTGCATTTGCATATTTCAACATAGGCTCATAACTTTGTTGTTTTTTAATATTCTTAAGCCAAATTTTCAACATAGTCTTCTTATGACCCCATCTCATGAACAAGGGCAAAGAACCTTTTCAACTCCTGCCTGAAAGGTGATTTTGTGCAGCAACCATAAGATCACCTTTTGGAAAAGATTTGCCTAATTTTGACGTCATTGTTCATGAGGTAGGACCCAAAAAAATGCATGTTGAAAATTTTGGACACAAATATTTAAAAAATGGCCAAGTTATGCCACTAAGCTCAAAACACAGTTGAAATACACTGAACCTATCTGATTTCCTCAGTTTTCAGCCTGACTTTGAAGAGTGAAGATGTGTCTGCAGTTCAGAGGTGATTATAGCATTGGACCCCCAGTGTATAATTAAAAGCTTGGGGGTATGTGGGGTAGTGGGTGCAGAGTGGGAGGGTCAGGTGGGGGGAACTTATGGTGCAACAGACATTGAGGGACAGTTTTCTTTTTTCAGATACATTCCAACACTGGAATTGTGCAACCCAGTATTGGGCTTGTTGGAGAATGGGGGTGAGAGACCTGGAGGGGAAGTGGGATTAAGAGAAGTGGTACCGGGAGTGAGCACCCCGGACCATTTACATTTCAATATATATATATATATATATATATATATATTTATAAAGATGGAAAGGGTGGGCGAGCGACCTAGAGGAGGAGAAAGAAGCAGTCACCTACTCCTCTTACATTAAAAGGGACACTGTCAGTCTATTACTTACATGTTCAGTGGGGTAGCAGCAACCTGCCTTCACTCACTGACTCAGTCCCTGTGGTGCCATAATATAAATAGGAACAATGCAGTCCCCATAAAAAATTGTCAGTGTTTGCTTATTTTACTAATCCCTGAAACTGCTATAGCCCACTCCAATTGTCCATGCATGATGTTAAAGTGTACCCTCAACTATAAATGGCACAGAGGCTCATGCATGGACTATTGAACCTGAGTTCAGCTAAATATGTTTCTAGGTACTAGACAGAAAACTGAATTCTGGAAACTAGGGGCCCGATTCTGAGATGTATGGCACAGCTCGCAAGTGAATGTGAGTTATGACATATGCTGCAATGCTGGGGACCCTGTGCCAGATTCCAGAACAGACAGGGTCCCAGCACCTACACCCTGTGACTTGCAGCACTGCCAGTGATGTGCCGCAGGAAGGACACATCTAACCTGGGTGCTGCAAGCCACCAACAAGCCCAATAACAGGGCATAGCCCCCCCTCAGCCCAAACCCTAAGACATATCCGCAAGCCACATTAGGCCATTGGGGAGGTGTTGCCTGAAACACACTGGCACTGGGATGGTGGCATCACCGCAGCATGGTACCAGGAGCTGGTGGGTGGACCCCGGTATTGCCAGGGCCTGGGAGGACTTCTTTGTGGTGGGGGGGTCAAAGTGGCATGGCAGGGTGTGGTTTGGGGCCATGTGGGGGGGTATGGGCCTGTTGGGCATGGCAGATGCCTCTTACACCAGTACAGAACTGGTATAACCCTGCAGTGACACAGCGCCATCTGGAATGGTGTTGAGGGGTTACGGCAGCTGCCCCTCTGGAATTGGGCACAACTGCTGCTGCCATAACCCCCCCCTTCTGCCATGCTGTAGGGGCCTTGGGTGGCATAAGTCCCCCTTGGTGCAGGCTGCCCATGCCATGGTGCAGGCTGCCTCTTAGAATCCCGGCCAGCAGAACCCATGGTGCAATGTGCGACTTATGCCATATGTGTTGGCACAAGTAATACTGTGCCATGGTGGAGCCGTCTTAGAATTGGGCCTCAGTTAGTTTTTTGACATGAGAGCTAAAAAGTACTTTAACTGCACTCTAAAACTAGAGCTGTGTTACTCGGTATGCATGTATGCATTTCATATCCATATGTGCATTCCCAGTATCATGGCTCCACTTTTGGAGCTTGATTATAGTACATTTTAGCCATTGTGTCAAAAAACTAATGACACGGGGTCATGATGTCGTATGACATAACAGCGCAGCAATGTACTGCACTGTAAATACAGTGGATACATTGCTGCCTCTCAGACATACTGCCGAAACATATTTCGGCTAAAGAAGATAGTGGCGTCTTTGTTTTCTGTGGGTGGCTCCACCCTCGCATCCCCCCTTACTGGGAGCTGTGCCCCCTGGAACCCCCCCATTAATATAATCAACTCCAGGGGGTGTTTGATACAGAGACGGGGAGAAACACTACTAGGGGAGAAAAAAAAAGAAACTGCACAGTGCAGTTTCGCAAAAGTCTGGGACCAGGATTCGAGCCCCAGTCCAGAGATACATAGCACCTCTGCATTGCCGTGGCTCATCCCACTAAGCCATGGTGCAGCTTGGCAGACCATCTCCCCAACAAAGGTCTTGACCTCTGTGTCACTCATCTTCCCCACCCATGTGTGATAGATTATAAAACCACATGAAACATATGTGCCTTGCAGGGTTTTGTACCCTGTCATACTAGTGCACTGTGCTGTATGTTCCATGCAGCATTCTAACATAGAAACATAGAATCTGACGGCAGATAAGGACTGCTTGGCCCACCCAGTGTGCCAATTTCCCTACCTGATGGATAAGCTGCAGATCCTAGTTAACCAGCAGCCTACTTCTTCCTACCCTCACCCCCTAGAATTGCCTTATGACTGTCCCATGGATGCTTGAATTCCACCACTGTTTTTGACTCCACAGCCTCCTCTGGAAGGCCATTCCATACATCCACAACCCTCTCTGAAAAAATACTTCCTTAAATTACCTCTGAGCCACCCCTTCTATCTTTAAATTGTGCCCCTTGTTCTTGCACACCTCTTTTTGAAAGATGCTACCCTCTTGGACTTTGTTGATTCCCTTGAGGTACTTGAAAGTTTCTATCATGTCCCCCCTCTCCCTCCTTTCCTCGAGGCTATACATATTCAGCTCCTTAAGTCTCTCTTCATATGTCTTCCGGTGCAGACCTTGCACCATTTTAGCTGCCCTCCTCTGGACAGTTTCCATCCTGTCTATGTCTTTGCGGAGATTGGGTCTCCAGAACTGCACGCAGTACTCCAGATGGGGTGTCACCAGCTGTCTGTACAGAGGGATAACAACTTCCTGTTTTCTACTGGTGATTCCTCTCCCTATGCATCCCAGTATCTCCCCAGCCCTCCTTACTGCCCTCTCACATTGCTTGCCCATCTTTAGTTCATCTGATATGACTACCTCCAGGTCCCTTTCCATTTTTGTTGTTGTTAGTATCTCACCTCCCCCCCCCCCCATTGTGTACTCTTCCCCAGGGTTTTGTTTCTTCCTTCACCTTGCACTTCTTAGCATTGAATCTAAGCTGCTATACATTTGACCATTCCTCTAACCTTGCCAAGTCCCTTCTCATCCTTTCCACCCCACCTTTTGTATTAACTCTGTTGCAGATCTTTGTGTCGTCTGCAAAGAGACATGCTTTTCCTTCCAGTCCCTCTGCAATGTCGCTTATAAAGATCTCCTGAAAAGCAGTGGTCCACAGGATAGCAAACAGCATGGATTCATGGTGGGGAGGTCCTCTCATACCAACCTAATTGTTTCCTTTGATTGGATTACTCATGCTATAGACAAGGGGCAGGCAGTCAACATACTCTACTTTGATTTCAGCAAAGCATTCAATTTTGTGCCACACAGGAGGCTGCTGAAAAAACTAGGGGATCTGGGAGAAGGAGGGGATCTAGCCACATGGCTAGGAAGCTGTAAACAGAGAGTAGTGGTCAATGGACTTAAGTCAGGAGACAGGAATGTCATGAGTGGAGTGAAGTGCTGCAGGGAATAGTCCTCAAACTGATTCTCTTTGTCATGTTCATATGCGACATTGGTGAAAGAATACAGGGAAAGTTGTGTCTCTTTGTAAATGACAATGCTATGTGGCAGAATGGATAGCCAAGATGGGGTGTAGGAGCTGAAAAAGAATCTGGATAAGTTGGGGAGATCATTTAACATCTGCACTTTTAATTTAATGTGAAGAAGAACAAGGTTATGCACCTGACCAAAGGGAACCCTAGAACAGATTTCTGGTTAGGGGGTGTCCGATTGAGTATGCCCCCAGGATGCTGACACTATTCCAGCGAAAATGTTGATTTCTACAACATTGATGTTTTCACTGTAATAGACTCCCTGAGACCCTGGCACTCTCTCCTCCAGTCCTACAACCCCTCCCCAATCCAACTCCAACTTGGAGTTAGAATCCTAAAGATTGGGGGTGTGGGGGGGGAGCCCCCCTGATGAAAAAATAGTTGGGGTCTCCAGTCAGATTTATATTGACCGCATGTTGTGGTCAACATAAATCCGTCTCTGTTATGGCAGTTGACAATTTAGTTGTTGAACCAGCATTGTAGAGCCATCAGATTAGCAATCCTATCAGAACGAAGAGACCTGGGAGTGATCCTTAGCGACTCCCTCAAACAATCCAGTCAGTATGGCAAGGCCAACAATAAGGTGGCAAGGAAGTTGGGGTGCCAAGGAAGAGGCATTGTCAGCAGGAGGAAGGAGTTGATATTGCCCCTCTGCATGTCCTTGGTAATGTCACACCTGGAGTACTGCATTCAGTTCTGGAACTCCCACCTGAGTAACACTAAAAAAAGACTGGACAGAGTCCAGAGGTGAGTAACCAAAATGATTCAGGTCTGCAAAACAGAGCATATGAGGAGTGACGCCTGGCTCTGAATGTACTCCCTGTGGACTAGAAGGGAGATATGGCATTTAAATTCCTGAGAGGCATCAACATGATAAATTGTGAGGAGCTATTCACTAGGAATGGCACCTCAGTGACTAGAGGACATGACTGGAATCTGGCAGGAAGAAGATTCAGGAGAGATGTGAGGAAGTATTTCTTTATAGAACAGATGGCTGAGCCTTGGAACAGTCTGATATAGAAACATAGAAACAGAATTTGCCAGAAGATGAGGACCACTTGACCCACCTAGTCTGCCCATTTCCCTACCTATTGGATAAGCTGCAGAACCTATGGCAGATGCGGTGGGGGCAGAAACTGTGAGTTGGTTCAAGTACAGATGGAACTGGGTGATAGGTCTCATTGGCACAGACTCTAATGGACAGTAGGTCCAGGGTAGAGGTAGTACAAAAATTGGGCAGACTGAATAGACTCTTGGGCTTTATCTGCAGTCACATTCTGTGATTCTATGGTTCAAGAAAAGAAAGTGGGCAGACAAAGGAGAAGAGAACATCAATAGGTGAAACAATATAACAGGTGAAATGCAAATGAGCCCAGGAACCAATGATAACTGGAGAAGAGAACATAATAACTAGAATATATCAATATGGACTCAGTGCTGTCATGATTGCTTCAGACCCGTAGTGATAACGTAATAGCACGAGGTGAATGCAAAATCAGGGAACAAAACTAATGCAGAACCGGTATAGCACCATGAGATAACTGCAGCGATTGGCTACTGGGGAGAAAGTAAAGAGCAAGGAAAAGTGCAAGACAGAGATGGGTGGTTGTAGAATTACAGGAAAGACCCAAAGGCAAGCCCAAAAGTAGGGATTCTAAAACTAAACAAAATGCCCATTCATAAATGAGCTGCTGAGTCCCCCAGGGAGGCCCAGCAAAAGCAGTCCAGAACAATATCATATGCCTGTGACATCAAATCCTAGAAGAAACAAGCATTTGTTAATGCCGAATGTTTGCTTGCTGGCATTGGCAGTGGTAGTGTAGAAGTTACAGAGCTGCGTAATAGGAATGGCAGTGAAGTACTGAACTGAAGACAACTCCACCACCACCCTGCAGAGAGTGACAGGCATTGGGGTGTGCGTTTGGGTCATCAGGCATAACGGCCACGCCATTTCACCACACCCCACCCTGCAGAGACTGACAAGTGTCACAGTGTTCCTTGTGGTCTTTGGCCCTTATGCGCACCCCATTTCATTAGGAAATATGGTGAGATGGGTGCAATATAGGAGAATGGGGTGAAGTTTGGGGCCGAAAAGTCCAAGGCATACTCGATGCTCTCACTGACTGCAGGGTGTGGAATGGTATGAGCATCACAGGCAAGAATCCCACGTCCACCCTGATTCCTGTCATTCTCTATAGGGTTAGGCGTTATAGTTGAAAACCCTAATACCTCAAAGCATTCGTTGGTATTTTCATCAAATTTTCAACAAGTTTGTTTTGTGACCCCACCTCATGAACAGGGGGAATATCAGTTTGTTAGCTGAAAGCTGCTTATGCACAGTGACTACGGCATTTAGCAGCACAGGTGCAAAAATATTCCGAACAGGATGTAAAAAATGGCAGCTGTACTCTTTCATGGGGAGGTGTAAAAAATGGCTATGTTGCAAATGTGTAGTAAAATTATTTAAAAAAATGGTGAAGTCACGAGCGTACATAGAAACTGTGCAATGCACACCCGTAATATAATTAGGTTGGGGATTTCTTACAGCAGATTGTCAACTCAGGCATTTTGGTGCCTCCGATCATGAACAGTGTCACTGTGATTTTCTTTATCTGTGCCGAACAATGATTTCCCACAGCGGTCATGCATCTCTGCACTGAAAGTGTGAAAACACTCTTCAGCCATGTTGTGAAAAATGGCAGCTCATAAGGAAATGTTCATAAGGAAGTGTGGAAAAATGTCACTGGTGAAAATCTGGACTGAAAATATTACAAAGTCATGAACTAAGGAGGGTGCCTGGAAACTGTTCAATGCTCACTCGTAACACAGTCATTTTATGGACTTTTGTCACCAAATTTTCAACATAGCCATTTTACACCTCTGCTCATGAACAGTGTAACTGTGATTTTCTTAATCTGTCCTAAACATTGTTTTCGCACACCAACAGCACCATTGTGCGCTACATGTGCGAAAACACATTTTGGGTGACATATGAAAAATTGCAGCTGTACTGTTCATAAGGAAGTTTAATAAAATGGACATGTTGAAAATCTGGAGTAAAAATATTGAAAATTCACGACCTTACGAGCATGCATAGGAACTGCACAATGCACGCTCGTAAAACAGTCATTTTTAGGACTTTTTTCACCAAATTTTCAACATACCCATTTTAAGATGTCTGCTCATGAACAGTGTCACTGTGATTTTCTTAATTTGTCCCGTACATTGATTTCGCACATCGACTGCGCCATTGTGTGCTACATGGACGGAAACACATTTTGGGTGAGATGTGAAAAATGACAGCTGTACTACTCATAAGAAGGTGTGGTAAAATGGCAATGTTGAAAATCTGAAGTGAAAATATTGAAAATTCGCAAACTTACAAGCCTGATTGGAATTGCACAATGCACGCCCGTAAAACAGTCATTTTTGGGAATTTTTTCACCAAATTTTCAACATAGCCATTTAAAGACCTTTGCTCATGAACAGTGTCACTGTGATTTTCTTAATTTATCCCATACATTGATTTCGCACACCAAGTGCGCCATTCTGCGCTACATTGGTGGAAACACGTTTTGTGTGAGATGTGAAAAATGACAGCTGCGGTGGGCTCCCAGCATGGCACAAGGACGTTGGGGGGGTGTTCAGCCAACGGGGGATTGGGCACCCCTGTCGGCCTAAGGAATAGATTGCCACGCTGGGGTGGGCTCCCAGCGTGGCACTTACTACTCGGGAGGACAGCAGCTGACGGGGATTGGGCACCCCGCCGGCTATATATTATTAGTTGCCACACTGGGGTGGGCACCCAGCATGGCATTTTGGAAGCCTTTGAGGGTGAGGTGGGGGAACGCAGCACAGCTGGACGGGGATTGGGCACCTGCCGGCATACAGTGCGCGGCGGGGCACACATGCACCGGCGCGTGGTGTGTGTGTGGGGGGAGCTGCGCATGAGTTGGTGATATCTTATCGTTGCTCACCAAGCTGCAGCTCCCCTTCAACTGTATGCCACTGCATTTTGGAGCGTGTCATAGACAGCTCCAGAATGCATTGGCTTACAGGGGCCGCACCTGCCAGCACACTGACTGAATTGGAGGAGGAGGTGACACACCTCCAAAATCTCCGATGATGGCACTATATTTCTTGCACATGCGTGCAAGCAAACATAAAAAAGAACTAAAACAATGAAACTAGTTAAAGGGTACGTGGATAGTAAGAGTGTACACTACAGTATACATGAAAAAAGTAAGGTTTTGGGCTTGAGATGCCTCGGTTATCACTAACTTTTTTTCTCTTTAGGATAATTCCTGAAGAAGACATAGAAACATAGACTTTGACGGCAGATAAGGACCGCTTGGCCCACAGAGTCTGCCCATTTCCCTGTGTAACAGATAAATTTCCCTACCAATTGTACCCTCTGTACAGTATGGTACAAAAGGTTGATTCTAAATCTGTTTTCTATTTTCTGCATGCATTTAACTCTTACTGTGCCATGGGCTGATATACGAGTCCACAGTTACTATGCGTTTTAATTCTGTCGGCAGTCTAAGAGTTCATATTATCTTTTTGTTTGGTAATCAGTTTGTTTGCTTTTATTTGTTTCTTTACTGACGTCTTCATCATTTCATTTTTATTTTGCCAATTACAGTGCTATTAAAAAAGAATCCAATGGAATCATTGCATTATGAAGTCAGAAAATCTTTACTGACAAAGCTGGCAACATATTTCAAAGGGAAACTGTTTCAGACTTAGAGAGAAGTAAAGCTGTCTTCCATTAAAATGATATAGATTTAAAGTAGGAGCATTTGTTATCAGCAGAAAGTATCATTGTATGGTACTTTTTTTTTTTAACAAAAATTTCTTTCTGACATCCTTAGATTCATCCTACATTTTCTCAGATATTTAGACAGTTTTTATAGCTGCATTTGCAATTAATGACTCACATCATTAAAGATGGCTGTCACTCACAACTGTTAAAAATCTCTTTCACTGAGGTTACCTGTTGAATGTACATGCTAGATTCATACTGTGGATGCATTAGAATGGTGTTGCCTGGCAGCTCTCCTCTCCAGGGAGGTGGGGTGGCATCCCTCACTCACGGCTACTCTCTAGTGGAGGCTGAGGGGCTGCGCAAGCAAGGGTGCCAGCGATAGGCCAATGGGGTGGGCGGAGGAGGGCTGTTACTGGGACTGTGAGGTGCATGCGTCCTTCTCCTGGGGTCCTCCAGAATAAAAAGAGGAGAAAAACGGGAAAAGGCACAGGTGGCAGGATAGTGACTGACTCTCCGCAGGCACCGCCCTTGGACCGGGCATAAGGTAAGCCCCAGTAATTCCAGGGGATGGAGCTTGGGGAGTTGGTCAGATGGGGGCCGTACTGGACAAGGAGAAATAGAGATGTGATGAAAAAGAATGGTGCTGCCTCATGGTTCGGAGGGTGAACAGCTCAGCACTGTACCCAGATAATTTATTTTTTTTTTTGTTTTACAGCAGTCATGAGAAGGGAGCTGGAACTTTTGAAAACCTTAAAATCCTGTATCTTAAGAAAAATTAGCATCTTTATATTTTTGCAAGAAAAATATTGCTACTGAATAAAACTATGTGGTGACAAGCAAATACTACTGCTTTAATAGAACATACAGTATGTGATTTTCCATAACCTGTGATCTTTTATTATGATTCAGCAGGTGATGTTTTCTTCCTAACCAGATGTTACCTGGAAAGAAGAAAAGCCAATTAATGTTTAAAAAAACATGTAAAATCGTACAGATGTACCACAGTAGTGTAAACATACAGTAAAAAAGGCATAGTCTGTTGCTGAAAGAAGTACTGCATATATTTCTTTTGAAAAAGAAAAATATCTTTAGTTTCTCATTGAACTACATTGGGCTCCTAAGTAGTTGGCAGGTTTCTGACATCACAATATCAGAATTCCATTGAATTCTTTTTTATTAGCAGTGTGAAAAGCAAAGATGAAAACAAATTAGTTGCACTGCACAAAAAATATTTTATTATAAAAGTAGGAAGTAATTACTAGCACATCAAAACATATCAAATAAAATAATCAGTCGTAGATGTATTCGACTAAACACATTAGTGGAATTTTCAAACAGCCATGTCTTGGTCGACTCACTGGTACAGTGGTAGTTAATGCTCACGATGCTGTCAGCCTGGGTTCAGGAACGATCCCGGGTTGTCAGAGGGCCAGCTTGGGGAAGGGGAGATGACTGAAGCATACGAACGGACAGTCTCCATCTCAGAGAGGGAAGGTGTCTGGCTGCTGGTGCACTACCGCCACCTGGGTGACCACAGGTGGAGATCCAGTCATCACCATCGGCTCAGGGTGGGAGGATGCTTGAGTCCCTCTAGTGCATGCGCATGTCTCTGTGTGTATGTGCAAGATGTCCTGGGGGGGGTCAAAAACTGAAAAAATCTGACCTTGGCAAGAGAACGTCCACCCCACATCACAGACCCATCCCTAGATTCATCCTACATTTTCTCAGATATTTAGACACCGCTGACTGTGGCACTCACTCCCAAAGTACCGACCAAGTCTCCACCTGGGGAAGAGGTACCCCCAGAGGATCCACCCTCAGAGCAAGCCAGGTTGCCCAGAGACATGAGGTAAGTTTCAGGAAGTGGATGACGGGGCTGGGCATAGGGGTACTGACTGATACGGACCAGTTAACCATAGGAGGAAAAACTACACTAATTCAAAAAAAAAGCTGTGTCCGTTGTTCAGATGTGACTTTTTAAATCTATCCTGGGAGCTAGGTCATGAAAAGGTGCTTGAACTTCCTTGGCAGAATTCTGCTGTTGCACTCAGAAACACACGTGATTCCCACAAATGTAGCAGAAATGTTCATAAACTGCAGGAATCATCACAAATACGTTCACATGTCTCTGAACAGTATGCAAAATTTGGATGTACTGATATGGATGCAAGTGCTGTGTCCACGCATTTCAAAATCCCATGCATGCTTTTGAAATAAATGAACCGAAACAACGGACAACACAAGAGTACATATTCTTTATGCGTACGGCCAAAGAATGAAGACAGCAGAATCTGTAGGAAGTCTCAAGGATTATGTAGCATCATTACCTACACAGTATCCCCAGATTTGATCACGTAAATATAAATTGAGAAGCACAGTGGAGAGAAGGGTACTTGGCTCCAAGAAAGGCATCACAGTATATCGATGTTATAATTAAGGTTGTGTGGGCGTGGAGCTCTAAGTGTCTAAATCCATTTGGATTCATGGTGTGCACAGAGATGCCCATGAGTGGCAGAGGGACACGTTCACTCTCACAGAATCTGGCATAATGAATTTGCAGTGGTGTATCTCGGGCTGCATTTACCATAAAGTAGGTCTAGGCAGAATGCAGAAATTCTGATGGAATGGAATTCCAGAGAATTTTGAAAAATTCAACAATGGTTGCAAAATTCTGACATTGTACATGCAAAAGGGTTTTTATGGGTTAGAAATGTGACTGCTCAAAATGTTAGCAGTAAGAGGGGAGGTTGTTCAACCATGGTCTTATCACTTTTTCTACAATGTATCCTCCAGCACAGCGCCAAGATCATGGACGTCGGTAGACATACTCAGTGTACTTTGCTGAGTCCAGGGAAAATCTGGAAAATATTGGGGCAGCATGGACCTCAGGCCAGGGCAACAAACAGACACAAAGCCAGATGTACATGAGGAACTGTATTTCCCCTCCTTGGATGCTTTACTGTGAGTTGGTGAATGATCTTTGGAAGATGTGTGGGTGCTAAACTTACAGGCCATGATTGTGTGAGTGACCTGAACAGATACAGTATGTATGCATAAATGTTGGTGTGAATGGACTTCTGTAAGGCTGGCTAACTCTTTTTTTTTTTTACACTTCTATTTATCACCCCTGAACACCGGAACTCTCTCAGGCCCGACTCGTCCCCTAGTCTACAGCCCACTGTGACTTCCACCTACCTCAAAGGCATTACTTTCTCCCACAGAGCCGGGGGGGAGGGCAAGCCCTGTGGGTGATCTAAGGGGCGGATATAGAAATCCAGCACTGTGCATGCGGCAAGTGGACACTGTGGAGCCATCACCTATCTGGGCTGGGGGAGTCTTTTTCTCCTTGTACTGGTTGCTCTCTCCATCCACCCTTTCTCCTTGCGTGGGCATGGCCTGACGTCTGGCGCACAGCAACCCTGCCAATGTCAGCCGTGCGGTACATGCAGTCTACGTTCTGCAGCACCCCCAGTCACCACCAGGAGCCACTAGAATGATGGACAGTCCCTAACCCACACCCCAGAAGGAGAACAACCCAGCGGGCTCTCAATCCTCTACCTCCCCTGCCGACCCCCAGCACCCGAGCCTGCTTCCAAACTCAGTCTGGCACAAGGTGTTGCATCCAGTGCCTCAACCCTCAGTGCCACTGGGCTGAAAGGCTGGCTACCTTGATGTGGTACAGAGGCTTATCAAAATAAAAGCCAGACAACTTCTCTCTGATTAGTATGTGAGTGAGATAAAATAAAATATGTATCTATTAGGATCATTGGCTTATTACATATTGACTGAAATGGGGGTGGGGCAATGTCTGTGTGGCGGAGAATCACATATTTTGGTTTGTGTTAATGGGGGGGGGGGTAACAGTTCCATCAGCTCTTGAGTACACATTTTAAATTCCCAGCTAAACCCCTGCCAAGTGTGATTGAGCACTTGTGTCTTTTATTGAGTTGCCAAGCTTTCTCTGCAGAGAGAGTGAAATGTTTGCTTCATGATGAAGTACAAAGGATAGAAGGAAATTATGTTGCAAACAACAGTTGCTTTATTAAATATGCTGGGTTACCAAAATTCAGAAAAAAAGTAAATATATACACATACATTTGTTATGCATTTTTTAAAACCATCATGGTATTTTATGTAGCAATGCAAAAACAAACTCGATTCAGTCTGCCTATACAACAAAAAAGCATTGATACAATGTTTGCTTTTTTTTTTTTTGGCTTCATTTTCTTTGTTTTGTTTGGTCATGACTAAACTAACATGTATTAATAATATACTCAAAAAGCAGTTTCAGAGGGTACAAATACATAAATAAAAGCAACAACATATAAAAACAGTATCAATAGGATTGATTTCTAATGGACTGATGCACGCTTTCATACAAAGGAAATCATGTTTTAATCCTAACTATTCCAAAGTTAGATCTTTGAAAAGATAATTTCATTAAAATGGGATAACTTTGGAATAAAAGCTTAGAATCAGCTAAGTTCATATAAACGTTGTGTTGCTACGTCTTCCATATATTGATACATAAAAACAAAAAGGTTACAAAAGTTTTTAAATCCTGTTAACACAGAAACATAGAAGCTGTCGGCAGATGGGGACCATACGGTACATCAAGTCTGCCATTGGTGTCCTACCCCCCTACTTAGTTGCCTGCTTGTGTATCCCACAGTATCTGTCCCATGCCTGCTTGAATTCCTGTACTGTCTTGGCTTCCACCACCCCCTCCGGCAGGCTATTCCATGGTTTCACAATGCACTCTGCGAAGAAGAATTTCCTCGTATTGCTTCTAAACTTTCCTCCTTTAAGTTGAAGGTTTTACCCTCTAGTCCTGCTGTAGTTCTTTACCTGAAAGAGGTTCTGCATGTGCGCCCTGTTGTTGCCTTTAAGGTAGTTGAATATCTCTATCATGTCCCCACAATTCCTGCATTGTTCTAGGGAGTATAATTTGAGGTCATCCAATCTTGCCTCGTACGGTTTCCGATGCAAGCCCTGCACCATCTTTGTTGCTCTTCTCTGTACTATCTCCAGCCTATCTATGTCCTTCCTGAGGTGTGGCCTCCAGAATTGGACACAGTACTCCAGGTGAGGCCTGAACAGGGACCGATTCAGGTGCACGATTACTTCATGCCTTCTGCTCGTGATGCCCCTGCCTACGCATCCCAGGATACCACTAGCCTTTAGTGCCGCCTTTTCACATTGTCTACTGACGTTGAGGTCATCTGATATGATCACCCCTCAATCTCGCATCTGCTTGGTGGCCACCACCTGCTCCCCTCCCATTGAGTACAGTTTCCCTGGGTTACGCTTTCCTAGGTGTCTGGCCTTGTATTTTTTGACACTGAATTTTGATTGCCAGGTCTTGGATCACTCCTCCAGTTTTCAGAGATCAGCTACCATGCTTTGCTGCCCCTCCGTAGTGTTTGTCCTGTTGCTGATCTTGGTGTCATCTGCAAACAGGCACACCTTTCCCTCCAGTTCATCTGCAATGTTGCTGATGAATATGTTGATAAGGATTGGCCCCAGAACTGAGCCCTGTGGGACCCCACTAGTTACCCTCCCCTCCACAGACAGTGTGCCATTTATTAATACTCTGAGTTCTCCCATGTAACCAGTTTCTGACCCAGTTTGTAACCTTGGGCATAATTCCCATGCTCTCCAGTTTTTTGACTAGTCTCCTGTGCAGAACGGAGTCAAAAGCTTTGCTGAAGTACAAGTAAATCACATCCACTGCCCCACCCTGATCCACTGTTTTGGTGACCCAATTGAAAAAATCAACCAGGTTTGTCTGGCAGGACCTCCCTGCTATGAAACCATATTGATTTTTGTCAAGCTGACCAGTTTGATCTGAAAAAGCTACGATTCTTTCCTTTAGCGAGGACTCCATCAATTTTCCCACAACTGATGTTAGACTAACCAGACGGTTGTTACCTGGCTGTTCCTTGCTTCCACTCTTGTGGAGTGGTACTGCTGTTGCACTCTTCCAATCCTATGGCACCTCCTTAATGATCTGTTGAAGAGCACTGCTGAGGGGGCTGCCAGTTCCCTCCCTAGTTCTTTCAGTATTCTAGAGTGTATCCCATCTGGCCCCATAGCTTTATTTACCTTTAACTTGTCTATTCCCTCCAGGACCCTTTCCTCTGTGGAAAGGACCCATTTCTATTCCTTCAGTCAGACACTTTATGCACATTGTTTGTCCATTACCATCTGCTTCCTGTGTGAAGACTGAGCAGTAGCACTCATCGACGCTGCCTTCTCCCCATCTTGCTTTGTGGTTTGTCAGTTTTTTTTTTTTGTGATTCTAACAATGCCCCCTTTGGTCTTTCTTTTTTCACGTATGTACCTGTAGAGGGTTTTGTTAACTTTTTTTATTTCCTAAGCTATCCTAACTTCTGTTTGAGCCTTTGCATTTATTTATAACTTTCCCTGTCTCTTTTAGTTTCTGTTTGTATTCTCTTTTGTCTGCCTCATTCCCTGACTCCTTGTACTTTCTTCAGGCTATGTGCTTTTCTCTCACCATGGTTGCCACCTCCTTGGAAAATGATAGTGGGTTTTTCCTCCTTTTGTTCTTACTAACCTGAAGGGCACACTGTGATGTGACCATGGTTATTGCATCCTTCAACCTTGTCCAATATTCCTCAATGTTCCATTTTGTTGAGCTACTAAGGTTGTCTGTTAGGCAGGCTTTCTTGTTTGTGAAGTCTGTGTTCCTGAAGTCAAAGACCATCAGTTTGGAATGTGTGGAATCTACAGTCCTTTTTACCCTGAACTATACTGTGTTATGATCGCTGTTGCCCTGGTGGTTCCCTACTTCAGCACCTGTAACCCTATCGCTATTTGTGAATATCATGTCTAGACTCACGTTACCCTATGTGGGTGATGTCACTAGTTGACTTAGGCCTGCTTCCTGTAGTGTGACTAGGAATTCCCTGCTCTTCTGTGATGCCGCTGTGTGAGTATTCCAACCTATGTCTGGCAGAATGAAATCCCCCACCAGCACCATGTCCCCTTTGCCTGACATCTACAGGATGGTTTATAGGATTTTCTTATCTCTGGCTTCCTCCTGATTTGGGGATCTGTAGATTATTTATCCCCAAATGGGTTTCCAGCTTCCAGCCCCGATTGTGATCCATAGATCCTCTGTTTTCCCTAGTGCCTGCTACATTTCTGTAGCATTGATGGTATCTTTAACATAAATAGCTAACCCCTCCCTTTGTCCCAGTCCTATCTCTCCTAAACAAGTTGTACCCCGGGATAGTCACCTCCCAACCATGACTATTTGTGAGCCATGTTTCAGTCACGGTCACCCAGTCTAGTCCTACCTCAGCTATTGTGGCAGTGAGGTCAGTCATTTTGTTAGCCAGACTGCGTGCATTGAGGCACAGTGCTGACCACTCCTGCTGTGTTGCTTTGTTTGTCATGCCTCCCTTGATCTTATTATTCATCCCTTTGTAGTTTTCCCTGTTTATGGTTTCTCCCTCTCCACTGTGATGGTCAACACCAGAGCTCGAAAGGGTTTTATGTTCCCGGCTATCTGCTTTTGCTATCTTGGAGTGTATTGACTTGGTGCTAGCTGTAGGGGGAGAGACAGTAGGCTCTATGCGTGCTCCTCCTACAGCTACCATCATCTCCCCTCCTGCTAGTTTACATGTCCTACATGGACATCAAATTTCTGGCCCAGTGCTCTGACCCCCTCTTTAGTCAGGTGGAGGCTGTTGAATTTGAAGAACTTCCTTTCCCAGAAGTTGCCCCAGTTTCCAATGAAGTGGTGCCCCTTTGTGTGGCACCAGTCCTTGAGCCATGCGTTGAACTCACTTATCTCTTTCTCTTGGATTTTCTGCCTGTTCTTCCCCTTTTCCAAAACAGAATTTCTGAGAATGTAGTGCTGGATGAAAATGAAACCAATTTCTTGCCGAGCTGCACGATGAGCTCCTTAACCTCCTTGACCGACCAGGTAGCAAGGTCAATGGTCTCTAGGTGGACCAGGATGCTTGAGCCCTCTTCTTCCTTTCTAACTATGTTGACTGTTTGGTCAGTGTCCCTCCAAGTGGATGCTCCTGGGAGACATCTGACATGCACATCTGCACATTTCTTTTGTCTCAGGAGGGGGTCCACACCACGATTCATGGAGTTTCCTATGATTATGATTTTTTTCCTGTTGAAGTTTTGTTTATGGTGTTGTTTTGCTATCCTGTTGCATTTGGCATTCTTTTGGCCCAAGACATCCTCTGTCATTATGGATGGTATGGATGCAAGAGGTGTGTACCTGTTTACTGTGTTTAGAGTGCTTTGTTGGGTTGGGAGAGTGGCCCGAGCTTTGCCCCCTTTTCCAGCAATCAGTTGCCATCCCCCAGGCCTGGTCATTCTTTGGGGAGAAGTATGGTAGTTTGGTGTTGGCGATGTGGAGGTGCACTCCAAAAAGAAATGTTTCCTTGTAGGTGGTTACACAGGATGCTGATCTCACCCCCATGCCTCCTATAGCTGAGCCCTGAGGTGACATATTTCCAAGCATATGGGACAGTGGCCCTGCCTTCGGGTGACATGATCATTGAAGAGTGTCCCACAGTGTTGGTAGCCATTGATATCCATGTGCGTGCCAGTGGACGTAAAGAAAGAGTCCATAATTATTCAAATTAACCTTTGTTACTCCTTCCTGCTGAAAAAAATAGTTTACAAGGTATGGGTATCCCTTATAATGCATAGCCTGGTATCTTTTAATTCCCTTGTAATCTCATCTTTCTGATGTAAGAGCTATAAACCTTGCTTGCCTACATCAGATCGTTGAGATTAATGGATGGAATCAGTGGCACCCGACAGCATTCTAATAATCGAACACTCAATGTGAGCGATTTGAACTGTGCACCGGTAGCGGCAGTTTAAACATGCTCGCAGAGCACACAACCAAGGAAATTGCAATGTCCTCACCTAGCACACAACAAAGCAGGCAGGAATTTATAAATGAGCAGCAAAATAAACGCATGGTAAAAAAAAAAAAATCCAACCTATGCCTGTTAAGGTCTTACCTTGCTGACTTGCAGGAACACTGCAACATAGACGCCATCCCAGTAGTGGAACTCGAGCACCACCTAGCAGAGTTCATCTACAGAATTAGAGAAACAGATAGTTCAGAGTATGAACCTGGGACACTCTGTGGCATCTTAGGCAGTGTCGACAGGTACCTATTAAATTTGAATTATGGGTACTCAGTGTTACATGGGAACACAGCAGACTTTAAAGAAACACAGGAAACCCTGTCAGCAAAGTAAAAAATTCTTAAAAAAGCAGGGCTGGGGTCATATGCCCAACTGAGCAGAAGTTCTGATACCCAGTGACATAGACAAACTGTACACCACACTGACTCTCGGCATGCATAGCCCCACAGCCTTAGTCAACATGATAGTTTTCTACAATGGGCTTTACTATGCACTGTGAACAGCTGAGCACTACTGTTTAAGGTGGTCAGATCTGGAGTTATTGAAGGACAGTGAGGTGATGGAATATTTAGAGTACTCTAAATGACAGACTAAAATAAGGTCTGGCGACAATGCCAGAGATGTAAGGGCCATAAAACCACATATGTATGCCAATGAAATGCATCCTGAGAGGGACACAATAACTGCTTACAAATTATTCAGGCGTAACAGGCCAGCATCAATGCAGAACCCTGACTCTCCTTTCTACCGAACGCTATTGTGAATTTCAAACCTGGCTTTTCTCCAAGGTTTCGAGCCATGCCACTTGGCAAAACAAAATAAGGCACATGTTCCAAATGAAAACTGCAGCAGGACTGCCGCCGGAGAAAAGAAAACCAACCACTCCACCCGCAAGACGGCAATCCAGTGCCTAGCCGACAGTGACGTGCCACCAACTGAGATTCAGCAGGTCTCTGGACACATGCGCCTGACATCAGTAAACAACTACAGTGCCCTGAGTGATGCCAAGCAGAAAAGAAATTCAGCTGTATTTGGTGCCCAGTCAAAGATACACAAGGCCGGCCCCTCTGCCAGCCCACCTCCATCTGCACTAGCTGTCCCTCAGGTAACTGATGCCACTGCAGGAAAACCAAGAAACGCACTAAGCGACATGGACATCAGCTTTAATCTGTTCGGGGAAGGCATATGCATCGTGGTCAATAGTAACAACTATGGATCCCAGAAGAAAAAGTGAAGAGTTGCAGTTATCCATGACTCTTCATTGGATGAGAATTAGCGTACCAAATTGACTTAACCACGAGCAGCAAGTAATTCCTGTCTGTATTTTCACCTTCTTGCTAAGGCAACACCTAAGTTTGCAATTGGTAAACCAACATACCCACTGTTTTTTTTTTTTTCAATTGTTTAACCAGGTGAGACACACTAAGCTGAAAGCTTGTTTACAGGTGCGACCTGGGAGCACAGGGAAGTTAAGTGACTTGCTCAGGGTCACACAGTATGCAAGTGGGGGCTGTGGGATTCAAACCCAGGTCTCCAGATTTGCAGGCCAGAGCCTTCAACCACTGCACTATACTGCCTTTTGTCTCTTACCTCCATACCCTTTTCTGCGGGCAGCCTCCGTGATCCTGAATTCCCGAGTCTCAGCGTACAAATGTTTCCCACAACCCCTCTGTCCCATGTATTTGAAGCGTTATCACATGATGTTTGCTGTCCAACCACAGTCGACACTGTGATTGAAACTGGGTCAACAGGGCCTTTTAAAAAAAACATATAGTTTCCTGTAATAAAAAATATAACATACTGTATTTGTGTTAGCCAAATTGTTCCAATAAAGAATTTCACTGGCGATTCTAAATGGCGTGAAGTGTCTGTAAGGTAAGACGAATTTTGCTACTTCAACTGAGAAAAAAAAACATGCACTATAAAAGACAATGGCTGGGGTTACCATGTTTACCAGGTTGAAATCACCTCTCGTGGTTGCCATGCTGACAATAAACCTCTCGAGGTATGCTCTCGAGGTTTACAAGCACGGCATGGCAACAGCTTGAGACGACTACAACCTGGTAAACATGGTAAACCCAGCCATTATCCTTTATGTTAAGGTCTGCCACTTAGTAGCACAACTAGACACTGGAGAAGAGAAGGTCTCTTTCCCAGTTGGTGAAGATCAGTGAAGCTCAGCAGGCAATAAGGATAGGGGCTAGACTGTACTTGGCGTATGTCTCCTGGGGTTGCCCTTTGTGTCTGAGCTGTTGCTTCTGGTTGCTTCTGTCTGACAGTTTTATACTAGCCTACCACTATTTCAGTAGTGGGTACAGCAGACAGTAAGGCTAGGGGCTAGACTGTTCTTAAGGTATGCCTATAGGGGTGCTCTTTGTGTCTGAGCTGTTGCTTCCAGCTGAGAGCTTTCTATTAGTCTACCACTATTTCAGTAGTGGTACAGCAGTACAAATGCTGATTCACATACAGCAGCTAGGAATTCTGAGTAAGTGTCCCAACTGCTTCTTATGCTGAGCGATCAGCCGCTGACTGGGTCTGAGGAGAGAAGGCACCTCAGCAGAGATATGAGCCTGGATTGTGCACTCCAAGGATGATTCAGCAAGGTAGAACTGCTGTCAAGGAATCCCTGCTTCTGCACCTGCTGGAGTCTGCCTTCCCTCCATGACTGGTCTCTCTCTCTCTCTCTCAGTCAGTGAAGATCAGTGAAGCTCAGCAGACAGTAATGCTAGGGGCTGGAACGCACTTGGTGTATGCCCCCTAGGGTTGCCCTTTGTGTCTGATCTGTTCTAACAACATATTACATTGAAAATTACAGATATGTATCAACACATGAGGACTGTGTCTTTATGATCAAGTTATGCTTACTGGGTTCCAAGTTTCATTAAAAAAAGGTTTTGCCGGCATCATGAAGCTGAACAATGGGTGATCGATCACTCAGCATCCTGGTGATCTGGGTTTGCGCCCCAAACACAGGACATCGTAGTGGCTATTGACGGGAAGGGGGTTCAGAGCATCCCATAAACACTTCCCTCTTGGGAGGGCTAAGGTGATTGCCACTTGTCTAGAGGATCTTGGTGGCTCCAGGGTGGCTTCCTAGGCAGTGTGAGTGACACTGCCATATGTCCACACTCAGGACTCATGCTGCAGCACACCTTCAGTCAGTAGGAAGGGCCACAAAAACAGAAAAATGCCTCTTGACTGGCCAGATGATGGCCGCTGGTTTTCTGGCACCACAGTAACTCAGGATAGCTCCAAGCTGAGCCCCTCCAGTTCCAGAATACTTGAGTTGTGCCTAAGGGCACTTCTCCCCCGGAAGGGGAAGGGCCACTCAACAAAGGGACAAATCAGGTTACCCGGGTAACCAGCAATGACAAGGGCAGTGGATGGCGGCCTGGGGTGGGGTGGTCCTAGGCAGCCCGAATGAGTGGCCTGTCTACAGGAGGGGAGGTGCATAAAAAAATAAGTTTCTAAACCTAACAGGTGAAAGGGAAAGGGGAAATTGTTTAACCAGGAAAGGCACACAAAGCCAAAGCTTGTTTCCAAGTGCGACTTGGGAGCACAAGAAAGTTAAGTGACTTGCTCTGGGTCACACAGTATGCAAGTGGAAGCTGTGGGATTCAAACCCAGATCTGGTCTGCTAGATGTCACCAGATTTATAGCTCAGAGCCTTAGACCACTGCGCTATACTGCCTCAACTCAACTCAAAAGTTAAAGCTTTCAAAATAACAATTCAGGCATTATAAATTATATAAAAAAATATTTGTGGAAATGGTCAGAAGAAATTAGTATTGTTCTTATTCAGAATCATTGCATTCCTTTCTAGTCTAACAGGCTTAGCAGCTTTATCTGCGCAATTTAAGTTTATCCTGGGAGGGCTGTAGCCCAAGGTTCAATAGCTCCTCCCACATTCACAGCTATTATTTTTTAAGGCAAGCTACCTCTTGCTGGGAGCTACAATACTGAACATAGGATTTGCAAGAAAGCGAGTTGTGCTCACAACAGAGGGAGGTGAACCTTACAATTGTCTTTGGTTTGTAGCAGATATTCTGCAGGTGGAGGCTACTTCTAACTGAAAGGTGAAATAAAGAACTTAATCAGAAAAAGACAGTCTTGTTACAATTCTTAAGATTTTCAGTGCAGGAAGAGTTTAAACCCTGGGCTAAACATTTGTCACAAATCCTGAAAAAAGTGCAGGTACAGGTTGTGTATTTGACCGAGACAGTAAACTGTTTTTTGGGTTTAACTTTTGTGTGCCTTAAAAGGAAATTCCAGACTTTCTCAGGAAGTGATTACACCACAGCTACTTAATCAGCCAATAGCTTTGGTAACAGACCTGAGAACAATAGTATTATAAGCAAGTGTTTTATAGCAAACTCATCAGAACAGCTAATATTTTTTAAGGCAAGCTACCTCTTGCTGGGAGCTACAATACTGAACATAAGATTTGCAAGAAAGCGAGTTGTGCTCACAACAGAGGGAGGTGAGCTTTACAATTGTCTTTGGTTTGTAGCAGATATTCTGCAGGTGGAGGCTACTTCTAATTGAAAGGTGAAATAAGGAACTTAATCAGGAAAAGACAGTCTTGTTACAATTCTTAAGATTTTCAGTGCAGGAAGAGTTTAAAGCACAGCTGACTTATTTTGGGTCTGACTGCTTTCAGAAGCACAAACCACCAGGCTGTTTTGGGGCTGGGGAGGTGTACCTGTGTCTGACTTGGATGTCTGAATTTTTCTCTGTTTGATTAGAAGGGGATTTGCTCTGTCAAATTGTTGTGTATGGTATCTTGCTGACAGGAAGGCACTCATTGCAGCAGTGGGTCAAAGCTCTTAGCTGATTTTTTTGTGAGGGCACAGTTTAGGCCAAACCCTTCCCACCCTGGAAATAGTTCCTTTATACCTGGGGTTCTGACATCATTTCCTCAAGAGTGCAAGATGCATATCAATGTCATATCCTCTGTAGCACACAGCACTGAAAATATAAGCATACACATTGTATAATATAAATATTTCTATATAACAATCCAATCACATACACAAACACACAAACACACAAAAAGAAAGTACATAATCATGTGGGCAGTAGTGCAATGTAATGGCTGTGGGGCAGCAGTCTTGTGGGAGACTTTCTGGAGGCTGAGATGCTGCCCTATTTGCAGACAACTCTCTGCCCTGAGGGAGGAATTTGCCCGTCTTCAGGCCACACTGCACAGCAGTAAGGGAACCTTCCCCTAGGCCACACTGGATGGTAAGAAGGGAACCTCCCCCATCCAGGGAGCACCAGAGCCAACATCACTGCCTCAGAGGTTGCAAAGAAAACACAGCAGTTGGACCACAGTGGGCTCAGGGAGGGTAAGTATGGTGGAACAGAGGCACACCCAGTCAGTTGTTCCACTCCACAAACCATACACCATTCTGGGGGAGCAAAGCTCCCCTATGGATGCACCCACAGAGGAGATTTAGGAGGCTGAGGACACCTGTCACAAGGGATGCCCACAGGAAGGAGGCAGAGGACACCACAAGGAAAGGAAGCAACTCCTGGTGGGGGACTCAATTATTAGGGGGATAGAACTGGGGGAGCAGGAAAAACTGAAGTTAGGTGCCTGCCTGATGCCATGGCTTGGAGGGACAGGAAGCGCATCCTCAGGATCATGAGAACAGCTGCACGAGAGTCTGAGCTGGATGTCATTGTCTACCTAGGGACAAATGACTTGGCTCAACATGAGATTAGAGCAGTGCAGAAGGACTTTGTAGAACTGGGGGGGGCCTAAGACAAGTAGCACACACAGTATCCTTCTCAGAGGTGTTGCCTGTCAATGGCACGGGGGAGGCGAGGGTACTTTGCACCATGCAGTTTAATGAATGGTTGAAAAAATGGTGTAGAGTACAGGGTTTGGCTTCATTGTGACTGGGGTTCCACCTGGAGGGACACCAGCCTATACTGGCAGGATGGTCTGCATCTGTCCAGGAAGGAACAAGTCTTTTGAGCAATCGGTTTAAATGCTTCATTGGCAAGCTTTTAAACTAGTCAAGGGGGGAGGCACTGATAAGCAGCAGGAAAATCCCAGCCTCTCCCTACAAAACAGGGTACTAAATGAGAAAAAGACCAAGGTAGAAAGGTCAGTAGGGGATGCTGCAACTGAAGGAAAAGCCATCAAAAAATGGAAAGCAATGAGTACCAATGCCCGTAGTCTGAATAACAAGCTTCCTGAATTAGTGGCCTTGATGGAGGAGGAACATCTGGATATCGTGGCAGTCACAGAAACATGGTTCACACAAAATCATGACTGGGATGTAAACATACCAGGATACATTATCTACAGGAGGGACAGAGAGGGTAATAGAGGAGGAGGAGTAGCTCTTTACATGAGGGAAGGAATCAAAGCAGCAGAACAAAAGGGAAAACAGGGAGAAGAAGCATTGTGGGTAAATTTGAAGACCAGCAATGGCACCTCAATCCGCACAGGGGTTGTATACAGACCCCCTTCTCAGGGGGAGGAAATGGACAAGGAAATGATAGAAAGTATACTTAGTAAGGCAGCAAAAGGGGAGATATTGCTGATGGGTGATCTGAATATGCTAGATGTTAACTGGAGTGCAGTTGCAGCAGCCACTTCGAAGAGTGGGGTTATTCTAGATGCTCACAGGGGGTACCTTAGACAACTAGTACTGGAGCCCACTCAAAGGGAGCAATCTTAGACCTGGTTCTCTCAAATGGAGATGAAGAGAGGATCACAGATGTAGAAGTGGGTAGCCATCTGGGAACTAGCACCATCGAACAGTATGGTTCACAATAAACACAGCAATAGAGTCAAGCTATACAAAGGCAAAGGTACTGGACTTTAGGAGAGCTGACTTTGCCAAAATGGGTTAGTGCCTAAGGAATATACTAGCAAATGGGCATAAAGGAAGGAGGGGTGGAAGAACAATGGGTAATAATGAAAACTGCCATCACAGAGGTAACAAGCCTTTGTGTGAAGCAAATAAACAAAACTAAACAATGTAAGAAACCACTATGGTTCTTAAAGGAAGTGGCAGTGAAGGTTCAAGAGAAAAAGAAAGCTTTCAGGAAGTACAAGGAATCACAGAAGGAGCAGGACAGAGAACTGTATCAGTTAAAGCAAAAGGAAGCTGAAAAGGCAGTCAGAACAGCAAAGGCTCAAACTGAGGAAAAGATAGCCAACTCAGTTAAGAAGGGGGATAAAACCTTTTATAGGTACATCAGGGAGCGCAGGAAGACCAAGGGAGGGATAGTGAGGCTTAATGGGAAGGGGGGTAGGCAGAAGGTGACTGTGAAAAGGCAGAGATACTAAACAAATATTTTTGCTAAGTATTTACAAAGGAAGAGGGGTAGGTACCTAAAACAAACAGTAGAAACACTCTGGATACAGAAGTTGATACCAGCCCATTTACAGAAGAAATGGTTCTGAAAGAACTCTTAAAACTGAAGGTGGACAAAGCAATGGGGCCTGATGGGATTCATCCCAGAATTCTAAAAGAACTAAGGGTGAATTAGTGACACCACTGACTACCCTGTTTAACAAATCATGGGAGGATGGGGTGGTACCCGAGGACTGGAGGAGGGCAGATGTGATTCTCCTTCACAAAAGTGGGAGCAAGGCAGAAGCAGGAAACTACAGACCTGTTAGTTTAACCTCAGTGGTAGGGAAAATGATGGAATCACTTCTGAAGGAAAGAATTGTCAAATATCTAGAGGCCAGAGGGGCACAGGACCCAAGGCAGCATGGATTCACAGTGGGAAGGTCATGCCAGACAAATCTGATAGATTTCTTTGACTGGGTGACCAAAGTAGTAGATCAGGGAGGGGCTGTGGACATGGCCTACCTAGACTTTAGCAAGGCATTTGACACAGTCCCACACAAAAGATTAATATACAAGTTAGCTAGCCTGGGAGTGGGTCCCAAGATGACAGCCTGGGTAAAAAATTGGCTGAAGAATAATAGGACACAGAGAGTAATAGTAAATGGAGTCCACTCTGAAGAAAGGGGGGTTACTAGCGGGGTACCGCAGGGTTCAGTATTAGGACTGGTCCTCTTCAATGTCTTTATAAGCGACATTGCAGAGGGACCAGAAGGAAAAGTATGTCTTTTTGCAGATGACACAAAGATCTGCAACAGAGTTGATGCACAAGGTGGGGTGGAAAGGATGAAAAGGGACTTGGCAAGGTTAGAGGAATGGTCAAATGTATGGCAGCTTAGATTCAGTGCTAAGAAGTGCAAGGTAATGCACCTGGGAAACAAAAACCCAGGGGAAGAGTACACAATGGGGGGTGAGATACTAACAACAACAAAAATGGAAAGGGACCTGGGGGTAGTCATATCAGATGACCTAAAGGTGGGCAAGCAATGTGAGAGGGCAGCAAGGAGGGCTGGGGGGGGATACTGGGATGCATAGGGAGAGGCATCACCAGTAGAAAACAGGAAGTTATTATCCCTCTGTACAGACAGCTGGTCAGACCCCATCTGGAGTACTGTGTGCAGTTCTGGAGACCCAGTCTTCGCAAAGACATAGACAGGATGGAAGCTGTCCAGAGGAGGGCAACTAAAATGGTGCAGGGTCTGCACCGGAAGACATGTGAAGAGAGACTTAAGGAGCTTAATATGTATAGCCTCGAGGAAAGGAGGGAGAGGGGGGACATGATAGAAACTTTCAAGTACCTCAAGGGAATCAACAAAGTCCAAGAGGGTAGCATCTTTCAAAAAAAGAGGTGTGCAAGAACAAGGGGGGCACAATTTGAAGATGGGGAGGTGGCTCAGAGGTAATTTAAGGAAGTATTTTTTCACAGAGAGGGTTGTGGATGCATGGAACGGCCTTCCAGAGGAGGTCATGGAGTCAAAAACAGTGGTGGAATTCAAGCATGCATGGGACAGTCATAAGGCAATTCTAGGGGGTGGGGGTAGAAAGAAGTAGGCTGCTGGTTAACTAGGATCTGCAGCTTATCCAGTAGGCAGAGAAATGGGCAGACTGGGTGGGTCAAGCGGTCCTTATCTGCTGTCAAATTCTATGTTTCTATGTTTCTATTCCCCTTAAAGGCCAGCCTCCTACAGCAGTCCCCTGCTTAGTGCATTGTGAAACACCAACACCTGGGCTCCTGTGTTACCATTGGTGCAGAAACAGCCTAAAAAAGTGGCAGGGCCAAGGCTATAAGGGGTAAATTGTTCCCTAATAATAATGCAAAAACTGATAGGGCCACTTATGAAAGTGGTAGAGCCATGGCCGTAGTGCCCCACACCCCCCAGCCATTCTGGCATCTATGTGAGTGGCTTGTGGACTGAACCTCCTCCCATCTCTGCTGTGTGCCATTTCCTTTGTCATCCTCCCCTTTCTCTTCCTCCTCCTATATCTGCTCCATTTTCTCCTGTTTGCCTCCTCCTTCCCCCATAGCTTGTTGCTGTTCTTTCTCCACTGGGTCCACCGCTTGTAGTTTCCTGCTCCTTCCTGTGTTGTGGCATCCCCCTGCGCCTGCTTCCCTCCTGGTCCACGTCCGCACCTCTGCCCATTTCCTTGCACTCCACCCAAAGCGTCCCTTCCAGCCTTGCTTCTGGCCCAGTTGCTGTCCCATGCTTTGGAGAGCCTTCCAGCCTGGCCATGCTTCCCCTCTGAACTGTATAGGGAATTGGTTCCCCTTGCTTTTTCTGCCACGCTCGAGAGACTCCCTTTTGAAGTCTCGGATTGAAGTCTCGGATTACAACCTTTGAACTACCAGCTCATTTACAAAGGTTCCACGTCAGGAAGAAAAATACAAACATACAAGCGTAGAGCACAGTTTGACTAAGGGCAAAAGACAGATTTCAAAAGCACTATGACTTAACAGTGGACCTGGGGATAGGAAATGTATCTTGACACACAGACAGAGTCAGGGCTGAATCAGAAGGAAGAACAAGGAGGGGGGAGGTATTTGAGTGAAAAGGGGAGGTAGGGTAGAAATAGGTGTGCAGCAAGTGGGAACCACTGGCTAGGGCTCGCCTTGTCAGGAGGGCGTGGAAGGGGGTAAGAAAATGGGTAGGAGCATAGGCCCCAAGGGAAAGGGGAAGGTGGGACTAGGACAGGGGGCAGGGGAAAGGTATGTAGAGGAAGTTGGGGTGGGGGTGGGAGTAGCAGGGGGAAGCAGTGGAATGGGTGAGTAGCATAAGTGCACATTTGGTGGGGTAGTTAAGCAATTTGTACCAGTAGGGTTGGTCAGGTAGGGCAGGTGCATTGCCTATGGTGGGACAGGTGGGATCTAAGCCCAGATTTGAACAAGCCAATTTTACTAATGGTGGTAAGTTCCAGTGGGAGTGAGGTGAGCCATAGCGGGGCCCGGTATTTGAAGGATCGCTGACCTTGGGTGGTGCGACGATAGAGGATTTTGATGGGGATTTTGTTGTATGTCCTCAAGATCCTCGTTGTAGCAACCTGGTGTATGAGGGAGCTGGGCCCTGGTGGCAAAAGGCCCAAGGTGGCTTTTTTGGCAAGGAGACAGGTTTGATAACGGGCCCTGTCATTCAGGTTTAGCCATCCAGTTTGCTGGTAGAGGTGGCAGGTATGGGTCAGTTGTGGGGCTCCAAGCGCAAGTTGGCAGGCTTTGTTGAGCGTAGTGGTGAGTCTCTTGAGGGTGCTGTCTGGGGCTGCGCTGTAGATAGCAAGGCCATAATCAATGGTTGAGAAGATCAAACTGGTTATAGCAAGCTGGAGGGCTTTATCAGAGAGGCAGCTGCGATGCTTGTAAAGCAGACCGAGCTTCCTGTTAGCTGTAGAGGCCACATGATCGATATGTGAGGTGTATGAGAGGGAACTATCAAGGGTGAGGCCCAAATATTTGAATTTGGGGACCATTTTAATGGCGATCTGTTGTAAGTTCTGGATGTTCAGGGTTGCAGTCCTGTGGTGACTGTGCACTGGGGCAAAGAGCATGGATTTTGTCTTTTTGTGGTTGACTAGGAGTCTAGTTTTGTTAAACCAGTCTTCCACATTGTAAAAGTCCTGTTGAAGACACTGCTCCAGTGTGATGGGGTCAGAGTGGCTGGTGTGGATCACAGCATCATCAGCGTAGAGAATAATTTTTTGGTGACAGGCTAGAGGAAGGTTGTTTAAAAAGAGGCTAAAGAGGAGGGGGCCCAGGATGGATCCTTGGGGTACTCCGGTGGACACTTGGAGAGGGCCAGAGAGGACATTGCAAATTTTTACCTGCTGAACTCATCCAGAGAGGTAGCTCCAGAAGCAGCACAATGAATTTGAGGAGAGCCCAATTACCTCTAATTGAGCCAGCAGAAGGTCATGGTTGACTGTGTCAAAGGCCTTGGTGAGGTCTATGAAGATTGCCCCCACCAAGCGGCCCTGGTCGAAGGCACTGTGAATGTAGCCTGTGAGCACAAGAAGCGTGTTGGTGGTGTTATGGCGTTCCCAAAAGCTGTGCTGCTGCTGACATTGTAGCTGGTATTTTTTAAGGTGTTCCACTAGCTGATTGTAGACTATTCACTCGAGGGCTTTTGAGATAGTCGGGTGGATAGAAATTGGCCGATAGTTGGCATGGTCGGTCTTGCTACTGGTTTTGTGGATTGGGGTGACGATTGATCCGGTGCTTGCTGGAGACAACCTTGTTTGCGGCACATGGTCACCCCGTCCATTCCTTGTTCTTCCTTGCTCCCCCTTTTGCTGCTTCCAATACTCTCAGTTGGAAGTCAGCTGACTGTGCTTTTGGATCTTTAGACCCCTGTCACTCTGACTCTCATTCTGCCACATTGTCGGCTGTTCCAAGCTGGTGAGTCACTGGTCCTTGACATTTTCTTTCCTTCCCGGCTGTGCGCCCAGCTCCTATTTTGGAACATCTTAGTTTACGCTGCTCTATACCACTCAGTTGTATTGTACTGCACTGAATCATGTTTCTCTTTCTCACCTTATGCCTGCTTGCTGGTTGTGGACATTCCTGGTGCGATACTTTACAGCACTGTTTGACTTTCCGTGGTGTATTATAACAGCACATTTGCCTCATTTTACAAGGCATTGGTGAGCTTTCTGCATGCTCTCTGTTGGTCCACAAACTCCATATGCCCATCTACTATTCCCTGACCTCTGCTTTCCACAGTTTCCTGAATAGCTGTGGTTTTCTTATACATTTATATACCCAACACTAACCAACGCTGTGGGGAGACTGAAAGATGGTGTCTAGCCATGGTAGTTGCCTGGTACTTCAACATTTGGACACATTGTTCTAGTCTCCTGTGTTTTTCCTTTATTTTCAAAGTACTCTGTTAGCTTTTAGCTGATTTTTTTTGCCCCAAGCTATGATACCTGCGGCTCTCAGTAGCATTCCCCTTCCTATATTCAGTCGTTACTTTACATGTATTGCACATTTCTCGCTATTCTGATACTATTTTGTATTTCCTCATGCCCTCTACCTCACCTCATCAGCTTACTCCTCCCGCAGTGCACATTCACTGGACCCAGACCCCCTCAACTCTTTGATTTGACTACTGTCGCAGGGTGGGTGTTTGGAGACTCTTCCATTTTGTGTTTCATTTACACTTTAGCGCAGCATGGGTTCTGAGCACTTCTTTTCATGCCTTACACTCCTTATCTGCCCTGCTGTCTCCTTCAGAAGCCCCCCCTTTCCCCTCTCCGCCCCCCATGCCCTGTTCCTGTCTATGTCCTGTGCTGCTCCAGTTTTCCTTTTGGGCCTTTCACTCCTCACAGTGGCATTCCATCAACATTTCCACCCCTTATATCATCCAGACCCAGGTTACCTCTCCCCTAGTCTGGCGATTGCACCCCTTGTCATTTTGCTCCCAGAACCTATACCCTGCTCAGCTTCCAGAATTATGTTTCCTTTTCCTTACTCTATTGCTGTTCACCTTCCAGCCTGCCAGTTAATTGCACAGTGCACACATACGTCCTCTTCCATGCCCCTTGCAGTGCCCACTAAGCCCACATCATTGGTTCTCCTCATGCAATTCTCTCCTTAGGCATTCTCCATTCTTTGTTCCTACCACAATGTTTGCTTCCATTCACCAGTTTGCCTATGGCTTCTTATCCCCTAGGTCTGCCTGTCCCAAAGCCTCTCCCAGGTTCCTGATCTACCCTACCTTCCTGCCTCCATGGCTTTCGTTGCTCTGTTATGGATCACTGCCCTTGCTGCCTACTCAGTTTTCAGTCATTCATTCATTCCGTCACTATCAGTTTGCTCCTTCCTGACTTACTCCAAACTCCCCTTTACTGGCATTCCTAACGGCTCCTACTTATGTTCTCCTACTCTGACTTGCTTCCTTCCCATTTCTCCATCCTCACACTTTACCTCCAAGCCTTCACAGCCACCTGCTCTTTCCTTGCTTAGCCCATACCAATAGTTTGTCCGGACTCCGTCCCTAACTCGTACCTTTGAGGTACTGAGTGAAGGTAGTCTTGCCCTGTCTGCTGGGGATGGGATTCTATTACACTCACTACTGCCTACTACTTATAAACCTGACATCCTCTATCCCTAACGCTGCCTGGCGGCATTGAGTGAAGGTTATCTTGCCCTGACTACCAGGTATGGGAGCCATCTCTGCAAGCTACCATGTCATTCTTATGCATTGTCTACCTGATACTGGTTGCTGCCTACCCAGGAATGGGCCATCTCTACCCAAGTGTCTTCAATATCCTACCTATGCCAGGTGGATGCCAGTCAAGGTCATCTCGCCTCGCCTACCAGGAATAGGAGCCTGAGTCCACATTTGACTGTATCAGCCTTCTGCATTCTCTATCTGATATCCAGTTGCCACTTCCCTTTTGGAACAGGACCACTGTACTCCTTTTGCCTTTAACATCCTACCACTGCCTGGTGGCATCGACTGCAGGTCATTCACACCGCATCCCAGGAATGGAAGCCTGTGTCTGAAATCCACTGTTCAACCTGATGCATTCTGTAATTGACTGCCCGGTTGCCGCTTCCCTTCAGGAATGGGATCACTTTACCCCATTTGCGTTCACCATCCTATCTTTGCCTGGAGGCATCTAGTGAAAGACATCTCACCTTGAATGCCAGGGATGGGAGCCGGTTTCTGCAATCAGCTGTTTCACTCTTATGCATTATCTATCTGATACACAGTTGCCACTTCCCTTTGGGAATGGGACCACTGTACCCCAGTTGCCTTCCACATCGTACTTCACTAGTCTACATTCTGCACTTTTATGGGCTCATCATGCTTGTCCCCACCTCTGCCTCCTCGCACTCTGGTCTTGGACTCAGCCGGCTTGTTCAGTATATACCTTCATTCATTTCGACTGCTTCCTGGACTTCCTTAATGCTGGTCACCCCTCCCTGGTGGCCTTGCAAGTTCACCTTCTCCTTCAGAGGTGAGAACCTCATGACTCATCGCTGCAGAGCCTTCTGTTCTTGCAATTGCTGTTTGCCATCTTCTGCGGCTGTGGAACTCTTGTACCTCAACTTCATAGCACTTGGTACCTGGATTCGCTTCTTGGTCTTACATGGATCCACCATCTGTGCCCTGCAATGGCTTTGCTACATCCTAATTCAGTTGGTTGTGGTGCTGACCCCTGTCCTATTTCTTCCTGCACCTGTGATGTCAGTATGGCTTGGCCTCTGCTATCTTTTCTCTGACTCCTTCCTCCAGTCAGCGGACTTCCACTCTGGATGTTTCCTCCATCCTTGGCCAGCTGCCTTCTCCTCACTGCCCTTGCGGCCCGGGGATCTTTCCCATGTGCTGTAGCTCTTTTTGCACATTTCTTATCTATCATCAGCCAGTATTCCTAACCAGTCCACTACTACTCCCATTCATCTATTTAATTCTCCAACCTTGGCCATCCTAATAGCTCCTGTCCACTACTCTGCAAAGCACTGTTCATTTCACTTGAGGAAAACTTCTTCTAGCAACACCTCTAGGACAACATGCCTTATGGACTTTTACGTCACCACAGAGTTATCAATACTTCCATCATCTCCCCAGGACCAGTTCAGAAATCCCATTTGACTGGAATATAGAAAGATTTCATTCCTCAACCGACTACAGGATGCTCCTTACACATCCTGTTAATTCAAGTGGTATGGCATCCCTTTCTCTCAGGTCTCATAGGAGCTAATATTTAGTGGAGCCTTCTTTATGCCTATCTTTTGCCTGGAAAAGTGACTTAATTCCTTCTGAGATGCACTGACTCCGTAATCATCATTGCAGTTTTGGATACTGGAAACCGCAAAATATCCTTCAAGCAGTACTGGCACTCCTTCAAAGACCTGTTTTTGAGCTTCCTATAACATTTAGTTAGTGGATCAACCCATAAGGCTAAGCAGTCATGGCCACCTCAGCTCATGTCACTGGCAATTACACCACAGCAATACCCATATCTCCTTTTCCCACCGGCAGACTAGCAGGAGCCTATGCATGTTTCATTATGGTATCAATACCCAAATCAACTCTTGAATTCATCATACTAAACCTCCAATTATATTCATATACATTCAGTTACCATCTCTATTGCATATACTAACCTCCCATCACTGGTCAAAAACCTCATGTCACCCCTCCTCCCAGGTACCTAAAAGGTTCTGTCCAACTCCTTCATCTTCTCCATGGATGCCTACATTGCAACTCACCACTCACCACTTAGCTCCACCTTCAGACTCTAATGTGAATGTCAAACCTTATACAATATCAGATCATTTACCTTATGAATTCATGACTCATCATACTTCCCACCGTTCAAAGCCTGGCAGCAAATTTCATCAAATTATGCTCTTCATGCTCACTTTGTCTCTGTATTCCCATTGGATATCACCCATCATCACCTTGGAAACCTGGATTGCATTTGTCTCTTTCCAACTGGACCTTCTGCACTTCAGGATCTGAATGCCCCTTCAGAATAGACCTGCCTCTTCAACCTTAGAATTGTCCTTCCAGAATGCATCCTTCTATGGACTTTGTAGATGGACCATCATCTCTCCAAGCAGTTCACCTTCCTCGGATGTTAGCTATGTTTGCTAGAACCTAGGTTCATCTTCTTTTAGTTTGCTCAGAGGACAGGTGGGTCAGTAGTCATGGATCCTCAGAGGTTTCCTTCACCTGGTGGGGGGTTTCTCTCCTGCATGCTATTGGTCATACTCTCTGTGAGTTGGAAGAGGTACTCATACTCTTTTGACATACATTTGTAATTCTTTTGGGCTTTCTTTTCCCTACTCACTACCCAGTTTCCCTACTAAGGGTGGGAATAAAGTCAAAAGTAAACTACGTTACACAAGCACTACTGACTTCATACGCTATTCACTGAAACACTGAATGGAAGGGCTATAGCCTGAGGTTCAATGTGTGGGAATAGCTCCTCTCACATTCCATTTAAAGGCCAGTCTCCTACAGCAGTCCCCTGCTTAGTGCATTGTGAAACACCCACCATCCACCCCTGCCTCCTCCTTCTCCAGCTCTCTGCTCACCCTTGGTACTGGGCTTTCTATTCCCTAATCACTACCCGGTTTCCTTCCCAAGGGTGGGAATAGAGAAAAGCCACTAAGTAAACTACGTTACACAAGCACTACTGACTTCATACGCTATTCACTAAAACACTGAAAGTGTATTTTTAGTTTGCAATATCTAAATTCTTCATACAGAACATTTAGAAATAACATTTAGTAATTCTTTCCTGAAATAACTACTGGAGAGCTTGGCATTAAAAACTGAAGTAGAAGGGGTTGTTTTGAATGGGCAGCTACACTGTTCCAAAGTCATGAAACATAGCCCCAAAAAATCACAACTTTCCATGTCTTCTTCCAACAGAGGGACGGGTAACTGCCTCGATAATGGGACTGCTTGGTATGAGTGAGGTAATATGGGACCAGTATATCAGAGTAGGCAGTCCCTATTCTGTGTTTTTGGGTGTTTTGGTTTTTTACATTAGTCCTCAAAAGAACCTTGGAATCCTTTGTTGTGTTCCACCAGTGTAACTCCCTAAGCACCACACTGATATGGTTCAATCTGTTAACACCAATCAGCACGCATGCCACTATGCTCTGTATGTACTGAAAGTATCCAATCAGTTTCAACGGTAGTCTGACGCATAGCACATTACTTTAGCCTAACTGCCAATGTAGACATGTGAAAAGTTGGCAAACTTCACTTCACGAATTTGCAAAGTTTGCCAAATTCGTGAAGTGATGACTTTGCAATGTTTTTGGCAGGTGAAGTGGCACTTTTTCAGGGGAAGTTATGCAAATTCACTGGTGAAGTTGCAACTTCACCTTAACTTTGCCTTAACTTCACCTGAAAAAGTGCCATTCCCCAAGAAAATTCAATATGAAGTGGCAAAGTGGGCAATTCACAAAGTTATTCACAAGGGCAAATTTCACAACTTCAGTGGAACTTCGCAGGCAAAGTAAAACTTTGTATTATCCCTGTTAGTGCAATGTCACCAGCTAGTGGAAGAAATGAGCAGCCAAACTATTTTTCTGAGGTGGTACAAAGTGTACCCTGACAGTAGAAGCAGTTTCACCTCTCCACCATTTAATAATTTGGGTTACCCTCTGTCTGTTTTAACTACATATGTTAATGTTTGTGTGTCATTCTGTAGTATTTTTATAACTGTATTTACTTAATTTTGTGAAACTTAGATAGTGTACAGGACTGTCTTGTAAACTGGATTGATAAAATCCAAATGACATATTTCTCTTCCTGTATAAAAATATTTTTTCTTTACTACCACCACTACTTTGAAAGCTGACCATTGTTCTTTGAATGAAGAAAATTGTTCATCACCAAAACAAATATGGTTTCTGTCCTGTGCCCTGGTTAAATACTAGGTTAGGACGTGTCATATATTTCCATTGCAGAAGATGAAGCTTCACCACAACCACCTTTTTAGTTATCTTCCCTAAATAAAGACACTTGGTGCCTTTGTTTAGGAAGATAACTAAAAGGTGGTTGTGGGAAGCTCATCTTCTGCAAACACTCCTACTTGGACAAAGCCCTCTGAGCTGCTCCTCCCATCACAGCCCCCCATTTCACTATCCCCCCCCACCTCTCACTCTCTGCGGTTGGTTTCAAACCCAGTCCCCCTTGTTTCACTGTCACTCAGCCTCTCACCATCTGGGATAGCATTAAACCCTATGCAGTTACTCTGCCATAGTCTATCAATGGATTTGAAGGTTTCCAGGGGTGTGCTACCTAGGGCAACTGATTAGAAATAGCTTAGTATTCAATTACAACTGCTCAGTTTTTTTTCTCCTATTTGTCTAATTGTCATGTAATCACTCTTTAATGCCTAATGATCAGGCCTCTGTAACCACTGAATATGTGTCTTGTCTTATTGTCCACCCTGACGTGGAACCTTTGTAAAAGAGCTCACGCTCAAAGGTCTTTCCAAAATACTAATTAAACAATTAAACAAAGTACGGGTCCAAATATGCTTTCTTTAGGAAAGGTCAAGTCAGAGTCTATGCCAGGCATCCCAAAAGTGACCCGTAGCCAGGAAGATCTGGACAACCATCATAAGAAATATAGAACTATAAAAGAATGTGTTGTAGACAAAACATAAAGCAGATTACAGGTTTAATAAATATGCATTCTCTCTTAGTCTGTCTTGAAGAACTGTTGTCAAAGAGAAAATAGCAAGCAACAGAATAGCATTAAAAACATTTAATGTGATGCCAGTAATAGATACATGAGCTGGCATCATTTCTAGCAGTTTGGCTTCAAACAAACCAGTTCACTTGGGATGTTTTCAGTCTTGCTGATTTCTTTATTCTGTGGAATCCGCAGTGATGATAAGCATCAGGAATCTTAAAGAGCAGCTGACACCTTTGGAAAAAACATCAGAAAACAATATTTAGGCACAATTTAGCTTGTATTTTGTCCATCTTCTATAGATTACTCATCTCCCTTGTTTATTACTAAGGAAATTCCCACAGAAACAAAATGTGCTTTCAGAATGCATCACAGCACTAAGGTGTCAGTAGGCAGTTGCGTGTTTTGCTGAGCTACCAACATTTCTGTGTAGAGACTGTGAAGTGCTACACTGAGGCACCAGTAGTGTTTTTGCATCAGCTTCATTTTTATGTTTGCTTGCACGCATGTGCAAGAAACATAGAGCCATCATCCGAGATTTCAGAGGTGTGTCACCCCCTCTTCTAATTCAGTCAGTGTGTCAGCAGGCACAGCCCCTGTAAGCCAATGCATGCTGAAGCTGTCTATGACAAGCTCCAAAATGCAGTGACATACAGTTGAAAGGGGGAGCTATGCTTCAGTGAGCAGCTTTTAGATATTGCTTGCTGTGCCCAGGCTCCCCTACACACACACACACACACATGCATGCATAGCATCCGCGCTGCCCCCACGCACACATGCAGAGGCTGGACGGGTGCCCAACCCCCGCCGGCTGTGCTGCGCCTCCCCAAAGCCTTCCAAATGCCAAGCTGGGTGCCCACCACAGTGTGGCAACTCGATGGTATTGCCGACGGGGGTGCCCAATCCCCCATCAGCTTCACTCCTCCCCCAGTACAAGGTGCCACGCTGGGAGCCCACTCCAGCATGGCAAGTGATGCTTTGGCTGACGGGGGTGCCCAATCCCCTATCAGCTTCACGCCCCCCCAGCCATCCTTGTGCCATGCTGGGAGCCCACCCCAGTGTGGCAAATGTCCCAGTACGTCTTTAAAAAAAACACCTGCAAAAAAAACGGTCCTAGAATCCCAGCCCCCACAACCCGCACCCACCCACTGAGCACCCTGCCTCCCCACACTCCCTCACCCCATACTTACCTCCGAGCATGGCGGACGATCTTCGTGACCGGAACAAGTCTGTACTCTTCAAAGCCAACCGCGAACTGAGGAAATGCCGCTAAGATGTATGATGGGCTAGATAGGGGTTTTTCAACTTTATTGCATATCTCGGGCATTTTTTTGAATTTTTGCACCAAATTTTCAACATGGGGTTTTTGGGACCCCTCCTCATGAGTTCTTCCACTGTGATGACATTACTCGGGCCCAAAGGGTGATTTCACAGCCACTGCGTGAAATCACCTTTCTGGAATGATTAATAGAAACATAGAAACATAGAAGTTGACGGCAGATAAGGACCGCAAGGCCCATCCAGTCTGCCCATTTCTTTTTCTACCTTATAAATGTGCCATCGGCCTTTGCTCTGTCAGTGACCTATCTATTCATAGTCATTTGTATTGCTCCTTATGCCTATCCCATGCCTGTTTGAAGCCCTCACTGTATTCATAGCCACCACTTCTGTGGGTAGCTATTCCATGCATCTACCACCTTTCTGTGAAAAGAATTTCACATTCCCATTGACCTCCTCTAATCTCATGCTGTGTCCTCTTGTCCTGCAATTTTTCTTATATTTAAACATGTAGACTCTTTCACCTTGTTTATGCCCTTAGGTGTTTAAATGTCTCGATCATATCACCTCTCTCCCTCCTTTGCTCAAGGGTATACATATTGAGCTCTGCTAATCTGTCCTCATATGTCTTCTGATGCAGTCCCTGCACCATTTTGGTTGCCCTTCTCTGGACTGCCTCAATTTGGTTAATGTCCTTGTGAAGGTGTGGCCTCCAATACTGCACAGTACTCCAAGATGGGGCCCAACTAATGTCTTGTACAGAGGGATTATTACCTCCCTCTTACGACTTGTGATATCCCTACTAATACACCCTAACACCCTATTACCTCTTGCTTTAGAGGTCTGCTTGGATGATTTTAGGTCATCAGTGATGATGATGCCCAAGTCTCTTTCTTCCTTTGTGACTGCTAGCAACTCCCTCCCAGCCTATAAGTGGCTTCAGGGCTTTCTTCCCTATGTGTGCATGATTTTGCACTTCTTGCATTAACCCAGTTGCCACTCTTCTGACCATTTTGCTAGTTTATCCAGATCTCTTCTCATTCTGCCCACCCCATCTGGATCATCTACTCTGTTGCAGATCTTGGTGTCATCTGCAAACAGACAAGCCTTACCCTCTAGTCCATCTGCGTGGTCACTAATGAAGATGTTGAATAGGACTGGCCCCAGGACTGATCCCTGAGGGTACCCCACTTGTGACTTGCATCTCTTCTGACTGTATACCATTTACCACCACTCTCTGTTTTCTGCCAGTCAACCAGTTTGCCACCCAGTTGACCAACTTCTGACCCACCCCAGAGCCTACCCTAGCTTATTTATCAATCTTCTATGTGGAACAGTGTCAAAAGCTTTGCTGAAGTCAAGGTGGCGACATCAACTGCTCCCCTTGGTCCACCACTCTGGTTACCCAGTCAAAGAAATCCATGAGATTAGTTTGACAGGACCTTCCTTTGTAAACCCATGCTGTCTTGGATCCTGTGCCCTATGGATTCCAGGTGTTGCACTATCCTTTCCTTATGAGGTGCCTCCATAATCTGGCCCACTACTGAGGTAAGACTGACTGGTCTGTAGTTCCCGCCTCCTCCCTGCTACCACTCTTGTGGAGCGGGATCACATGAGCCCTCTCCAGTCTTCTGGGACCTCTCCTGTGCTCAGAGACTCACCAAACAATTCTGCTAATGGCTCTGCTAGTTCCTCCTTTAGCTCCTAGGTACCCTGGGATGTATGCCATCAGGTCCCATTGCCTTATCCACCTGGGAGCTTAGCAAGCTCTTGTAGGACCCTTTCTTTTGTGAAGGGAGTAGTGCTCACCTCCCTCCCTGTGTCCATGATGCTGAGCTGTGGCCCTGCCTACCTTCTCTTCAGTAAATACTGAGCAAAGTATCTATTTAGGATAGATGCCTTTACAGGGTCCTCCTCCTCCACATGCTCCCTTTTCTCCATTAGCTTAGATACCCCTCTGGACTTTCTCCTTTCACTAATGTATCTATAGAAAGTCTTGTCACCTTCTTTTACTGTTCGTGCTAGTGTTTCCTCAGTTTGGGACTGCCTGCCTCTACTGCCTTACCTGCTTCCCTTAGGGCAGTTTAGTATGCCTCCTATCTTCATCCCGCTGTGTTCCCTTATATTTTCTGAAGGCCAGCCTTTTGGCTCTCAACCTTTTCTGCTACATGTATTTGAGAACCAAAGTGGTTTCCTTCTTCTTTTGCACTTCCTTTTCTGTCTAACACAATGGGATGTTGCTTCAAGTATTGTATCCTTAATGCTGCCCACTTTGCCTGTACCTCCTCACCTGTGTTTCTTTTTGCCAGGGCTAGCTTAACTCTGTTGGCCATCTTATCAAAGTCAGCCTCTGAAGTCCCATATTTTTGCCTTAGAATGGGATGATTTAGATGTAGTAGCCAAATTGAACCATACCATGTGATGGTCACTGGACCCCAGGTGACCTTCTACCTGGAGATCTGTGATCCCTTCTTTGTTAGTCAGTACTAGATCTAGGATAGCCCTGTCTCTTGTGGGTTGCTGTACCAGTTGTTTGAGGCCCTCCCCCTGCAGGGAATCCACTATGAGTCTAGTTCTGGCAGATGTTCCTGCTGGTATTGACCAATCTATATCTGGCATGTTGAAGTCTATGAAGTTAATGAAACGACACTGCCAGTGTTCATAAGGTGGGCTCTCAAAAAGACTATTTTGAAAATTTAGTGGACAAATTCCTAAAAACGACTGTTTTACGAGCGTGCATTGTGCTGTTCTCGTCGCACGTCAGAAAGTTTGCGAATTTTCAATATTTTACCCAGATTTTCAACATTGCTATTTTACTACACCTTCTTAAGAGTAGTACAGCTGTCATTTTCACATCTCACCCAAAACATGTTTCCGCCCATGTAGTAGACAATGGCGAATCGGTGTGCAAAATCAATGTACGGGACAAATTAAGAAAATCACAATGACACTGTTCATGAGCAAAGGTCTTAAAATGGCTATGTTGAAAATTTGGTGAAAAATTCCAAATAAATGACAGTTTTATGAGCGTGCGTTGTACAGTTCCTACGCACGCTCGTAAGTTCGTGAATTTTCAATATTTCCACTCCAGATTTTCAGCTTTGCCATTTCACCACACCTTCTTATGAGTACTACAGCTGTCATTTTTCACATCTTGTTCAAAATATGTTTCCGTCCATGTAGCGTGCAATGGCGCAGTCGATGTGTGAAATCAATGTATGAGACACATTAAAAAAATCACAGTGACACTGTTCATGAGCAGAGGTCTTAAAATGGCTGTGTTGAAAATTTGGTGAAACAATTCCTAAAAATGACTGTTTTACAAGTGTGCGTTGCGCAGTTCCTATGCATGCTCATAAGTTTGCAAATTTAATATTTTCACTCCAGATTTTCAACATTGCCATTTTATTACACTTCCCTATGAACAATACAGCTGCCATTTTTCATATGCCGCCCAAAATGTGTTTTTGCACATGTAGCGCACAGTGGTGCTGTTGGTGTGCGAAAGCAATGTTTGGGACAGATTAAGAAAATCACAGTTACACTGTTCATGAGCAGAGGTCTTAAAATGGCTATGTTGAAAATTTGGTGACAAAAGTCCATAAAATGACTGTGTTATGAGTGAGCATTGCGGAGTTTCCATGCACCCCCATAAGTTCATGACTTTGTAATATTTTAAGTCCAGATTTTCACCAGTGGCATTTTTCCACACTTCCTTATTTACAGTACAGCTGTCATTTTTCACAACATGGCCAAAGTGTGTTTTCACACTTTCAGCGCAGAGAAGCGTGCTCGCTGTGGGAAATCATTGTTCAGGACAGATAAGGAAAACCACAGTGACACTGTTCATTATCAGAGGCACCAAAATGCCCGAGTTGACAATCTGCTGTAAAAAAAAATCCCCAACCTAATTATAATACAGGTGTGCATTGCACGGTTTCTATGTACATTCTTTATTTCACCATTTTTTTAAATATTTTTACTGCAGATTTTCAACATTGCCATTTTTTACACCTCCCCATGAACAGTGCAGCTGTCATTTTTTACATCCTGTTTGGAATGTTTTTGCACCTGTGGTGCTAAATGCCGTAGTCGCTGTGCATAAGCAGCTTTCGGCTAACAAACTGATATCCCCCCTGTTCATGAAGTGGGGTCACATAAAAAACCTGTTGAACATTTGGAGTGAAAATACCAATGAATGCCTGTGGTATTAGGGTTTCCAACCATAACGCCCAACCCTGTAGAGAATGACAGGCATCAGGGGTGTGACTTGGGATTCTTGCCTGTGATACTCATACCATTCCACACCCTGCAGCCAATGAGAGGAATCGAGGTATGCCTTGGACTCTTCGGCCCCAATGTTTACCCCATTCTTCTATATCACACCCATCTCACCATATTTCCTAATGGAATGGGGTGTGCATAAGGGCCAAAGACCACAAGCCACACCATGACACTTGTTTGTGTCTGCAGGGAGGGGTGTGGTGAAATGGCGTGGCCATTATGCCTGATGACCCAAAGGCACTCCCCAATGCCTGTCACTCTCTGCAGGGTGGTGGTGGGGTTGGCTTCAGTTCAATACTTCACTGCCATTCCTATTACACAGCTCTGTAACTTCTACACTACCACTGCCAATGCCAGCAAGCAAACATTCGGCATTGACAAATGCTTGTTCACTTTCCCCTCTAGCAAACTCCACTCTGCCTTATTTTTGCAGGTTCAATATGTATGCATTCAATCATATTGAGGCATAAAAGCATAAGAATCCATATGAATATATATAGGCCGTATGGGTATCCAGTGACGACAGCAACTGTAAATGGGCGACTATCAAAACAGCGACTCATTTACAGTGCTACCATTTTGGACTACCCTGTAAGGATAGCAAGAGGATGTGATGGCTAGAGTCGGGATGCATGAGGAAGGGCAACCAGAAGGGGAGGGGTAGGGAGGAGAAGGGGAGGGATAGGGAAGAGGGTTTTTGTGGGGAAGTGTGCCATGCTGCCCCCGAGCTAGCCACGTGGTGGCACAGGAAACAGGCCATATGATTCTACCATTAAAGAAGCCTACACAGAGGCAGCTCGGGGGCACGGCAGTAGAGCTACTGTCTGCCACATTGGTGACCTGGGTTCAAAAATGAAATCAGGTTTCAGGTGATTGGTTGTAGGGGACAGGATTGCACTTCAGATGACTGCTCTCCTTTGTGGGAGAGAGGTTTGTCAGCCCCGCTGTTGACTGCCAACAGGTGGAGGCCTGGTGAAAGTGCAGGCTGGGGCAGCACAAAAAGAGGGCTGCTTGTTTGGCATGGTGCATGTATGCCTCCATATGGCATGCACTATTTTCTGTCTGTGGCAGGGTATTGTAGGGACCGGAAATGTGGAAAACTTTTAAAGGCTATATGAAGCCCTGCCTACTTGTCCCTGATCCGTGCTGACCACCGGGAAGGTGTACACCAGTTCGAAGAGCAGGGACAGGGTTGTTAGCGTGCCCTCACATTGCATGGAAGAAAAAGCTTTATTAAAAAAAATTGGACTTTTGATTCCACCTCCTCCAAGAGTATGTGTGCTCTGGCTCTGGGAATGCAGAATTCAACTGTCTGAATTGGTGTACAATGGTAATTCCACAGTTGAAATGCTTTTCAGAATTTCATTTTCAATTTGTGGAATTCCACAAAGCATTTCTATGTAAACTGCGGGATAATTTTCTGCAGATCGTGTCAACTGCAAAATGCAGGGAAAAATCTGTAGTTTATGTAAACTGCTGGGGCTGGATTCTCAAAACACTCTGAAGGTGCGAAACCATCTGCAAGTCCCCAAATATATCACAGTTGTGGAATAAAAGGGGAAATTGCGCTGAGTGGCATTCACAAAACTTCCGCAGCTGTGGAAAAATATACACTGGGGACTGCAGAAAAAAGTGCAGCTGCAGAAGTTCCTGAGGAAAAAAAAAACTATTCAAAAGTATAGTATATCTCCTTAACGGCTATTCTCAGTCAGTGTTTTTTCACAGTTGCGGAAACAATGTTGCACACATGCTGCACCACAGAGAGTGAGGCGTAACTGTCCCTGAGCAAAGTGCAGTGTACCAACAATTGGGATACAGTTATAGTGGAGGTTCAGGCACCAAGCAACATCAAACCAGTGGATGTAAAGTAGTGTCAGTAGTTACAACAAAAATAGCTCACATTTTCACTGAAAGGCAACAAACCACAACCACTAGACCCAGTGCAGCCCATAAAGGAGCCCCACAGGCAGTAGAGGCAGAGCTGGTAACAGCCTGCAGTGAGTGATACTGAAGCAGGCAATATAAACACCTCAGGGAGAGAGTCAATCATCAGTTCCACCAACAGTTACAGACAGCCACTGTGGTATATGGTCCTGCTGCTACCAGTGGTGCAGCAGCGGTCCCGGTTGAGGTCCTGGCTGCTGGCGTCTCTGTGAGTACTTTCTGCTGCATCTATGGCAAGACTGTCAAAGTCTGCTGCTCCAGGTAATCTGGATCACCTGTTGTTGCACCTGCTGAGCCTTTTCCTCAGGTGTGGAGCCACACTTGTGAATTTCTAGCAGCTGTGGCAAAAATGTTGTTGATTTTCAGCACTTGTGGAATTTTTGCAACTTGCCTGTTTTGTGATTTTCTGCAACTGTGGAAATGTTCTTTGTGAATATGCTGCAACTAGATTTCCACAGTGCTACAAGCCATTTTTCCGCAACCACGGAATTTTTGGCTCTCTTTGAGAATCCAGCCCCTGATCTTTAGCCCTCAGAGTCCCTCTGCCTTTGTAGTTTACTCCCAACTTGATGTCATAATGCTCTGTTGTGACATCACAGTTTGTTGCCATGGGAATAACTGTGATGTCACAAGCAGTGCATTATGACATCAGGTTGGGGATAAGCAATAGGAGCTGATGGACCCTCAAGAAACAACTATCCTATTTTCATACATATGACCTCAGTAATAAATAATTTGATAAGAACTACAGAGTGAAAGAAAAATTTGTGCTGATTTGTGCCCAAATATTATGTTTGTAAAAGTTCTTCTCAAGGCGCTGGTGGCTCTTTAACAGACATAGGATTATATACTGTTGTACCACAGTAGTGACATAGCTCCTGTGGCACTACAACATTCTGACATCACAAATGTGGTACAACCACATTCTGACATCACTACGGTGGTACAACTGCATTCTGACATCACTTCTGTGATACAACTGCATTCTGACTTCACTACTGTGGTATAACCACATTCTGACATCACTACTGTGGTGCAACAGCATTCTGACATCACTACTGTGGTACAACAGCATTCTGATTTCACTACTGTGGTACAGCAGCATTCTGACATCACTACTGTGGTACAACTGCATTCTGACATCACTACTGTGGTACAGCAGCATTCTGATTTCACTACTGTGGTACAGCAGCATTCTGACATCACTACTGTGGTACAACTGCATTCTGACATCACTACTGTGGTACAGCAGCATTCTGACATCACTATTGTGTTACAACCGCATTCTGACATCACTACTGTGGTACAACTGCATTCTGACATCACTGCTGTGGTACAACCCCATTCTGACATCACTGTTGTGGCACAGTAATATCCGGAAGTGTATAGGTTTTCACACACAACAACACTGAACCATATACAGTACTACATGCAGAAAACATGCACAAGAGAACTGCTTTGATTTCATCTAGGGATTCTGATGACATCACTGACTGCAAGAGGAAAACTTGACTAGTTTGACTAGTACTGTGCAGAAGGTGGAATTCCACTGGTGGAATTAATGTGGAATGGCCATTCTGCCATGGAATTTCCACTAGAATTTCACTGGTTCTTCTACGGAATTCTGCCTACTGTGAGCTGCAGAATAATATTTTGCAGAACAGTATTTTCTCCATGGAAAATCATTCAGCAACCATTTCTGAGGAAAATATTGAGATCCGCAGAATAAAATTCCATGGAACACTCACTCTGCATTTTTTTGCCCTGGAATTCTGCCATTCCATTTCCAGTGAAATCTGGCAGAATTTTGAAAATTCTGCAAAATTACATTTTGTCAGAATTTGAAAATTCTGCACAGCACTAAATCTGACATCATCAGAACCCTGAGATGAATCACAGTTCTTTTGTCTTCCCCCAGTCATTGTTTTTTATGTTTGCACACTTGCGCAGCCAACATATTGTGACACTGGGGATTTGGAGGCGCGGTAGCTGTTGGATGAATTCAGGGCATGCATCAGTAGGTGCGTCCCTCATTCCCCAATCAGCCTGCATGCCGTCGCCACACCATGCATACTAATGTGGCGAGCATATCTAAGAAAAGGTCCTCTGCAATCTGAGCAAAGCTTGTCAGATGCAGCGGACCCTTCCTGTGTGCTCGCCACATTGTCAGCATGGTGGGCGGGCGGGCAGCCACCCAACTGCTGACTTCAGGGGTGTCCAATCCCCTGGTAGCTTACTCTGGCCACAAAACTTTGCCGATGGGGGAGCCCACTCCCTGATGGCATAAGGCAGTACCCCACATTTCTTTTATGCTGAGGGGATGCCCAATCCCCTTCTGCTCTTGTCTCCCCCCACACTTTCCTTGTGTGCCGATGGGAGTGCCCAATCCCCGTCAACATAAATTAACCTCCCCCCCTTTTGTTGTGTGCCAATGAGGGTGTCCAATCCCCCGTCAGCTGCAGCAATCCTCCCAAACAGTTAGGTGGCATGCTGGGAGCCCACCCCAGCGTGCCAAGTCCCCTGAAAATGAAAACTGTCCTGCGATGTTAGTTTTTCCCCCATAACATAAAAATGGTCCCTCGTAGTCTCCCTAGTGTCACTACCAACCACCTGCACCCACCCACTGTGCACCCAGCCTCCCCACACCTCCCCTCATGCCATACTTAGCTCCAGAGTCTGGCACAATGATCGTCGGTGGACTGGAAACACGTCTGCACTCTTCAAAGCAGACTGCGTACTGAGGAAATGTTGGTAAGCTGTATAATGGGCTAGATAGGGGGTTTTCAACTTTGTTGCATATCTCAGTCATTTTTTTGGATTTTTGCACCAAATTTTCAACATGGGGTTTTTGGGACCCTTCCTTATGAATTCTGTTATAGTTATGATGTTAATCGGTCCCAAAAGGTGATTTCGCAGTCACTGCACCGAATCACCTTTTGGGGCCAATTAATGCAAGGACAGTGGCAGTGTTCATGAGGTGGGCTGTCAAAAAGCCTATGTTGCAAATTTGGTGGAAAAAATCAAAAAAATGGCTGTTTTACAAGCGTGCATTGAGCAGTTGCCACGCACACTTGTAACTTTGCGAATTCGCAATATTTTCATGCCAGATTTTCAACATTGTCATTTTTCTAGATCTCTTTGTGAACAGTACAGCTGTCATTTTTCACATCCTGGCCAAAATGTGTTTCCACACTTCTGGCACATAATACCGCAGTTGCTGTGGAAAAGCAGTGCTTGGGGCAGATTATGAAAATGACAGTGACACTGTTCATGAGCAGACATCCTACAATGCCTATGCTGAAAATTTGGTGACGATACTCCATAACATGACTGTGTTACGAGCATGCGTTGCGTAGTTTGCATGCACGCTTGTAAGTTTGCGAATTTATAATATTTTCACTCCAGATTTTCAATATTGCTATAGTTCTGCACCTCCTTATGAACAATACAGCTGTCATTTTTCTCATCCTGACCAAAATATGTTTTTGCAGTTCCGGTGCAGAATAGCACGGTCGCTGTTGAACGTCCATGTTCGAGACACATTATGAAAATGACAGTGACACTGTTCGGTAGCAGAGGTACTCAAATGCCTATGTTGAAAATTTGGGGCTGGCAGTCCATACAATTAGTGTTTTACGAGCGTGTGTTGCGCAGTTTTTACGCACGCTTGTGACTTTGTGCATTTATATTTTCACTCCAGATGTTCAACATTGGCATTTTTACACACCTCCTTATGAACAGTACAACTGTCATTTTATATATCCTACCTGAAATGTGTTTTTGCACTTCCAGCGCAGAATCTCATGGCCGCTGTGTGAAATCAGATTTCGGGGCAGTTTGAGGGAATGACGATGACACTGTTCATGAGCAGGGGTCCTAAAATGGCTAAGTTGAAAATTTGGTGCCAAAAGTCCGGAAAATGACTGTGCTACAAGCGTACGTTGCTCAGTTTCCACGCAGCCTTGTAACTTCATGCATTTGCAATATTTTCATGTCACATTTTCACCACTGGCATTTGTGCACACCTCCTTATCAACAGTACAGCTGCCATTTTTCACAGCCTGCCCTAAACGCTGTTCCCGCAACTGTGGTGCACAATGGAGTGCTCGCTGTGGGAAATCATCTTTTGGGACACATTAACAAATTCACAGTGCCACTGTTCATGAGGGGAGGTCCCAAAATACCTATGTTGAAAATGTGCCTAAAAAGCTCCCAGAAATAATTAGGTTGCAGACGTCTGCTGTGCAGTTTGTATGCATGTTCATTGCTTCACTAATATTTCATATTGCCACTCCAGATTTTCAATGTTGCCATTTTTTCCGCCTCCTCATGAACAATACAGTTGTCATTCTCCACATCCTGCCCAAAACTGTGTTTTCGTCCATCTGCCACCAAATGCCACAGTCGCTGTGCAAACCCACCTTTCAGCTAACAAAGTGATTGTGCTGCTTTTCATGACGTGGCCTGACAAGCAGCCCATGTTGAACATGTAGAGTGAAACTACCACTACACGCCTACGGTGTTAAGGTTTCCAACTGCAGCACCCCACCCGGTATGGACTGACAGGCATCAGGGCTATGACTTGGGATCACCAGATGTAATTCTCATGCCATTCCACCCCCTCCACACCCATCCTGCTGCCACTGACAGGCATCATGGTGTGTCTTCCACTGTTCGGTCACAAACTTCACCCCACACTCCTATACTGTACCCACATCAGTGTATTTCCTTATGGAATCGGGTAAGTATAATGCCCAAAGACCCCAAAGCACACCATGACAATTGTCAGTGTCTACTGGGTAGGGAGAGGTACAATGGCATGACCATTATGCTTGACGACCCAAAGGCACACCCCACTGCCTGTTGCTCTCTACAGGGTGGGGTTGGCGCCACTTCAATACTTCACTGCCATTCCTATTATGTGCCTCTAGCTCTGCCACTGCCAATGCCAATGCCAGCGCGACAACATTCGGCATTGACAAATGCTTGTTATAGGTATAATGGCATGAGACATGTATCTTAGGAAAACTAAGGTGACACATTATTCAATTAACATTTCTGTAGACCAAACAATATGGGTAAAACAAGATTTCGAATTGTTAAGCCACACCACATTCAAACAACTCACAGAAAACACTGAGGGGAAACAAATAGAGTTTACATGTCATGTGTTGGAATGTATGGAATGCAGCAGAATGCTGATGCTCTATCAATTTTTGGAACTCTGTGGGATGCTAATGTTCTACCAATTGTCTGCTGAATTATTCTGATAGGCTGATGTACCCGTGCACAACAGCAGACCATTCCCATACATAACAGTTCATTGACAGTTATGAACCATGCACTACAGCCCTGTGCTGTCACTGAATTCTATTACTTGGTTTACTTGGTTTTCATGGAAAAAAAGAAGGCTGAGGCCCATCTAGATTTTCCCCCACACTGAGTGGGAACAATTTACATAAGCTGATTCTGAATTAGCCAGTTGTCAAGACCCTTTTTAAATGCTACAATGTTAGTAGAGTCTACTAATTCCTGAGGAAGTTTATTCTATAATCTTGGTGCCCTCAGTGAAAAAAATGTAAATCTGAGATTGGTTTTAGCCTTGGGCACAATAAGTTGTCTGGTGTGGCATCTAGGAACAATTTGCCTAGTAGCAAGGAGAAGTCCATATTTTTTCATAAGATTAGGTTTTTTTTAAGCTTGTTTGTTAGAAGTAAGTCCCCTCTAATTCTTCTACCCTGCAAAGAATGTAAACCTATGATAGAACGTATAGATTGGTAGGGCATTTTTGCTAATCTAGAGGTCATCTTGGTTGCATGTTTTTGGATACTTTCCAGACGGTCAATATCAGACTTTAGGTAAGGGTTCCAAAAGGGGGACCCATAATCAATAAGGGGTCTGACACAGGTTCAGTAAAGAGTAATCATACATGGTTCAGTTTTAGTAACAAAGGAGTGCTGAATTTGTCTGAGTAACCCGTTTGTTGAATTAGCCACTTTTGTACAGTAGTCAACTGACATAAGTTTTGAATTAACAAGTATACCCAGGTCTCTTTCCAAATCCTTATATGTCATCAATGTATTATTGATATAATATTTGTTTTTGGGATTGTGAGTCCCAAAATGCAAAACCACACATTTTTCAATGTTGAATTTCATCAGGTTGTCAGTAGCCCATGTTTCAACCAACTGCAAGTCAGATTTGAGTGAATCAGAATCTGTTTGATTATTCACAGGGCCCCCAAGCTTTGAATCATCTGCAAATTTAGACAACCAGTTTTTGTTGGTTATTTGCATATCACTAATGTAAATGTTGAACAGAACTGGGCCCAGCACCGAACCTTGCAGGACTCCACTGGTAACTGCACCGGGGTAACAGTCGTTCAATATAACTCTCTGAGTTCTGTCAGTCAACCATGCACTAACCCAATTGACTAGTTGATAAGAAAATCCCAACTATTCCATTTTTAATAAGGATATTATGAGGGAATTTATCAAAGGCCTTGATGTAGTCCAACAAAATAACATCTAATTGGTGATTATTAGCAAGGCCCTGACTAATATGAATATAGAATGATAACAAGTTAGTTGTGCAAGAGTGACCAGTTCTGAACCTGTGTTGAGTGGTATCATCAATGTTAAATTCTGTCATTTCTTTTTCAAGGAATGATTTTATCAATTTTTCCATAATTTTACAGATAATCGATGTGAGGCTAATAGGACAATAGTTCTGAACAAATGACCTACTACCTTTTTTATGAATTGGAGCAACAAATGTAATTAACCAGTCTGCAGGAATTTCTGCTTTATGAAGGGATTTTTTTTAAATATTTTCCAATGGAAAAGCTAGAGCCTCAGCAGTTTCGATAACAAATCTGGCGTTAATGTGGTCAGGTCCTGGACTTGTAGTTTTCTTTAGAGATTTAAGAAGTGGTTAAGATATCACAAGCTTTAATACTGTATGTATGGGTTGATTCCAAATACGGCCCTGGACTTACTTTAAAGGGATGAGAACTTTTTTTGGTGAAAACTGAACAAAAATATGTATTAAAAACATTAACTATGTCAGAATCTAGTTGCATAGGAGTATCATTATGTGTTAATGGCCCTACCTTTTGGGAATTGCCCTTTTTGTTATTTAAATATGAAAATAATGCTTTGTAGCCATCTTTTCTATGTGCCAATTTAAATTCAATTTTTATTTTAGCCTGCTTAATCATGTGTTTCAGTTTCTGTAGACATTTTTTGTACTCAGTAAGAATTGCACTGTTACCCTTATATTGGCTAGTTTTAAGTTTTTTAAAAAGTTTTTTTTCTTATTGATTTGTAATCTAATAGATTTATTCAATCATTTGGGTATCCTGCCCTTTTTGTTGTATTTATTTTTTGTGGGTACATATTTTTTTTCAAGGGAATAAATAACATTTTTTAATAAGGTCCATGCCTCATTTGTAGAGAGACCCTGAAAGATCCTTTCCCACTGTGTATTTTTAATTCCACTGGTGTTAATGTTAAAGTCCACACTATCATAATTTTTATATATTGACTTTTTTTTAAAACTGTAATGGGCTCCTATTAGGTCGAACAAAATTGAATAGTGGTCATTGTTTCCCAAAGGGTCCAAACTCTGAATATTTGAAAGTTTGTAGCTTATATTGGATATAAGGAGATCAAGAATGTTAATTCCTCTAGTAGGAGAGGAAATAAGTTGCAATAAACCATTACCTGTCAAAACTGACAAAAAAATCTGTATCTTGTTTACTAATACTTGTATAGGTGGATCAATTAATGTGAGGAAGGAAACATATTCAATTCAGTGCTTTAGAGTAACTGGTAATTGCTATTTTTCTTTTAAACTTAGATTGTGGGAGTTTAGTGACACTATACTTTCTTTGTTGTCTCTACTTATAATTGTTTTGGGCTGTTGAAAATTTAAAACATAGTGGTGGTGTAATTCTGTGCTGTCTTTAATTGCTGCAAATTTTCGCCCCCCCCCTTTCCCCCAACTCTTAATTATATGCCCTGATAAATCTGATTGACAGGAGCTAAACACAGGGAATAGTAAGGGGTGTGAAGTAGGAGGCATAAGGGGAAGAAGCCCACCCTCAGCACAACAAGTGTTTTGACTCATTTATTTATTTATTGGTTTCTTTTTCCTTTAAAAAAAAATATCTGAGGATTAGTGACAGGATTTTTAGTACAGTAAATTAATAAAAAGAGAACTAGAAGAGCTTCAGTAGCAGATAAGTAGTGGAATTGCAGTATAATGTGGGGAGTGGTGCAATGCAGTGGCTGTGGGGCAGCCATATTCAGGCAGACCTTCTGGACACTGAGGTGCTGCCCTATCTGCATGCATCTCTCTGGACTGTGGGATGAGGTAGCCAGACTCAGAGCGGAAGTAAACTGGGTCAGGCGTACCATTACCCCTATCCAGGGACCACCCAGTCCAATTCAGCTGCCTCAAAGGATGCCGAGAACGAGGAGCACTTGGATGACAGTGGGCTCAGGGAGGGTTAGAGCAGTCAGGCAGAGGCACATCCCAGATCCTATTCCACTCAAGAACTCATATGCCACACTGGCAAATGAGGACAACCAAATAGAGGTACCCAGAGAAGTGGAAGGAAAGGATGTGGAGGTTAGCCAAGGAGATGACCTCAGCGGGAAAAGCAGTGGACCCCAGAGGAGGAGGAAGTGAATCCTGGTGGGGGACTCCATCGTAAGAGGGATCCAGCTAGGAACACAGGAGGGGGAGGACAGGGAGGTGAGGTGCCTACCAGGTGCTACGGCATGGAGGGATGGAAGGAAGATCCTGGGGATCACTGGGAAGGCAAGACGGGAGGGTAAACTGGATGTCATTATCCACCTAGGTACTAATGACCTGGCAAATGGGGAGACAAAGGAAGTTCAGGAAGAGTTTAGGAAGCTGGGGAGGGGTCTCAAGCAAGTAGCTACTTCTGTCACTTTCTCAGAAGTACTACCTGTGAGAGGCAAGGGACAGCATAGGAGTGCATGCATCAGGAACTTTAACTCATGGTTGAAGAACTGGTGCTGTGAGGAAGGGTTTGATTCATTGGTGACTGGGGACCCACCTGGAGGGATGGAGGTTTGTTCAAGCCTGACGGCCTGCATCCATCCTGGAGGGAATCCAAGCACTCAATGATAAGTTTAAATGCTACATTGACAAGCATTTAAACTAGCAAAGGGGTGGCAGACCAGCAAGGAGGGTACCTACTTGCTCACCCCCACAGCTAGCAGTGGAACCAGTGAACCAGAGGAGGGCTATCTCTGCAAAGCAGTGTGCAAAAGATGGAGATTAGTGCCCAAGAGGTGGATAAGCAGAAAAGGGCAAAATTCAGCAGAAGGGCAGACAGCAAGGAGAACCAGGGATAAATGACAACCAAGGAAGGGGCTGAGTAGAACAGTGAAGCAGTCTAGGAGGTCAAATCATGAAAGCCATGTGTGCAAATGCCAGGAGCCTTAGCAACAAGATGGAAGATCTGAGGCTGTCATGGTACAGTCAGACCTGTACATTGTGGCCATCACTGAAACCTGATGTAATGATAACCATGACTGGGAGATGGCCATACCTGGCTACAACATATTCAGAAGAGACAGAGCAGGCAGGAAGGGAGGAGGAGTGGCACTGTATGTGAAAAATGACATAAAGGCCACAGAGATCCAGGAGGAACAAAATGGGAGAGAGATACTGTGGGTTAAGCTGGAAAGGAAAATGGGGACAGCCATCCGCACAGGTGTGCTTTATAGACCACCAGCCCAGGAGGAAGAAAAAGATAGGAGTGATGCTAGCCATCCAAAGGATGGCAGACAAGGGTGAGGTAGTACTGGTTGAGACTTCAATATTCCAGATGTGGACTGGAGCATCCCAGCAGCAGCATCAACTAGGAGCAGATTTATCCTGGACTCCTTCAGGGTGCCTTCCTGCACAACTGGTCATGGAACCAACTCGGCAGAAGGCAATACTGGACCTTGTGCTCACAAACAGGGACAGTGTGATGGGGGTAACAGTGGGGAGCACCTGGGTAACAGTGACCACCAGTCATTGTGGTTTGAAATCACAGAAAGAGCAGAACCAAACCACACAAAACACGTATCCTGGATTTTAGGGGGCAGACTTTGGGAAAATGGGGAGATACTTGAAAGAGGCATTAAGGGAAATGGGACAGGAATCAGGGGTTGAGGAACAGTGGGCAGTATTTAAAATGGGGATTACAAGAACAACAGAATTATGCTTTAAACAGGTTAGCAAGAGGAAAAGGAAGAGGAGACCATTATGGTTTTCCAAAGAGGTAGCAAAGAAAGTGAAAGCCAAAAAGATTGCATTCAGGCAATACAAAAAGACACAGGCTGTAGGGGATAGGGAGAAGTACCAGCAGAAGCAAAGGGAGGCAGGGAGGTCAGTAAGGGAAGCCAAAGCTCAGACAGAAGAACACATTGCAAAATCAGTGGGTAGAGGGACAAACCTTTACAGGTACATAAGTGAAAAAGAAAGACAAAGGAGGGATAGTGAGACTGAAGGGGGAGGATGGGAGCTGCATGGAGGATGACAACAGTAAAGCTGACATATTGAACAGGTATTTCTGCTCAGTCTTTACTGAGGAAGAGGGGGGTAATGGGTCTATAGGGAGTACAAGGGGTGAGAATGGTGCGGAAATGGACACAAGTCCCTTTACACGAGAAAGGGTCCTGAAGGAACTGGAAGTAATAAGAGTTGATAAAGCAATGGGGCCAGACGGGGTGCACCCCAGGGTCCTTAAAGAACTAAGAGAGGTGGTGGCTGAACCTCTGGCTATCTTGTTTAGCCGATCACTGGAAACAGGGGAGGTACCCAAAGACTGGAGGACAGCAGATGTAGTCCCCTTATACAAAAGTGGGAACAAAGAGGAAGCAGGGAACTACTGACCAGTCAGCCTCACCTCGGTAGTGGGGAAGATCATGGAAGCACTACTGAAGGAGAGATTGGTGGAACATCTGGTTGTCAATGGACTACAGGACCCAAGGCAGCATGGTTTCACCAGGGGAGGTCATGTCAGACCAACCTCGTTGAATTTTTTGACTGGTGACTAGGGAGGTGGATCAGGGGAGGGCAGTGGACATGGCCTATCTGGACTTCAGCAAGGCCTTTGACACTGTGCCACATAGAAGACTATTACACAAACTGGGGAATATGGGTGTGGCAGGACAGTAGTGTGGTGGGTAGGTAACTGGCTGGGTGGCAGGGCACAGAGGGTGGTGGTAAATGGCTGTCACTCCACAGAGGAAAAGTGACCAGTGGGGTACCACAGGGATCAGTGCTGGGACCGGTCCTATTCAACATTTTCATCAGTGACATTGTGCAGGATCTAGAAGGCAGAATTTCACTGTTACGCTGATGACACAAAGCTCTGTAACAGAGTAGACACACCAGAGGGTGTAGACAGAATGAGAAGCGACCTGCAGAAACTTGAAGAATGGTCAAGGGTTTGGCAGTTGAAATTCAATGCAAAGAAGTGCAAGATAATGCATATGGGGCACAAAACCCTGGCACAATATATCAGTTGGGGGTGAGGATATAGCATGCACCAAGCAGGAAAGGGATCTTGGGGTTGTCATCTCTGATGACCTCAAGGTAGGGAAACAGTGTGACAAGACAGCAGGTAAAGCAAATAGGATGCTGGGATGTATAGGCAGGGCATCACCAGCAGGAAAAGGAGGTCATAATTCCGTATACAAGACACTAGTGAGGCCCCACCTGGAGTACAGTGTACAGTTCTGGAGACCATACCTACGTAAGGACATAGACAGGGTAGAGAAGGTTCAGAGGAGGGCAACAAAGATGGTGCATGGATTGCATCACAAGTCCTATGAAGACAGGTTGAAGGAACTGAACATGTACTCCCTGGAGGAGAGGAGGGAGAGGGATATGATAGAGACATACAAGTATCTTACAGGGAGGAACAGGGTGCAGGAAAACACTATTTTTAGCCGAAAAGATGTTCCAGGACTAGAGGGCATGGGATGAAGTTGGAGGGAGGACGATTCAGAGGAAACATGAGAAAGAATTTCTTCACAGAACGGTGGTGGACAAGTGGAACACCCTGCCAGAGGAAGTGGTGGGGGCTGAAACAATCACGGGATTTAAGAATGCATGGGATAGACATAAAGGAATTCTAAAGGTCAGGGGTAAGGGGCAACAGACTTCTAGGAAAACAAACTGAACTTACAAGCTCAAATGGGCAGACTGTTTGGGCCATAGGCCCTTATCTGCCGACACTGTCTATGTATCTATGTATCTATGTAATTAATGTATTAATGTGAGGCATATTGAAATCTCCCAGTATTATTACATCCCTATGATCAGAGAAATGGGCAATATCATTAATCAAAGCATTCCAATGTATAGTGTCAGATGCTGCTGTTGGTTAACTAGGATTTGCAGCTTATCTGTTAGGTAGGAAAATGGGCAGACTAGGTGGGCCAAGTGGTCCTTATCTGCCATCAAATTCTATGTTTCTATGTAGCTCGTAAGAGGGAATATCTGATATTGAGACAAACCCCACCTCCCTTCTTATCTACTCTGTTTTTGTGGTAGAGTTTATAACCCATTATTTGTTGACTCCACTGGAAATGTAAGTCCCACCAGGTTTCTGTTATTGCAATTATAGCCAGGTTTAACAATTTACTTTTTGCTTCTAGTTCCAATAGTCTGGATATGTTCAAAGAATGGGCATTCAGGGACAACATTTTAAATGTTGCAAGGCACTGGGTGTTGGAATTAATTAGAGACGTGGGTAGTTTCCCATTCTCACCCTTTTTGGTCAGTTTAAATGATTATTAATAATGTTTAGAAAGGATTTTCCCAACATGATGCTGCCTCTTCTGTTAGGATGCAGACCATCCCAACAGTACAAAGAAGATTTATCAAAAATGTTTTCCCAATGGGTTATACAGTGTATGTTCTGTCTAATGAACCATTTCCATAACCAATCATTTATTAGTTTAATCTTTGAGGTTACAACATGGGTAGCTCTGGGAACTGGTAGAATTTCTGAAAAACAGACAGAACACCCTTTATCCACAAGTAAATTGTTAAGTGCAATGATGTCTTGTTTCAGTTTATTTAGGCTTATGGGTTGTATGTCGTTTGTAGCTGCGTGTATTATAACAAGGGGGTTTGGTCCTGAATTATGTAAAATATTGGGAATTCTAGCCATGATATCAGTTATTTTTGCTCCCTTAAAGCTGGAACAGGTGCGATTAATCTTGTCTGGGTTACAAATGGCCCTGTCCAAATGCTTAGTTAAGGAGCCGTCAGGTACAAATATCTGTTTAGGATTGTTAGTAGAGGTGGGGGCAGTGAGAGGACTAATAGGGGGCACTGGGAAGAATGTTGTGATGTTAATTGCTTTGACAGCTGATGTAGGTAGTGATTGGATATTCTGAGTGGTAGGTAAGGAAAGGGTCATATCTCTTTGAATTTTCTGAGGATCAGAGACTGTTAATGGGACAGAACCTTGGAATTTCTTTGTAGTCAAATTACCCATTGGTACAGGTTCTAAAACTTTAATAGTATTCAGTGTAGGACAAGACACCAAATTATCTATGGTTGTAGTTTTGCATAGATACATAGATACATAGACAGTGTCGGCAGATAAGGGCCTATGGCCCAAACAGTCTGCCCATTTGAGCTTGTAAGTTCAGTTTATGTTTTCCTAGAAGTCTGTTGCCCCTTACCCCTGACCTCCAGAATTCCTTTATGTCTATCCCATGCATTCTTAAATCCCGTGATTGTTTCAGCCCCCACCACTTCCGCTGGCAGGGTGTTCCACTTATCCACCACCCATTCTGTGAAGAAATTCTTCCTCATGTTTCCTCTGAATCGTCCTCCTTCCAACTTCATCCTATGCCCTCTTGTCCTGGAACATCTTTTTTGCTTAAAAATAGTGTTTTCCTGCACCCTGTTCCTCCCTGTGAGATATTTTTATCCTGGGGTTCAATATCATTTAGTGATGAATATCTATTTTGTAGAGGAATTTGAAAGGAATGATGAATTTGCACCCCCCCGCATCTCGTTTTACAATTTGGTACCATGGCCCAGTCAACTACAGAAGAGTGGGGATGAGTAATAACTGGTTCCAAAGCAATAGAATCGGTAATGGAATTTGTGGAATCAATAGGAAGAGGATTACTGGAGGTGTACTGTTCTACTGCTTGATCAATAACGTTTTCCAAGCTTGGAATATCACTACTTACTGTTTCTCTACTAAGAAGACTAGTGATTTGATCTTGAAGGGACTTAATTAGTAGACATTTGTCGCAGATAAACTCTGTGACAGGAAGTCCTAAGCTGAACACTAGACAATGATTACACTGCTTAAAGGTGCCTTCCACTGTAACAGCTGACATTGTATTACTTGACTTGCTGGTTAGTAAATGTTTAGTCATACCCCAGTATCCCCAGTGGACAGAGTAGAAATGCAAATTCTATACAATCTTACGTCCTGCTTCTCCCGCTAAACATGCAAAACATGCGCGGGGACGCATGTGTCTTTGAGTGCATCTTCAAGCGTGCCTCGCTCACTGCAGGGCTAGCTTTATATGAGCCTCAATCTGGAAGTGTGTCTGTGGGATCACAAAGCACACGCTCAAACCTTGTCCACTTTAAACAAAAGGTTTAAAATGCAAACACCACCAGAGCGGTGCTAAAATATCCAAAATACCTGCAAAGCTGCTTAAAAATATATGGACAGCAGGGTCCCTCCACCCACAAACAAAACGGGGCTCACACAGTGTTTCACACACATATGTTACAAGCACAACTCAGAGCAAGGTCTATAGTGTAGTGGAGTTCCTGTGCAGAGCAGTGTCTTACGCAGAGGTTTTCTATTTAAATGCTATTGGTCAGATGTTCCATCATATACTGTATAGAGAATATTGGATGGGCAACTGTGCACAACCAGTGTGTTCTTCCACAGAGGGGTTCTGATTCCTTCTGACCTTGAGAGCGATGATTGAGAGGTCAATGAGAATTAGAACCCCAAGGTGGTAGAACACACTGGTTATGCATAAAGTTGCTCATCCTGTATTTATTATAATGTATAGTATTATGTGAAATGTGAGCATTGTGCCTTTGTTCTCTTTCACAATGAAACTGACTGGTTCTTTTGTGTTCCCCCCAGTTGCTGTTTTTTACGTAAGCAATAAACCATGACAGCTTATATGTTAGACAGTTCTAACGCTCGGCTAGGGGGTGTAGTGATGCATAAGGCCTCAGGCTGAATGCATCCAGCACCCTAGCCATGCATTAGAATTGTTTAATACACACCCCAGTGTGGTTTATTGTGCTTATAAAATGGATCTCTAAGCTATATGTGTATTTTAAAATTTTAATGAATTGGCTAAAATTATAAAAATGTAAAATAATTGTTGCTTTGCTATGTAAAGTAGTTCCTCCACCTACATCAGCTTGCTGTGCATTTTTTTTTATTTAGGTGTTTTGGCCTGTTATGACCACCGTAGCTGTCCTTGTACTGTAGCTGGTTGCCATGGCTTTGCCCCCCCCCTTTACACACAGAGTGAAATATTAAATTCGCTGGATTGTGCTGGTTAGATTGTTTTCAGTGTTTTTCCTTTTTTGTTATATCGTTTCAAGTTTTCCATCTTTTTTATGTGTATTGTACTGAGTACTGAGGGAGAGAAAGCGAGAGCATGAGTGGGCTGGTAGCCAAGCATTCGGGTGGCCGGTTAGAAAGCTGAGTTGCTGCATCGGTTATATCTGCTCCTGCGTGCCTGTAAGGTAAAAAAGAGCACATGGTTCTAATGTGCAGCAAATGGTTCTAATGTGCAGCATCTGTTTCAGTTTGTTGAGAAGATGTGTGCTGCATTTTGTGAATGGTCGTACCTCCAGCTCCATTCTGCCTGCAAGGTATTGTGTTTCATTGAGCAGCGGTATCCCCCCCACCCCCGCATGTGTGAGGTGTATGTGAATTTAAAAAAAAAGTAAGTAACGGAAACATTTTTTGTATCTCTGAGAGCAGCTCAGAACTCTGAAAGGTTGAGCAGTACCAAAATTGGCTATAAAGACTGCAGAAGCAGTTAGGTGCATGAGCTGAGTTTGTGCTTAGCGGTGATTAAAAATGGCAGTGATTCAAAAACGAAAATTCCTTTTGGCTGATTGTCTTCTTAATACTTAACTTTTTCAATGTAACTCTGATTGCCTGAACTTTTTGCTAGTCATGAGTTAGACAATTAGAATGCACGGCTAACAACCAAACAAAAGGTTCAAAACGCCTTGCCCATTTTATAAAGTGCATGGTGGCATGGGACATGTATCTAGGCAAAACTAATGTAACACATTATTCAGTGAACTTTAATGTAGACCAAACAGTAAGGGTAAAAAAGATTTAAAATTATTAAGCCATAACACATTCAAACAATGCACAGAAAACACATAGGGGAAACAAACAGAGTTTACATGTCAGGTGTTAGAATGTATGTAATGCAGCAGAATGCTGATGCTGTATCAATCTGTGGAATGCTGTGGGATACTAATGTTCTGCCAACAGTCTGCTGAATTATTTTAATAGGCTGATGTACCCGTGCAAAACAGCAGACCATTCCTATACATAACAGATGATTGATTGCTATGAACCATGCACTACAGCCCTGTGTTGTCACTGAATTATATTGGTCAGATGTTCCATCATACACTATTTTACAGTAGGCACCATTACTTCCCTTCCCCTCCCCACCCCACTAGTGCTAACCAGCAGCCAGATGAGACATGGCTGGATACCACAGGTGGCGGTAGGTCACATTTCCAAAGGCCCCCACCCATATAAGACCTCATAACAGATTAGCATTCTGCATAGATTCCCCAAGATCTTTATGACTGTCTCTGAGTTTTGACCTTAAAATATAAGTTGACATGCATCTGACAAACCCTTGCCTGATCTATACAATTTATTTTATTTTATTTATTGAAAAGTTTCACCAGGAAAGGCACACTGAACTATATAAAATTGCTTGTCTCACAGAGCGTCTTGGGGGGAAGGGGAACATGGGAGTACAATAATCAACAGTACATTTCCATGCAATATTATAGAAAAGTATATACTGTATACAATATCCAACAACACATTTCCAAAGGTAATATAAAACAAAGAAGCAACAGAGTGAAAAAAAACAATACATCAGTAGCATTAGATAGACACTGGGATTTGATGCGAGAGGAGCAAATTAACAGCTCTGCAGACTAAAACATACAATGCAGACAAGGAAGTGCAATAAAGTACATTGGTTTCTCCTCACATTAAGTGCTAGGCTGGGAAAGGAGATGGGGAAGCCAGAGGAGAAATTAGGAGAAGTGAGTAGCCAGAGGGGAAATTAGGAGCAGCTGCACGATGGAAAGAGGAAGTTGAAGAGGGAGATTGAGATGGACCATGGGGAGGAGGAGGAGGAGGAGTGCCTGATTTGTTGAGGCATTGAGTTCCAGAGCTTAGGGAATATATAGGAGAATGATGATTGGCCTAGAGAGGTGGTGCATTGTGGTATAGCTAGGGTGTGGGAGTCACTGGATCCGAAGGAGAGAGGGGGCAGTGGGGTGGGAGGACAGTGAGGAGGCAAGGTAAGGGGAAAGTGTATCAAACCAGAATTTAGAGGCAAATTGTATGCAGTGGGCTAGACGATGGTTTTCCAGGGAAGAAAAAGCTAGAGAGCAATTTAGATCACTGGGTGGGTATTGGTAGGGACATCCAGAGCAAAACAACAGAAAGCATTGAAAAGGGAAATCCAATCTGGTTAAGGATGACTTCGGTGCGGCACTGCAGACTACGTCACAGTAGTCAATGATGGGTAGTATCATTTTCTGGACAATCTCCCGCCTGGCCTGCAGAGGTAGCAGCTTCAGTTCCTATAAAGAGTGCCTAATTTGGGGTGCAGCTTTTTCAGGATGGAGTCTATGTGTCCAGTGAAGTTTATAGGCTGGTCTAGCCAGACCCCGAGATACCTAAAGAAGGAGGAGGTGTCCTCTCGAGTAGATCCATCAAGAGAGTGGAAAGAAGGCAATTTAGTTAGCCTAGAGAGCCTCTGCCTAGTGCCGAAGGCCATGGAGACTGCTTTCTTGGTGTTGAGGAAAAGCTGAGGGGAGCTTAGCCATTGCTGAACTTTCCCAAAGTCATGTTGAAGTGTGGAAGTGACATCAGTTGGCGAATGGCCAGAGTAGAAAAGGACAGTATCATCAGCATTCATATGGATGGAAGAGGAGGTGCATACTGACAGGAGGTTATTAAGGAATACGGAGAATAGTAGGGGGCTAAAGACAGAGCCTTGGGGTATGCCAGCATTAATCTGGAGTTGGGGAAGGTAAAATCAACAATTTTGACTGACTGTGTCCACTCTGTTAGGTAGGAGCTAAACCAGTTTGTGGGTGAATCAGACAAGCCAGCATATCACAGATTATCTAGGAGGAGAGAGTGGGAGGCAGTGACAAAAGCCTTTGCTAGGTTTACAAAGATCACAGGTGTGATTAGACCAGTGTTCATATCTGAGAGTATGGAATCGGAGAACCTAAATAAGGAAGTGGTAGTGGAGTGATCTTTCCTAAAGCCAGAGTGGTAGGGAGTGAAAAAGGCAGATTTGGAGAGGTAAGAGGAGAGTTGGGAGAGGACCAGGTGCTCCTGAAGCTTAGTGAGAACAGATAAGAGAGAGATTGGCTGCTAGTTCCCAGGCAGAGAAGGGTCACTTCCCTTGGGTGGTGGGAGAACTACAGCATGCTTTCATGGGTCAGGAACAGAGGTCAGTGAGAAGGAAAGGTTTAGTAAGGCATATAAGTAATGTTTTCAAAATAATTCCGATCCTCCAGAGGAAACGCCAACTCATTGGCTGAGGCATTCTGGATTAAATGACCCATCCACAACTCAGAAAAAGATTGAAGATTGCACCCTCCCAGTGTCAATGTACAAGTTAAAAATTCTGTTTCATCATGCAAACCAAGCTCTGATTTTTCATATTAAAAAAACCTCTGGTGCCCGTATATATATATCTGTGATCATGCCTGTTGACCTATAACTGCAATCTGAAACTCAGTAGAGTTATTTCTTCCACCAATTTGAAAACTTACTATTTGTTCTCGAAAGTTTCTTTTCTACATTGAGAGCAACCCCAGATCACAAGGTCTGCCGTCAGTGCTTAAAGAGCAAGTGTACATGTTGGAATTAATACTAGATTCTGAAGAAGTCAGCTATCACTTCTAGTATATAACTTTTGTCTTTTCTGGTTTGCTAATTAGAATAGTCTCTGCCTGCCAGTACTAGCTGTGATGTGTGCAACACCACTCTCTCTGGAGGCTGATATACAGTAGTCAGTTCAGTTCCTTCCTATACCTCATCACCTAGACCTTATCGCTGGATTATTCAGACTTTTGGGGCTTATAACTGTTCTCGGTTGGTTGGTTTTGTCTGAGTACCATCCGATGAAGAATTGGAAGCTTTGAAAGATGAGGAACCTGTCAGGAAGTGATTTTTGGACATTGAATGAGGAGACTTTGGCGGTGAATGTCCTGTCAGACTCCTACAGTCGGCGCAGCAAGGTGGCCAGGTTGGTGGGCTAAGAGCAGTTTAATTTGAGGATGTACAGTAGTAGCACTGAATTAGTCAAAGGATTTTTAAGGATTTTTAAATATCCCTATTGAGAATTGTGAAATCTTTAGTTAGGGATTTTGTTTTGTTTGTTAGTGTGTTCGCTGCTACTTAGAGAGGGTTATCTCATCTGATAGTGACGTTGAAAATCTACCAAATGGCACTTACGTATTGTAATAGGAACTGGCCTCTTTCTGTAGGTATAACAAAAATAATTTTAGAGGATTGTTTTTCCCTAAATTTTGTGAAGGATAAATAGGGAATCTCTCAAAATTGCTTGACATATTCGGCACTACTACTGTAACTAGAGGATTCTGATCCTCCCAGTGGGTTCAAATGTGGGTATGCAGCTGGGTGGGGGCCTTCAGCTCTATCTCACTGGGTAGCTGGTGGTGTGGGTGGGTGGCCTTCAGGGTCTTTCTGCTAGTCCCGCTGCTCGGGTGGGGCTGGATGGAAACCCGTAGTGCTGGCTGTATACTGTGCGGCTGACCCCGGTTGTGGATTTTTCGGGGCTTGTGTTAGCCTCAGTGCTGCCAGCAACTGACTGAAGAGAACTTTGTCCGATTCCTTTAGGAAGGCAGTGAGAGTGCCTCTGGACTAGGAAGTATTTGGACTTTTGGTTCCATCCCTTCTTCAGTGAGAGTGACTAGTGGATATGAAGAACCCAGTAAGACTTTTTATCTGTCTTGCCCTGGAAGTGTGAGTTCCTGGGATTTTTCTATCTGCCTTTTTGGAAGTGAGAGATCTACTGGGGACTGGAAAGACTGTTTCTTTTCATATCATTGTGAACTTTTAGTAGCTCTGAAGAGTTTCTACTCTGCATGTTTTTTTGCTATCTAAACTGTCAGCAGACTTGAACTCAAAAAATTGTGATTTTATATTTTATTTAATTTAATTTTTGTTTTTTTGGCTGAAGGGGAGTTTTGTTTTGTTTAATTTTTAAAGATTAGTTTAATGTTATATGGTTTTATTCTCTGCTTAATATGGTTGCCAGAATGTGTTGGAGGCCTGCCCCCACAGTCATGCACTATTCATCCTCCATCCTCCGCTCTCTCTGCCCTTTTGTCTCACCCCCCCACTACATTATTCTATCTACCAGCACTGTAGAGCACTGGGTATTACACATCAGGGGAGGAAGGGTGGTTGAGGGGTGTGAACAGCAGAGGTTGAATGAGCAGGGTCATCGCATTGGGGTTGGGTCCAGAAGATGCCCTGGGGTGAAATGGAACCCAGACCGTGGTCCCCCCACCTGGTTTCCTTACCCAAAGGCACCACCAATTTGGGTGGGCATGTAGTTCAGGGAGCTCCGGAAGTTCATCCAACTCAAGCGGTGTTATGCAATGCCAGATCTATTAAAAACAAGACTGCAATTATTGCAAATGTCGTAAATTTGGTGGATCTGGCTTGCATCACCGAGACCTGGCTAGATGAGAACTCTGCCCCTATATTAGAGGCTGCTATTCCAGCCAGCTACCCGGTGATCCACTGCTCGAGATTGGATCACGGGGGTGTTGCGGACTGTTTCAAGACCGAACTGGGCCTCATGAATATACCAGCTGAGGAGACTGAGTTATTTGAGTGTACTGTGGTAGCAGGTGTAGCTTGTAGGTTCGTCCTCATCTACCATCCACCATCCACCCAGGGATGGGAAACAGTTCCTTCAGGAAGTGTCGGATTTCATCATCGACATGGCATCTGAGTCTCCCAGGCTGATAGTCCTGGGCAACTTTAATGCTTGGGTTGACAAGGAACTCTTGCAATTTGGACAATACTTCCTCCAGTTGATGACATCTCTGTGCCTTACACAGGTAGTCACCACTGCTACCCATAAACATGGTCACTCTCTAGACTTAGTTTTTCTCCTGGGGATCAAAGCCTAGGATTTGGGGGTGGACCCAGTTTGATGGTTCAATCACTACACCATGAGGTTCAATTTCAGTGCCCCCCCTTGAAGGTCTATCCTTGTGGAGATGGTCAATAATTGCTCTTTACAAGATGTCAGTTCTGAAAGCTTAACGGCGGTACTTGACCTATCATCTATTCCAGTAGCAAACAGTGACCTAGAGGACCTCGTGGTGGCCTATAATATGGCCATTTCAGTGGCTCTGGATGTCATTGCTCCTGTCCATGTTTGTTCTCTCTCCCTTTGCCCTCAGGCCCCATGGTTTGATGGGACCTTGAGGGAGATGTGGTGACTAGGACAAAGGTTAGACTGCTGCTGGCGGAGATCTGCCCTTGATGCCGACTGCCTTAGGTTGATGGACCATTATCAAGTCTATCAATCTACAATCACCCATAAGAAGGCAGAGTTCCTGTCTGGGGAGATTGCAGCCACTTAGAATTGATCAGCTCAGCTTTTCAGAGCTGTGGACAGACTGTGCAACCCAGCTTGTCTACAAGTTTGGAAAGTATTTTCACAAATAGAGTGCGATGAGCTTGCTCAGTTCTTTGAGGCTAAGGTGGCTGACATCAAGGCAGCTCTCCAACCGGCACACTCTATGGGCACTCCTGGTGGCCAGCGCTTGACCACTAGCCTCCAGCTTTCCTGGAGTACCTTCAACAGCCCGGAGTTCATGAATATCATGAGGATTGTCCAGGGTGCACTCCCTATGTTCTGTAGTTTGGACCCAGGACCAACTTCCCTGGTTTTGGTTGTATTGATCCTATTGGTCTGGTCCTTGCATGGATAGTTTGGTGCTCCTTGGAAAATGGTGAGTTTTCTAGCTCCCTGAAGGAAGCGGTGGTAACACCCCTCCTGAAGAAAGCTTCTTTAGACCCGAACTTCCAGGTGAACTACAGACTGATCTCTAACAATCCCTTTCTAGGGAAGGTTGTTGAGAAGATAGTGGCCATACAGCTGGAGAGCCATTTGACCATCCATGATATCTATGAACCCCTCCATTCCAGTTTCTGAAAGAGGCATAGTATGGAGATAGTGCTGGTTTGAGTGCTCAATGATCTCCTGATGTCTAGAGATTGGAAGAACTGCTCCATCTTGGTCTTTCTTGATCTCTCATCAGCGTTTGACACTGTGGACCATGGGGTTCTGCTCAGTCATCTGAGGTTCATCTGTGGCCTGTCGGATGCAGTCCTCCGGTGGTTTACATCTTTCCTCACTGGAAGAACTCAGAGGGTGGTGTCTGGGATTTATCCTTTGGACCCAATCCCTCTGTCATGTGGGGTTCCTCAGGGATCGGTGTTGTCCCCCATGATGTTCGGAGTGTACATGCTGCCCCTCAGAGACATTGTATGGAGGTATGGGCTGAGGTTTCGCTGCTATGCTGATAACACCCAGCTCTACCTTTCTTTTGCACCCGGCCAGAATAGAGCTCTCTCATTCTTTAATAACTGCCTGGCAGAGATCTGGGGGTGGATGGATTTGAGCTGGTTGAAGTTGAACTCAGGAAAGACTGAAGTGCTGGCTGTGACCAAGGGACGCTGGATAGGGGGGTCGGGGGGTAGGTTCACCCTTGGGGCTTTTTCTTGGGGGTTTATCACTCCCAGCCTCTGAACAGGTGCGGAACCTGGGGTTAATCTTTGATGAAGGGCTGACCCTGCATTCACTGGTATTGGCCACTGCCAAGACTTCCTTCTACCATCTGAGGAATATTGCCAGGGTTAAGCACGTTATTCCATCTGGTGACCTTCCCACGTTGGTTCACATCATTGTGTCCTTACTTGGACTATTGCAACTCCCTATACCTAGGGCTACCTGGGGTGGAAATCTGCCATTTGCAGCTAGTACAGAACGCAGCGGCCCAGATTTTGACAGGAACCTCTCAGTCCTGCCATATTTCTCCAGTGCTGCGCGGTCTACACTGGCTGCAGGTACAATAGCGGATCACCTTTAAAGTTGGTTTGCTGACTTATAAAGCCCTACATAGACAGGGACCAACTACCTGAAAGAGCTTCTGGTACCCTACCACCCCGGGCGATCGCTCCGCTCAGCTGGCGAGGGGTTGCTAGAGAATCCAGGAGTCTGTCTAAAATCTTCTAGGGGCCAGGCATTTATACATGCGGACCCTTCTTTCTGGAATTCTCTACCCCACCAGTTATGTGAGTATGTGACCGTGAAGGGATTTAAACGAGCTCTGAAAACACACATTTGGCACCAAGCATTTGGCGACTGATTGGCGGTTTTATTTCAATTTTGGTTGTCTGTTGTATCAACTAAGCTGCTGCAATATGTGTAATATGTGGTTTTTCTTTTTTTATTTTGTTCGGTGTCTTGGTTTTGGAAAGGCGCCATATTATTATTATTATTATTATTATTATTATTACCATAGTGACCTCACTGAATGTCACATCTCTAGTACCAAAAAGAGCTCAGTCTCCTTGTGCCTGATTGCTAATCTGTTATCTATCACTTTGCACCCGATAAATCAGCCAATTAAACTAGACGTATTTAGCAATGGTATAGAATTAAGTCGGATGCCTTATCTGTTTGCAGCACTGGGGGCTCTATATGAAGATCACTTAATTAATATTATTTAGTTGTGGAGAGTGCTCATTGTGATTGTCACATAACTGAAATGTTATATGCTTTTTATCATATATGTGTAATTGTCTATTATGAAAATGGACCTTCTCTGAAATGAGCATTCGCTCAATGGCGTTTGTAGCATCTATCCAATTTCATGTATCATGAATAAAATGTTTTACTACATACATACATGTTACTAATCAGACAGTAGGGTTTGTGATGTACCAATGAGCGAGGTCACTTGCTGATGATGTAATGGGAGGAATTTATTTATTTATTTATTGAAATGTTTCACCAGGAATACATACTGTGCAAAAAAGCTAATTTCCAGAGGTGTCTTGGGGGAGGGAAAATGGTATAAATACAGCAGGTAATGACAATGACAACATTTAGCAAACCAATAGACAAACATGGCTAACAGTTACAAAATGGATATGAGAAATTAATATACATAGTAAGTGCTTCAGCATTGGTCTAAAGGAGTAGCATACAACTTCCATGTACTATAGCTAAGGTTCAAGGAGAACATACATCTTCGGAGTGCAAATAGCTTAGTTTACAAGTGAGGATGGGAGTACCTTGAGGAGAGAGGGAGGTAGATCAAGAATTTAGGTAGGTGCAGTTGCATGTGGAGGTAGTGAAACTGCATGAGAGAGGAGAGGGCATGGAATGAGGGTGCATTATGAATGTTGGTGGGGAGGGAGTTCCAAAGTTTGGGAAAGTGATGGGAGAAGGATGCCTGGCCTACAGTTGATAACCTGAGGTGGTGGCAAGGGTATGCACAGAACTTCTCCTGAGGAAGCGAGATGAGGGCGGAAGGGAGAGGGAGGCTTAGAGGTAAGACAGGACCACACCGAGCCAGTACTTACTAGTGAAGTTGGTGCAATGAGCCAGGCGGCAATCACTGGGAGAGGAGAGTGCCAGGGATTTATATAGGGAGCAGTGGTGAGTGCATGGAGTGTAGTCAAGAGCAAAGAGACCAAAGGAGTGGAGGAGTGTGTCCAGTCTGGCTAGGGTGGTTTTTGGGGACAGCACTGTAGACTACATCACCGTAGTCGAAGCTTGGAAAGATTATTCCCAGTAGAATTTCTATGTGGACCAGCAAGAGAATGCATTCATGGTTCCAGTAAAGGGCATCCAGTTTGGGTTCAGTGTCAGGAGTGCCCAGACAGTGTTTGAGGGGGAGACAGAACAGAAGAGGAAGGGGTGCACAGGTGGAATTGGGGGTCAGGGAGATGTGGGGGGAGAGAGGATATGAGAGAGGAGGCACAGGAGGAAAAGTAGGTATTAAATGCACTAGCTACTGAGGGATGGTCTGAAAGGATTAAGTCAGCTACTATAAGAGTAGGGGGAGGTGGGCAGTTTGGGGATGAGAAAAGAGTGTGTACTACCTTCCAAAATTTAGATGGCTGGTTTATATTTGAATGAAAGGTGCTAGAGAAGTATTTGGATTTGGCTTGCTGGACTAATCTGGTGCACGTATTATGGTGTTGGCTGTATTTTTGGTAGACAGTGGTGGGGAGTGACTGTGTGTGGAAAAAGTGGTCTTTACAAGCTAAATATTGGGTCCTTAGACAATCCAGGAGGTCAGATGTGATTCAAGGGAGGTGGGAACCACAGACTCTGATGCATCTGAGCGGAGCATATCGATTCCAGATATTGAGGAAGACTGATTTGAAATAGTTGAGTTTTGTGTCTATGTTTATTGAGTTGGAAAGGGTGATGGGTGACCAGTCTGTCCTGTTTAGGTCATGAAGTAAGGGTCTGAGGTCTAGTGATTTGAAGGAGTGAATATGTAAGAATTTGGGAGAGGCATGGCAATGCTGAAGTTCCGAACAGAGTAGGTGATGGTCACTCAGCGTGTCTGGCAGAACACCTGTGTTTATAAAACAGTGATGGTGCGAGTCCAGGACCCAGTCAATTAAGGAGTGGTTATGAGTTTTTTTGTTGAGTTGTGGTGGTTCTGTGATTAGCTGGGATAGGTTAAGGGTTGTGATTTCAGAGCGGGAGAAGGAATGTGCAGAGGCAAGCCAATTCAGGTTGAAGTCACCCAAAATTAGTAGTTCACCCGTGGAAGCGAAGGTAGATAGGGATGCCAGTAGGTCCATGATTGAGTTGGAGGGGGAGTGTAGGACAGTAGTAAACACCTGCTATAAAGATCGGAAGGGAGGAGGGAGGTGACATCTTTATAAGAATTTACTCATACATGGAGGGGGTGCAGGAAGTCAGGACTGTAGTGAAGTGCATTTGAGGTACATGGCTACCCTAAAGCTAGACATCTGATTCCAGGCAAAGAACTGCTTTTCAAATCACACACTATACTATTAGACAGAAAACCATCTAATGAGTATGTAGAAGAAAAACCCTTCCGAAATGACAATTAATAAGGGACTACCTTTATACATGGCTAAAAGCCTTTGCCTGCTATTTTTTGTGGTTCTACTGGCTCTATAAACTCTCCATACAACCTGCTTGTAGTATTGCTCACCTTTAAAAAGCATTTCCATGTGTGCTCTATGCACTACGGATGGGTCTACATCCAGGCTTCCAACAAGACCACTGTTATATTACTTGATCGACGTTTAATATTTTGCTGAATCCCAGTAAGGACTTTCATTTGTCTTGTTTACTGCACTGCTGCGTTAGGGTTCTGTTTTTGCTTGTTCATTACCTTGGCACTCACATCCTGTTCTTGGTTTCCAGCACTAATTTCTATATGATTTTTCATGTTTCAGCAATAAAAGTTACAGTAGGCCTTGGCAGTACCCCAATATCTTGAAAACATAGACACAGAATTTGTTGGCAGAACAGGACTACTTGACCCATGCACACTGCCTAGATGGTACATGCCTTGTTCGTCTCTACAAACCCTAACTGGTTTCTGGTGACTCGTTCTCCTCCTTGACTATTTACTAATATTCTCCTATGTCTGTCACATGCATGCTACACCACATCCGCTGGCAGTCTGTTCTAGCCATCCACCACTCTTTCGCTGAAACAGAACTTCCTCAGATTCCTCTTAAACTCCCCCCACCAGCTTCATTGCATGCCCCCTGGTCCCTTTGCTGTTTCTTATTTGAAAGGGGCTCCCAATCTGCACCCTGTTCACCCCTGTGAGGTACTTGTAGGTCTCCATCATGTCTCTATCACCTCTTCGCATAAGACTGAATTTCAGTGCATTCTGTTCCTGTTGTTGAAGACTTTGCATGACTGCTGGCTCTTTTTCCTTTTGATGCCATCTGTCCCTGCTGCTTACACAGTATTGTCCCTGAAATCATCATCTACTGCTTTTGGCATCAAAATCAATTCTGGGCAGCAGACTCTCAAGTTCTAAGCATAGGGCTATGTCGTCAGACAGGTATAGGCTGCAGAAAACAAGGAAGCCTAACTGGGAAGATATCCTGTTTTAATGTAAATGTCTCCAGTGATAAAAAATGGAAGATTCTGAAATTCAGATTTATGGGGAATTGTAATTATGGAATTGTGTGGATGCAACTGTGGATGGTTTTCAGAGCAACTTGATGTATTTTTTTAATTTTTCTTACCAAGTTACGTTGTTACATTTCCCCAAGACTAAGCTCATTCACCTTTTTATTTGCCTAGCTCCTTAATTTATTTAGGTCATTCTGAAACTCATTTATGCCTTCTACTGAAATAATTACTCTAATAAATTTGGTATCATCCTCAACTTGAGAGACTGACCTTTGGGTCACTTATGAATATGCAACACTGACCCCTGTGATGTGCCTCTCATTACTTGACACTATTCAGAAAGGCTACAGTGTTGCACTTCTCTGCCTTTTATTATCCAACCATTGTTCTCCCGTTTGCAATACATTTCTTGTAATATCCTGCTCTCTCATTTGATGTAACAGTGCCTCTTCCAAAGAAGGTGCTGCCACCCTAAGTGACTGCACTGCAGAGGTACACAGTGCGATATGAGTAAGTGCCACACAGTACACAACTATGCCTACCTACAGCGTGCCAATTACAGGCATGCAGCCGCACCATGGGTGCATCCACACAAGGGTCCACAGAGCTGAGGCAGGGGTGTGGCTGTGGATCCCCCCCACCCCATGCTCTGTCCATGATGCTGACCTTCACCCCTGTAGGGGTCCCATAGCAGGAGGTAATGGAGGGCGACCTGCCATATGTGGAGGGGGGCTGCCATAAGGAAGGCAGGTGCACAGCAGAGGGGAGCACATGGTGAGCAGCAGCCCATAATGGCAGTGGCTATACTGTGGACACTACAGCAGGATGAGTTCTAAACACTGTAAGGACACCTCTGTGGAATATGTACTGTGGCACTATCCACACACCAATATGTGTAGAACACCCAAATGCACACACGCAATTTGTACAGTGCAGGCACCACTGTAGCAGTCCAGCTGACCATCCGTAGTGTGTCCAAGTTGCCCCCTACCCATGTCAGCACCATGGCATGGAACCAAATATATGAATGTGTACCTGCCCCTTTTGGGTACAATGGCACCATGATCAGATATGGATGCCCCCCCCCCCGGGGTAGAAGATTCAATACAGGCCTTCACCTCTGACAGCTAAAATGTCACATAGATAGGTAATGTACCAAACAAAATTTATAAGTTTGTCTGTGACAATGACAGAGTCAGAAAGCAGACCCCTAAGCACCCCAGCCCCTGACAATGCTGGCCTTACTGCACCCGCAGTGCATGAACACCCCTGTTCCCAGCCCTGCCTATGATGTACCCCCGTTCTCCACCGCAGGGGCAGGGCCATTGCCAAAATGACCCCAGATATTCCCCACCCTGGCCCTCTGCCTCTCAATAACATGCATGACACAGGGGAGAAGGCTCACCATAACAGCATGTGTTAAGACACAAAAGATCAAATACACAACAATTATACATTTATAAAAGGCACTGCAGTGTTTTGACATTAACGGGTGGTGGCCCTCCTGGTAATTTCAGTGTCCAGAATGCCAGGGTGTTACCTCACACCCCACCAGTGTCTTCTGGTGTTTGCCACAACCTGTGATATGTTGCAGCCAATGCACAAGTGGCATATGCAAAATAGTCCAGTTACCAGTCCAACCACTGTACTCTCCTGTTAGCTCGGGGCTGGGGGAGTTTCTTGGCTGTACCACTTTCAGGAACAAATCCAAGCCAGGGTTATCTTGCTCAGCACACTTGTCTGCCTGTCCTTTTCTGGCTGCACCTCGCCGTCCCCTTCATCTGTGCCCATGTTCAGCAGGGGCCTGTCATTCACATGCCTTTCCAGGACTGGGTTGTATGCCACCAAACTAAAAGAACCAGCACTCTAGACACCAAATGAATTCAGTGATAGGGTAATTTTAATAAATAAACTCTGTAGTACTTAAAAAGTTGTAAGGTGCAATAATTATATTCCCAGTGATATGTTTAAGCTCCTACTCACAAGGGATGCCCCAGCGCTTTGGGTTAACAACCCCTCCATCAGGAAGCAAGGCTAATAATGTCCAAAGTGTATTTAAATACCTTTATACCCAGTAGGGCTGGGAGAACCCAGTGAAGTTCTGATCCTTATTAAATAAGAACTGGAACACGGTGAAGTTCTGATTTATCCTGAGTAGTTGATTAGTTCTGATTTATTGACCAATATTTGAAAAAATGTGGAAAAAAGCAGAAAAGTGGCCAGAGTCGCTCACATTTGACACAGAGGCCCAAAGGAAATAATTTAATGGATTATTTGTATAAAAATTAGAGTAAAACTGCTAAATAAAAAAGCTATCTGTCACTACTAGACCCTTCATGGCTGGCCTATAATGGTGGCATGTCCTGCTCGGGCCCATGACATGAGTGTGCTGGGAAAGGCAGAGAGAGAGAGAGAGACAGACAGATGCAAATGCCTATATCATAGCACCACCAAGCAGTGCAGGCACTGCCAAGCAGCTAAGATTTCTTATTTTATTAATGGTGCTGTGTGGGTTTTATTTTGATGGATGTTCCAGTCAGAGCCGAAAAAGCCAAAGAAATAGATATGAATGATCAAAGGAGCTATACAAAGAAAGCCCGCTCACCCTTCCCATGTGAATTACGGAACTGCTTCACATGCCCCAGTGTACTGTGGTACAAGGTACACTACCTGGTCCAAGAGGTGGTAATGTGCTCTAGTACTACGACTACTTTTACTGAATCTGATTAACATGCTGAGGATGCCGAATCCTTAAAGAAGGAAAACGAAAGACATAGTGACCACCACCCAGGTAGGGAGCCAGTCACACATTGCATTGGTCAAGTGCAGAGCAGTCATATAAAAGTTTGCCACTGCCACCTGAAGACCTGATGACACACAACACAATTACATCCTTCCTGGTTCCACAGTTGCTGCCAGCCACTACCAAGTAATTTAAGTATCACAAATAAAATATAGTAATAATCTCAGCCCAGTTACTGTGAGATGTAACCAAGCTAGCACACCACTCACACACAGACAATAAAGAAATTATATGAATTTTCAGTTTAGTAGCATTTTATTCTGTGAAGTATTTGCAGCCAAATATTGGGGACATGAGAAATATACAAAGAGGATTCAGTTTCTGAACTTTCAGACATCTGTTAAGCCACACACTGTACGAAAATTAAAACATTAGAGTCAGGATTTAGGATTAGTTGCTGGAGAGATCACGTGATGCCTTCCTTGTAGACTGACGCATGGCTACCCCGCTCCCACCTCAATGCTTTAAAAAATACTTTAAATCTAAGTTTTAATAACCAGACTACAAATAGACCTTCTGCTTGCCAAAAGCCTCGGGAACTTTCCAGTGCCCAGTCTGGCCAGAAAAGCCAAACACTAAAGAAGAATAGAGGCTGAAATGAAACAGGCTCTCCTGTCTCGTATGCCGCATCCAACCCTGGGCAAGCAGTTCAAGCGGCCTAAGACGCAAAGCGCCGCTACAGGCAAGAGCTTCCAGTCTTCTACCGACACAGCTCCATTATCAGAGGACAAGTTCCTGGCTGACATGGCACCACTCAAAACAGCTTTCCTGGAATTTGCTTCAGACTTAAAATCTATTAAAACAGCTAAAAGATACCAACAAAGCTCTCTCGGATGTTTCAGCTCATACTACATCCCTAGAAAAATGGCTCGAGTCGAGCCTGATATTACTGCATTGTGACAAAAGTTCAATAAACTGGAGCTTAAAATGGAAGATCTGGAAGGCCGAAACAAATGTAACAACCTGGTTATTTTTGGCCTTCCAGAAGAAGCTGAGGGTCACTCTTCAGTGGTCTTTGCCCAAAAGATACTGCAGAAGATAGCGGGCCCTCCGCAACACTCTACCACATATAAAGTCAAGAGGGACCACAGATTCCTAAGGCATAGGCCACCTCCAGGATCCAAGACCAGACCATTTATCCTGCGCCTTTTGAGTTATATTGACCACCAACATGTTCTGACCACAATAAAGGATCTTCAAGAAATAAAGTGGGAAGAGTCAAAGTTGAGAATTTCTCAGGATCTCCTGGTTGCCACCCACCAGAAACGAGCTGAATACCACCCCTCGATAACAAAACTGATCGCCACTGGCATTAAGTTTTGGATGCTTTATCCTGGCAGATTGTCAGTGCTGCACCAAGGAAGCCGGAAAACATTTGAGAATACAAAGCAAGCTGAACGGGCATTTTCAACACTATTCGCCGACCTCTTCAGCCAGCATTGAAACACTGTCAGTTGCATTAGTTGGGTTGTTTCAGTAAACCAGCTGCCTTATTTGTTTATTAGTCTAAGCCACATACCTGGGATGTGTTCGGTGTCCCTTGTAGCCAACTGGTTGGTGAGCCCACCCCATGAGTGTTTCCCTGCTTTTGGTGTTATCCCCTAGGCCGGTGTTTACGGTTCTGCCACAACCATCTGTGACTGCTCCAGTGCTTGTGCTGCTGTTCCCTGGGAAACCGCCTTGCTCACCCTTGTAGACTTTCCTGGATCCTTTGTTTTGACCTGCTGCCTGGCTTTCTCAGACCTCGATTGGTTTTGTTTGCCTGGAGTGGATTGCGATGGACTTGATCGAAGAGCTAGATCTGTTTTTTGGCCTTCTTACTCGAATGTGCGAGACATTCAGACTGCTCGACCGTGCGCACAATCACAGAGTTACCACATGATCATCTGAACATCTCCAAACCAACCTAGTCTGTGAACTCTCACCAATGCCCAAGGTTTTGTTAGCCTCTGTCAAGCTACCTGAACTTAATAGCGTTTACCTTTCTGGTTCAATGAACAGAGCGTATTGCTCCTAGCTTGGAGTTTATATTTCTCTTTTCTTTCTTTTTTTGGGAGTTTTCTTCTAGTGCTCACCGCAACATAAATCGGGCACGCTGTGGCTTGAACCATAATCGTATCTGGCCCTCATTATTGTTTTAGTTTCAACCCTTATACCTACTTACTTTAATCACAAGCTGCCTTAAAAGTTTGAGTCTTGTATTATCAGTGCAGAGAGAGATCATTAATTTTTCCTTATTTACCAGGCATAGACCAGAGCATAATATATGTGTGCTCACATACTCCTTTTGCTTCTCCCTATATTCCTTTTGACCTTCCCCACCTCGGCATCTCCCTTCTTCTTTCCTTCCTTCTTCCTTCCCCTCCCCTTTTTTGTTTCTCTTACAGGCTCCGTTACCATCAGGACATGCTCCAAACGATCCTTCAAGTACCACATGAGCATTGGGGAAGACTTAGTTTAGTCGTCCCAGTTTATGCAATTTGCTATTAATCAGTAATCTAGTTAAATAAGTAAACTGTTATAATTAGTGTTGTAGGGCTGTTATCAAGTTAATAGTACTGCTTACAACTCCTAGATTTCATATAGTTGTTAGGCTTAATTAGTGTAGTTGAACATTTCTGTCAACAAAATATTGCATTATTTACTGTTTACTTATTAGCTTGGGGTGGGGGGATAAATAGCTGTGCAGCTGTTAGGGAAGCAGTCATGAATTTGATATTGAGTTTTGAACCTCCATTACCGTTATCCCATTATGGGATCCTTTTTATTCTAATCATCAACATCACACTGTGGGGTTCGGGGTGGGGTGCTCAAAGGTTTTTCTTTATGGGTTTAGGCTTCTCGGATGGGTTTGGGGTGGGAATACAGGAAATAATTAAGGGGACGTTTGCCACTGGAGAAGGGTTTGTTATTTTTGCCTCACATACTCTTGATTGGTTATTTTCTATTATACAATGGCAAGACAATTTCCTGCTCTCTGATTGGTTAGTGTGTCCCTGGCACAGTGCGGTTATCACAGCACAACCTCACTGTATTTCCTTGGCTGCCTTGGATGATGAGTATATGGATGATGAGTTGGATGTCATAAAATCTACTAAAACATATTTTTATTTTTATATTTTGTATAACAACTAGCCATTGTATAATAGCAATAATGCACTCCAGGGTGTGGGTTGTGCTGGGATAACCTCACTTCTGGGTCTTTGGATGCACTCGGCCTGAGGCCTCATGCCCAACCACCAAGGCGTGAGGTCATCCCAGCACAACCCACACCCTGTCGTGCATTATTGCTTAAGTAAGCCACTTACCATTTATTTCCATTTCACTACTCCCTATGGGGGGTATAAATACTGTTCTTGGAATATAAAGGGGGCCTAGATTCCTGCCTAGTGAACCAAAGTCTTACTTCATCTCAGAAATCCGCAAATTGATGTAGCCTTCCTACAAGAGACACATCTCTTGCCTACTCAAGTCCATTATTTACGTAGAAATTGGGTAGGTCAAGTGTTTGGTTCAGGCATCGATTCACGTAAAAGAGGTGTCGCTATTATCATATCCTGCAGATTTCCATTTCACCTCATACAAGAAATCTCTGATCCTGGAGGTAGAGTCGTTATCCTGAGGGCCCTTCTGGGTCACTCCAAAGTAATACTAGGTTTCATTTATGGACCCAATACCGATGACCTGGAATTTTTTGCTAATCTCATGGCTATATTAGCTCCCTGGACCATGCTTCCAATAATCCTGGGGGGTGATTGGAATCAGGTATTATCTAATAATTTAGATAGATCTGGTCAGTTCAGGCAATGTTTATCTCCAGGACAAAAAAGCCATTTACGAATTAATGTACTCCCTTGGTCTCACCGATCCCTGCAGATTTATGCACCCAGACAATAAAGAATACTCATTCCACTCCCTCTCTCCCTCATCATTCTTTCTCCCATATAGATTACTTTCTTATTACTGTGGATCATCTCCCAGGGGTCTCTCTTGTCTATTACTCTTCTAAGGTCATCTCAGACCATCATACTGCCCACCTCCACTTGGATCTCTCACCAAGTATCCATAAATACAGAATCTGAAAACTTAACCAAATTCTGAAATCTGAAGATCACATACAACACCTCCACACATTTACTAACAACTTCATGGAATACAATACTCCATCCGTGCATAAAAAAGATTTTCTATGGAGTGTGCTGAAATGTGCAAGGCGAGATGAGTTAATTCACCTTGTGACCAAGTGTAAAAAACAAAGATCTGCAGTGCTCTCCTCCATTCTGGATCAAATAGCAGATGCAGAGACTCACCTCTCTCCTTCTTCCCCCATAGAGGACTGGAAAGAGGTTGAATCTCTCTGTGCTCAATACAACCAACTATTAGTCGAAAAAGCTGAATTCCTTATGCTTCGTTCCAAAATATCTTACTTTGATCAGGGGGGAAAGAGCCGGGAAACTCCTAGCTCTTCGCCTTTGCATGCAGGCCACTGATAGAATCGGCACCTCCATTTACTCAACTTCTGGCGGTGTCCTACCTCCCCGCCAAACAATGTTAAGGCTTTCCGGGAATACTTCTGGCAATTGTATACATCCTCTGCACCCCCCCACCCCAACAGTTGGATGCCTTTTCTCAGGACATTAATCTTCCAGTGCTATCCAATCCCCAAATAGCTAGTTTAAAAGCTCCAATGGCCCTAACAAAAGTTCTCGATGCTATTGACTCTCTCTTCTGACAAATCACCTGGCCCTGATGGTTTTTCTACAAATTTTTATAAAACTTTTAAAGACTCAGTAGCCCCTATTCTCTTAGATACCTTTCACTATATTTTTAAAGAAGGTATATCCGACACCTCATTGACCCTGGCCACCATAGTTGTTCTTCCTAAACCCGGCAAGGATCCCCTTTTTGTCCTTAACTATAGACCTATTTTCCTAATTAATGTAGATCTTAAATTCCTAGCTAAAATCCTTTCTTCCAGACTAGGTCTAATTTGGGACTCATTGATTAGTGAAGAGCAAGTTGGGTTCATTAAGAGTAGGATTTCATCTGACCAGCTTAGGAAATTAGCATACCTTTTTTCTGCATCCAGGGATTCCTCTAGACCAGCAGCTCTGGTCTCCCTGGATGCAGAAAAAGCATTCAACTGGGTTTCATAGGATTATCTCTTCATGCTATTACCTAAATATCGCATCCCACCGGAATTTATACAATGGGTAAAAATCTTGTACACTTCCCCCTCTGCACGAATCCAGTGTAACGGCATTCTCTCTGCACCTTTCTCCTTATTTCAGGGTACTCAACAGGACTGCCCCCTTTCTCTTTATCTTTTTAATCTGTTCCTAGAACTTCTTGTCAGAAAACTTAAAAATTCTCCGCTTATAAGAGGTATATCAGTATGTAATAGAGTATAAACTCTCTGCTTACGTGGACGATATACTCTTACATATCTTTTACCCTGCCCAGTCTCTTTCTGCCGCTTTTCAGATCATCTTCCATTTTAGGTCAATCTTGAACTATAAGCTAGATGTGGATAAAACTGAATTCTTTCCCCTCAATAAATACACACTGAGAGCTGATGTTGAACACCTGGGTTTGCAGTGGCATACAGGCAAATGAAAGTACCTAGGGATTAACCTTCACCCTTCCCCCCCGTACTATAAAAAAACTCAATCTGGATGTTATTGTAAGCATGCTAAAAGAGGATTTTAAGCATTGGTCAAAACTACCCTTATCCCTGTGGGGACATATGAGTATATTTTATGTATGAGTATAATAATGAGTATGTTCAGTTGGGCTCTCCTGTTATCATGGCTCTCACAACTACATAGAATTATTAGCTCCTTTATATGGATGGGGAAAAAGTAAGACAAAGCTACCTTAAACTTACTCGCCAAAAAGCAGATGGCGGTCTTCAAGCCCCTAACCTTTACCTATATTACTTAGCTATTCACTTAACCAGACTCAGATATTGGTTATATCCCACAGATACTGTTCCATTTTCCTCTTATTGCCCCCTTTGGGTAAGAATTAAACAAGCTCTGTGCTCGGCACATGATATCAATCCTAAAGCTCTTCCCTTTGCTACTATGAAGAATCTTCCCAAACACTTGAAAGATACACCTCTAGACCCCACGCTCCAAACACAATACCAACTAAACACTTTCCTCAAAATGGATGCATATAGAGATACAGCTCAGCCTCTCTTTCATAACCCTAACCTTTTAATTTCAGATAAAATACTTAAACTTCATCTCTTTTGGCCAGATATGCGTGTGGAAAAAGTGGAACAGCTGATTAAAGAGCAAAAACTGCTGCCTTTTCAAGAGACTTGCTCCCTTTTCAAATAGTCCACTATTCATGTCTTTAAATACCTTCAGATCTCCCACATGTTGATACAACATTTTGGCTCAGGGGCATGGTCCAAGTCTTTTACATCTACTCTTTCCACATACATAAGCGCTGCCCCAACTTCTCACCTGATATCATACACATATAAATTTCTATTATCTACTACTGCTGTGCTAGAGGGTCAAAGGTTCTACTGGTGGGATAATATTCTACCATCGACCACCCCCTCCGGGTCTTGGTCAAAACTTTGGAAACACCTGTATGAGTATATGAAGTGGGACAGATATAGATATATGCAATTTAAAATCAATCACAATCTATACTATACCCCAGTCAAACTCCACCAAATGGATAAGTTGTCCTCTAGTCAATGCCCCAAATGTCAAAATGCACCTGGGGATTTAATCCACATGTTATGGTCCTGTTAAAAGAGTATCCCCTTTTGGCAAACTATTCAACCCCCCCCCGACCCATTACTTGCATTATCTGATGACTTTACACCTGAAATTTGCATCTTGAGAGATTATACACAGCTGAAAGGGTGCAATCAAAGAGCTCATATGGTCTTAATTTCAGCTTGTGCTAAGAAAGTAATATTGAGACATTGGCTAGGTCTGATTACCCCCAGCCATGTAGGATGGTTTAAGGAGATCATGTTTGCCCTACAAGCTGAGTGCATCATTGCAGGAATCACTAACAGGATGGGGAAATATAAACAAAGCTGGGACCGATTGTATAGCCTTATATCAATTCATTAGAATTTGGTCACTTATATGATCACCCCTAAGACAGTTTTCCCTCCTTTTGTGAAACCTCCAAGTTTGGTTTTCACTAACTCAGCCCTTCACAACCATCCTTAAATAACATCCAGTGGCAGAAACAGGTGGGCTGGGAGGGTTGCAGATAACTGTAATTAGCTACAGTTTTCTTATTAGTTTACTCCTTCGCTGAATGCTATATATTCATATATTTGGATTGTACTGACTGTATTCCACTACAGCATTATCATGTTGTCTTTATAACGTGGTTGCTTTTTCAAAAATAAAGCATACTTAATGAAAGGAAAAAGGATTAGTTGCTGAGGGCAATAAATGTGACAAGTAGTAGTAAGGAGTAGGACAGGAGTAAGGACAAAAAGTGATAAATAAGTAGTAGTCATGACTCGTGAGGGCAGAAACTGATTGTAGTAGTAGTAGTAGTAGACAGCAGTACTCTATCCTCCAAATCAGACAGTGGTACCAGGTACCACCAAGTAAGTTTGTGACATGAAATGCAGTTGCTTGCTGTATTTGGTCTCTGAACCCACTCATGTTATTTTTTTTCTGTTCTGTACTGTTCATGTGATCATAGTGGCCTGGCCTAGTCCATTCTGACCTGACTTGTTGCGTTAATTACTACCTCATGTAGTAGACCCTATTTACAAAAGATTTTCACCACAGGCACAATTTTTTGAAAGTGTTTTGTGCCTAGGGCCTGCTTGGAGCAGTCAGTGTATGTTTTATTCAGGTATCATATTTGAAATTAAAGTGAGGAATGTTGACTTTGAGAAATGTGAGGTGCTCAGCATTTTCTGGTGTCAAACAGGATCATGTGTCAGTAAGAACAGTAACAGCTGAACTGAACAATCATTCTGAACAGACACTAGTCGGAGGGCAATTCTTGTACTGCACTGCAATGTTTACTAAAGCAGACCACATATTTTGTTTGGATTTCCAGTATTGCAAAGGATCAGCATTCCAGCTGATATTGGGCTCTGCCAGGTACATTTCAACAATGGTCTGTGCTGAGGCTGTGTTACAAGAGGCAGATGAAGAAGATGTTACAATTATGTCTTCTAAGTGACTCCAGAGACTCGAAGCTGAACCAAATGACTGTGGAACAGTGCTATGCTTGGCTGGTGGTGAAGAAGAAGAAGAAGATTCTGTTGCAGTGGCTGTGGAGGAAGAGGGAGAAAATGCCGCAACAGTAGAGGATGGGCCACCTGATGCTATGCTGCTGTGTCATGAAAAAGATTCTGAATGTGGTGCTGCTGTTGTACTCTGTTCCATGACAGCACACACCTCATCAATTATTTCTTGTTTGTCTCTCAAAACAAGTCTCATCATCATCACTCAATAGTTGCTTCGATTTGTATCATGGGTCCAAGATGGTTGCTTTAATGTAGTACTCAGAATGAAGCATTTTACGTAGTTTGTCATCTGAGACTTGTTTGATCATACGTCTCATTAGATCTTGTATTCTGGAGGGCAACCTGCATGTGTCAGCACCACTGGCAGCCTGTATAATCATTGAACTGTCTTGCTTCTCTAATGTTTCCCTAATCAGATTCAATCTGTATTTTAAAATTTTTATTAGGGGTATCACCTGGCTCACAGTTGCTGTGTTTGCACTAACCTCCCTGGTGATTTCTTCAAATGGCTGGAGCAGGAAAATTAGAAACTCCAGCATGGCCCACTGTGGTGGAGTAATATAGACATCTGCATCACCAATTTTTTTTTTTATAAAGTGTACCGCCTGACAGCTTCCTTTTGTTACAGCAGCCTTTGGAACATATAAAAGGCCGAATTCCATTGAGTAGAAATGTCTTGGATCAGTCTGTGCAAAGGTAAACTGTACTCCTGCTGTATTTTTTCAAACAAGTGACAGGCTTTGCTTGAGTGACTGAAATGAGTGCGTATTCTTTTAGCAGTGCTAACAAAAGCCTTAATCTCCCTGTTGTCATTGAGAAAACTGAACTATTAAATTTAAGCAATGTGCAAAGCAGCAGATGTGAACAAAGCTCCCCTCCTCCAAGGCCTTCCTCATGATGGACCCATTAACTGAAACTATAAAGCCAACTGTCAGTCTCTGTGAAGCGAGCCATTGCTGTATTGGATTTTGGAGCTCTTCATTAACGTTGTATGAGGTATGTTCAGATGGAAAATAAAACATTCTGAGAACAGCAAACTGTGATGCTTCACTGTCCCCACTCCAATGTGAATTATTGAAACATGCCCAATGAGAAGTGACAGACATGAAGGGTTCAGGCTGACAGCTTGTCCAGATATCTGTTGTGAGATGCACCACCCTCCCAACAGCACTGCAGTACACGCGTCTTAATTTTTTTACATACAACATTGTAAAGATATGGAATTCCTGTTGTCGAGAAGTATTTCCGTGATGGTAAACTATATTGAGGTTCAAGGTACTTAAGCAGCCACCTGAATCGTATATGTTCAACCACGTTATATGGTAGCAAATCAACAGTTATCATTTCTGAAATTTTGGGGGTTATTGCAACAGGGTGAGTCAAGGCATATTTGGCTTTATGCTCATATGTTTCTGAGATGGTAAGCTGTCTCCTTGAATGAGGAGGGCTTTTGAACACATTGTCACTTTCAGTAAACAGTTGGAGGAGTCCTTTGAATGTCAGGAAGTGGTGGTGGAGATGCTTCAATAGTGCTGTGAGGGCTGCCACTGCTTTCATGTATAGGAGTTACCCAGAGTATAGTGAGATCCACTGTCACTTTCTCTTCGAGACTCACAACTGAACGTCTCAGTAATGTTATGATATCTGTCTAGGTGCCTTTTCAGTGCTAAAGTTCCCAATGTTCCTTCCTTTTTATCCCTGCTCAATGGCTGTTTAGAAATAGCACATGTTGGTATCAAATCATTGGAAGCACTAATGGAGAAGTATGACCAAACAAAACATGACATTTTTTTAGCTTTTTACCCAGGAAGGCACAACACCTTCGTCACCTTTTCAGGGCCCCCCCCCTGGATTTTTCTTGGGCCTATTCCTCTTGTGGTTAATTCCCACTGCCCCCCTCCACAACCAAAACATTTCTGCCTGTTTCTTCCACATCTGCAATTTCCATCCTCTCCAGTAAGCCTTGTGCTGCCTGATCATTTTCTTCATCTTTATTATTAGTATTACCCTTATCTGGTTCAACCTCAGAAGAACCGGATGAGGGACTGGCAGTAACATAGTATGCAATTGTTCCATACTGTTGGGTGCCTCTGCAGGTGGTACCCACCATGCCTTTAGTTTTTTTAACTACATAACTTTTCCTTTTTTAACTTGGGACTGATGATGATCTGAGACATTCACCTTTTTTGGATTCAAGCATTTGCTTGGAAGATGAAACCTTCCCTTACAGAAATAATTATATGAAATTTTTTCAGGCTGCACACAAAAAAACTGCCCATGTGATGTGCATGCTGCAAGTATGATTAAAATGTTAAATTGGAACGGATTGTATGCACATGGCATGCGTGCAGCAAGCAAGTGTGAAAACCATGATGTTTATGTTAAATTGGAAAACACTGCATGCATGTGGCATGCATGCAAAAAGCAAGTGGACACTAATAACTGCACACATACAGCTTAGGAGATTTTTTCAGTATCACACCATACACAAGTGGGGGTAATGAGATTCAAACCCAGGTTTTCATACCACCAAGTCTCCTGGTTTGTAGTCCAGTGCTTTTAACGATTAAGCCATACTGTATGCATACATATGGTTCACTTGTACTTCAATACATACTGTATCTGACTACATCTGCACACATGTGGCATGCTTGTAGCCACTGTTATGCTTTTCAGTTTTCTTTTTATTCTCTCCCTCATCTCAGTTTCACAGTTGAACTGTAGCACGCATACCAATGGAAACACATGTGTTTTTTCCCACCCCAATACACAAATTTACCCCAAAAAAACACTTAATTACTTCTGTCTTGCCTGTAATCCCACTATTTTCTCTGCATAGTTTTGAATGCTTCCACACAAACAGACTTTAAGGTGCAAATACAAAATTATCAATAACTTTATACACACACCCATGCACATACACTGTAGCGGGTATGGCCATGCTGCTACAGATAACCCACCAAGTATAGATATAAGTAAAAAGTCTCTTACTTGAGTACTAGGGAGCCAGAGGCAGGAGTCTTTAAGAGATGATGTCCATAGGTCAGAGTGCTGGGGCGTACCACCTTGAAATGAATGGAGTTTTTTTATTACTATTTTACACGTTATGATGGTGAGTTGGAGAATAATGAAGGCTACTGTTCTACTAACATGACCCTTGATAGTCGAGCAGTGGCCTTCATTAATCTCCAACTCTCCATCAATAATATATAAAATAGTAATAAAAAACTACCCCCATTCATTTCAATGGTGCACATCCATACAGTCTCCTTTGCCCTTTGTCATAATGTACCTGAGTGTGGGGATGAGGAGGTCAGCTTCACTGGGGGGGCATAAGCCTGACTATAGTGGGGCTCCAATAGTCTGTGCATACCATACTGCTCAACTGTCCATGAATTCAGGGGACAGCCCTAGAATGTCTGTAACATCTCTAATAGGCACAACTTATTTGTGTTGACTGAAACGTGATATGCAAATCAGAAAAAATTCAAATGTATAAGATTCATCTGTATATAACCTGGAGCAATGCATCAGATTTAGTTTTAAACGCACCCAGTTACTAACCAGTTTTTTTTCCTGGCTGAAGCTCTGACCCCCCAAAACAAACTTTGTCCTGATTTTTCTCCCCCACTCCATTTCATTCAATACCCATCCCCTATGGGTCATGAAGCCACCCAAAGGTCAAAAAATATGAAAAACACATCAATATTTCAGTCCTTCCTCCTTCCCCAATCCTCCTATAAAAAAAAAATTATTTACTTTTACTTACCCAGCCACGTGGCCAGAACCTGCAGCCTGGCACACTGTGCCACCAGCCCACTTTTCAGTCTGCTCCCCCTCTCTCTCTTTTTGCCAGAAGCTGGATGCTAGAACCGACCACCACAGATCCCCTATGTCTGCAACCAAGTCACCTCACCAACCGAACCTACCCAACCTGGGTTGCATGCTCCTTGCTTGGTTGCTGCTGTGGCTGCTGCCACACTGCACTGATCAAGGACTATGAAGGCTGTCAAGTGATGCAGGAAATGGAGTAGCTGCTTGTTTCACCCGCTCCAGTCTACCACCTAATTTAAGCTTACAAATTATTAGGATTTGCGAATATTGTAACTTCAAGTAGATCCTACCTGCTGGCGGATTAGATCTGGTACCCATTCGACCGGATTCTATGCTTGATGGAAGTTCAAATGAAGAAAAGTCTGCCAAAACACACGCCGCCTTCTTCGCAGTCAAGGCCGCTAAAAAATCTAAGGCCTCATCCTCCAACTCGGGCTCAGAAATGGACCCAACTGCTATGGAGCACGAACTGCTAAGTCTTGTTCATATTTTAGCAGAATTCAAGCCATTCCATGAGGACCTCCGTACGGTAACGGATGAATTAAAAGCAATAACTGCCTCCCTCGAGGATCTCTCAAGAAGAGCTAGTGATTCGGAAGCCTGTATCACATCACTTGAGAAGCATCTAGATAAGCAGGATCCTGAGACTGTACTCCTTAGGCACAAACTAAGTAAAATGGAGTACAAGATTGAAGACCATGAGGGAAGGATTAGAAGGAATAACGCGGTCATCATCGGGTTGCTGGAGAGGGAGAAAGGGGATAATCCTATCCTTTTTGCACAAAAACTAATTAACAAGCTGGCTGGCCCCTCTCCTTTTGGCCCGAGTTATATGATCGACTGTGCTCACAGGGCTTTACGAGCCATCCCTCCACCTGGCGCTCCACCCCGGGCCTTCATCTTTCATTTTTTAAACTATCTCGAGAAGCAGCATCTCTTCAGCAAACTCAAAGTGATTCATGAAGTCAAGTGGGAAGGAGTCACTATAAGAATTGCTCAGGACCTGCCATTGTCATTGCATCAAAGGCGGGCTACCTTTCATCTGCTGGTGCAAAAATTGATAGCCTCAGGCACGCGGTTCCACATAGGCTATCCAGCCCATCCCCAAGTGTTTCTAACTGGCTCCCGGAAAAGTTCTGAAGATGCCAGCACCGCAGCTGAAGGATTAAAAGCCACTCTCCCTGATCTGTTCAAGGAGCGTTGAGGATTCTTTGCTGCAAGCGTGTTTCCTGGGATTTTTGATCTAAGGCTACCTGAGAGACACTTTGCTGGAACTCAGACAGGAGGTTTGTGGAACCTCAGTTTCGTTACTTTCCCATCCTCACAGCGCCGTTCTTGATGTCAGCGCAATGCTGTCTCTTGCTCCGGTGAGGATCGGATCTATTGGACTGCAATGTGCCACAGAAGGTACCTTCCCTGACAGCCCTGAGGAGGATGAATGGAGGGGAGATAATCATTTTGGTTTCTGTCCCGTAGCATTGCCGGTCATTCACCACTAGAGGGCAGCAGTGTACCGTGACACTTTGGGTCATACAATTCCGGCGACTCCAGTTCTTGTTTCATGCTTTTGGGATCCTGTAATTTGGAATCTGATATTGGTTTCATGGTCCCTAGGTTGTTTCCCCCTCAAGTGGGTTCTGTCCCATTTAAATGCCTTGCTACACATGTTAGTTTTAGCTTCCTGACAAGTAGTGTAATAATGAATCCTGTCAGTTGGGCTCTACTAAGTGCACAGAGATACATCACCTTTTATTTAAAGTCACTTATTTGCTCCATTTTCCCACAGTTTTTTTTTTTTTTTCAATACTGGATAGTGTTTGCTGAGCGGTGCAATTTAATGCAGCAGGGCTTAAGGGTGCTCTACATAGGGTGACATATAGTGGAGAAATGTTTTTGGTTAATGTCCCACCGCTTCTGTTTACATAATGCTCATTTAATTATATTTCTGGATGTTCAATTAATCCGGGTAACAGGGGCTCTCTAAAGACTTGCAGACCTGGGGTGTTGAGTTGCCCTGGCTCCTCTCTGTAGTGTGACTCATGCCTCGAGAGGTTAAATTTAACCCTAGGTTGGCCTTTTAAGGCGCTAATAGCTTTGTTTGTGATCACCCTTTTTCTTTTTGCAGTACAATCTATAGGGGCAATGGGCGGAAGTGAAGTGCCATTAACACATGTACCACAAGTTTGCTGTTAATTGTATTAATGAACATTTATCCCAGTTCAAGCAGTAAATGGTCCCCCTCTCTATTATACTTACTGAGAGAGGTTAATAATGATGCTGACCGAATGTGGTTTGCCAGTTGGGTTTATCTTTCAGAATGCAATTATGCTTAAGTTTGTCGCATATTGGAACTAAGGGTTGGGGTGGGGCTGGGATCAGGGTGGAGCGGGTGGTTCCTGACCTGGGATCACGAGCCATAAAAAATTTTCATTGGGTGGGAGGGGATAGGGCTTTATTGCTATATTTTGCTTTCTTCAGTTGTTGCCTATATTATCTCTTATTCAGGGAAACGGGGGTAATAATAGGTATAAGGTGAGTAGTTCGCTAATGATAGGTTCTGTGTTTGACTGGGGGGAACAGGGAGGGCGGGGATATTGTAGGGAGGGGGAAGGGGGGTCTTGCATACTCTTTAATAACTCAATGGAGGCAACATAAGACATTTAATAATCTGAGTTCTGGGGTCACAGTGGCGGTTTTTCATTCAGATTCATGTAATCATAGCAAGTGGAAGTATTTCTATGGGTAGTAAATATGTATGGATTTCATGGAATGTAATGGGTTCTAGAAATAAAACTAAAATATACAAGCTTCTCAGACATTTACAGTTGCTTCAGGGTAATGTGATATGCCTTCAAGAAACACACTTGTTGGAATCGGGAGGCTAATCTTTTTAGAAGGCAGTTTATAGGGCAGGTACAGTATTTACGGCTGGGAATAGTTCAACAAGCAGAGGAGTAGCAATACTGGTCTCCAGGACCACCCCTTTTCTGTGCGAGCAAGTTATTACTGACCCCATGGGACATTACATACTTGTAATCAGACTCTTAGATAGAACTAAAATGTTGTGGGGGAGTATATACAGTATGGTCCTAATCAGGACTCACCAGATTTTTTTATGCATTTGCTGGATGTTTTGTCTCCTTTTCTTGATCTCCCCGTCATCTTAGGAGACGACTTGTACCTCCCTTTCTCTCCCACCCTGGACAAGGAAGGGAAGAGACTTAAAGGCCTCTCCCCAGCCCAGAGAGTGATTTGTGATATGTTAGACAGTACAGGCTTATGTGATCCCTGGAGGGTGATACATCCTACTCTCAAACAATTTACCTTTTCCTCCCCGGTGCATAATTCCATATCTCGTATTGATTATTTCCTGCTGAGTAACTGTTTACTTTCTTCCTTATTGGATTGTGTGATTGACTCTAAGGGTTTTTCTGACCACTCAGTTGTCAAATGTATATTAGGGCTTAGTCATAACATTCCCAAACAATCAATCTGGAAATGTAATAATCAGTTACTCAGATCTACTCAGATGATAGAGGAGATCAAACAAACAATAGAGTTTTTTTTTCAAGGACAACTTTAATACTACAGGGAAAGGGGACAGAGAATGGGGGGTCCTTAAATGTGTACTAAGGGGAACTTATCAAAATTGCTGTGGCTAGGAAATGAGAGAGAGACAGTAAGGCCCTGGATTTATTGACCCAAATTAGGTGTATAGAGAAAAATCTTGCACCTAACACTCCAGAGGAAACCAGGCTAAGACTGTCCTGCCTTACAAGTCAATATAACGACATCCTTAGGAAAAAAGCTAAGTATGCCATTTCTAAAACAAAAATGAAGTATCTAGCCCACGGGGAGAAACCCGGCCGTCTCCTGGCCATGAGACTTAAGGCAACTGAGGCATCTAGAATTATAAAGAGTATCAGATCCCAAAGTGATAAACTCAGTCAAATTACATCCCAAAGAGATAGTGCAGGAGTTTGAATCCTTTTATAGGGAATTATATAATCCAATGATCCCCCAGCCCCTGATATCTGTTGTCCAGGACTATCTACTGGCCACACTGATGCCAGTTCTTACTAATGATTTAAAGGTGGGTCTGACATCTCCAATTACAGACACCGAAATTCTAGAGACCATCCATCCATCCTTTGCCTCTAGACAAGGCTCCGGGCCCGGATGGGTTCTCCTCCAATTTTTTTAAATGTTTCGCCACGCAGTTGGTCCCTGGACTGAAACGATTATTCCACTGCTTACTTGAGGGCAACATAATTGATAACCGTGTTCTCGAGGCCCTTATAATTGTCATTTCTAAACCTGGTAAAGACCCAGATAGATTGAGCAGCTACCGCCCAATCTCTTTAATTAACTGCGATGTTAAAATTTTAGCTAAAATATTAGCTAATAGGCTAAATAAAGTTATGCCTCATCTCATCCACCCAGATCAAGTCAGGTTTATGAGAGGGAGAATGTCCTCAGATCATCTCCGTAAATTGTCCCATGTCTTCTCCGTGTCCAGGGACTCGGACAATCCTTGCGGTTTGTTGTCCCTGGAAGCGGAGAAAACATTCAATAGGGTGAACTGGCAATTTTTATTTGAGGTTATGCATAGGCTAGAGTTTTCTTCCACGTATATCAAATGGATATCAGCCCTATACAATCACCAAACAGCCCGGCTCTATTGTAATAGACTTTTCTCTGCTACTTTCCCATTGTTTTCAGGTACCAGACAAGGCTGCCCATTGTCCCCTCTCCTTTTCAATATATATTTGGAACCCCTCCTTTGTAGGCTCAGATCCAACCCTAGAATATTGGGAGTCCAGTTTGGCAATCTCAATTTGAAAATCTCCGCATATGCGGATGACATCCTCCTGCATCTCCGGAATCCTCAGGAGTCTTTCCCGGCAGCTTTAGAAACTATAGAATACAGTAAATTATCCAACTATAAAATAAACATTGGAAAAACCACTGTCTTTCCTTTAAATGGGAAGTTACAGAAAAATGACATTTCCGAGATGGGCTTTCAATGGAGTCAACAGAAATTAAAATATCTAGGCATCACGCTAGCAAGGAGCGAATCCAAATTGATTCAACTCAATTTAGACTCTGTTATACAGGACATGAAATATGACCCTTACCGATCAGCGGGTCTGGGGAGAGGGGGAGGCATCACTGGCAGGAGGGGGGAAGGCTAGGCAGGGAGAAGAGGTAGAGGAAGTGGAAATCACAGCAGAGAGAGTGAGGGAAGCCCTCAGGTCCCTTAAGATGGAGAAAGCACCAGGGCCGGATAAATTACATCCCAGAGTGCTGAAGGAACTTGTAGATGTCCTGGCGAAACCCCTGGTGGAGCTTTTCACCATCTCTCTGAGGACAGGATGGGTACCCCAGGACTGGAAGGTGGCGCATATAGTGCCTATCCACAAGGGGGGATCAAGGGAGGTGGCAGGGAACTACAGGCCTGTCAGCCTGACATCGGTGGTGGGCAAGGTGATGGAGGGTATTGTCAAGGAGAGGCTGGGGGGGACCTGGAAAAGTCAGGGTGCCTGGACGATAGACAGCATGGATTCATCATGAGGAAATCATATCAGACAAACCTTGTGGAGTTCTATGACTGGTGACGAGTGCCTTGGACCTGGGTAGACCAGTGGACGTCCTCTTTCTAGACTTCAGCAAGGCATTTGACTCTGTTCCTCACGTGTGCCTGTTGGATAAGCTGGGAGAAATGGGGGTGGGGAACCAGATGATCAGATGAATAGGCAATTGGCTCCAGGACCGGACCCAGAGGGTCGTAGTTGGCGGGATAGTCTCATCCCCAAGGAGGGTCATTAGTGGGGTCCCACAGGGATCAGTCCTTGGGCACCTCCTGTTCAACACCTACGTCTCTGACATAAGGACAGGTATCAGAAGTGAGATGAGTATCTTTACGGATGACTCAAAACTGGGGCGGTGGTGGATGGGAGGAGGGAGGGTGGCCTACAGGGGACCTGGAGGCTCTGGAAGATGGTCTAGAAAGTGGAAGCTGAGGTTCAATGCAGGGAAATGCAAGGTACTGCACCTGGGGCCAGAAACCCAGGCCATGTGCACACCCTGGGGATGCTACAAGTCTCGATGGCTGAGAGGGACCTGGGGTGGTGGATGTCAAGATGAACAACTCGGAGACTTGTAGGAGGGCAGCAGCCAAGGCCAATGGGATGCTGGGATGCATCACTAGGGATCACCTCCAGAAGGAGAGAGTGATACTCCCTCTGTATAACTGCTTGGTGAGCCGCCGAGTACTGCGGTGGTAGTTTTGGAGGCCACACTTAAAGAGGGACATTAAACTCCTGGAGAGGGTCCAGAGGAGGGCAACCAAAATGATTTGGGGCATGGGGAGAGGACCTATGAGGAGAGGCTCGAAGAGCTAAATATGTACACATTGGAAGAGAGAAGGGACTGGGGACATGATAGAGGTCTTCAGGTACATGAAGGGGTAAATAGGGAGGAATAGTCAGGGTGCTTCGAAGGAAGGAGGAGGGGGCCACTAGAGGGCATGGGTGGAAGCTGGAGGGGGGAAGATTCAGGGGAGAAAGGAGGAGGTGCTACTTCACTGAGAGGGTGGTGGAGCCATGGAATGCACTGCCTAGGGGGCTGGTGGAGGCAGAGACAGTGGAGGGGTTCAAGAGGGGGTGGGACAGGTACAGGGGAAGGGTTCTGGAAGCAAAATCCAATGCAGCGAGAATATCCGGAACTGGGATGGGAGAAGCCAGAGAAGGCGAGGGGGCCAGCAAGGTCAGCTCCCAGGGTGGGGGCTGACCAAACGAGCAGACGCGAAAGACCATTAGGCCTATTCTGCTGGCATTTTAGTATGTTAGTATGTTAGATGATGGACACTTCCCATCTCTCTCTGGGGTCATAAAAACTTAGTAAAAATGAATGTCCTTCCTCGGGTATTTTACCCTATTACCATGCTCAGTCATTGGCTTCCACTAAAATGGTTCTCCAAGTCGGCACGGTGGCACTGAGGGTTGAGGCGCTGGACGCCACACCTCGTGCCATGCCGGCGACCCATGTTCGGGGACGGGCACGGGTTGCCATGGGTCAGCGGGGAGGAGATGGATTGAGCGGGCTCAAGGACTGCTCTCTATCTCGGGAGGGATTCAGGTGGCGGTGCTTGCCTGACTAGCGGAGGCTGGGAGGTCGACGCACGTAGCTGCAAAGCTATGGGGGTGGGACGGGCAGACGCTTCATTGGGGCATGCATGGGAGCCGCAGCACTCCAGTCGCTACGCCATTGCACGCCATGACCCACCGGGAGAAAAAACTGAAAAAAAAATAGAGAGCTGGGCAGTATGAAGTTGTTCCCGTGGCGCCATCCCCAGAAGGGCACCTCCCTGGCATGGATCCGTTGTGGTGGGTTGAGTCGCTCCCCACCACCCTGCCATGAAGGGTAAGTCTCGGGGTGCATAAGGAAGGGGGTCTGATCTTCGGGGGGTGGCGCTGGGGGAACAACGGATGGTGGGGGTACCACAGCCGGAGCTCTAAAAGAAAAAAAAAATGGTTCTCCAAGATTAATTTGTTTATCTCGGACTTCATTTGGCAAGATCAATCACCCCGACAGGCCTATCATAAACTAGCTGTCCCTAAATGTCTGTGGGGGTTACGACTACTGCATTTCGATATGTTTTACTGGGCCAGCAGTGCCAGTAAATACCTTAAGTGGCTACTGACACCAGACATAGAGAATACTTTACTTTACGTTCTCTCTTGGGTAAAACTGGAAATTGGGAAGTTGAAGGAGGCCGGTATTGATCCTATTGCTTGTTTATATTCTAGCCCCAAAAACCTTCCTAGGAAATTGTCTCTCACCCCAACAGCCACCTCTCTGAGGATTCATGCCCAATTATGTTCCTTTTTTAAATATTCCTACTACAGTATAAAGACTTCAATCAACCTCTTTGTGGTAACCCGAATCTTAAAATCGGGGGTAAAATGATCAAGGATACATGGATTTCCCCTTTCTCAGGGGTAAGGATCAGGGAGTTAATACAAGATGGAGGATGTAGCTCAGTGCAGTCAATCCTAAAAAATTTAAGGTGGGCCCTAACCAAGTGTTCAAGATTTATCAGATAAGACACTTACTGATTCAAAAATTAGCAGAGTTTAAATCAGGGCCAATTCCAGAGGAATTCTTCGAATTCCTCTCCAAGACAGTGTAGGACCCATACCCAGTTTCCAGATTGAATGCACAATTATATGAACAAGCATTGGGAGAGTGGTTTGGTACTCCTAAATACTGGGAGGACCTATTTCCAGACCGACTGGCTGACTGGCCTACCATATGGCTGAATATTTATAGATATATTTCCCAGGACCACCTCAGGCTGATGCAATTTCAGTTTCTGAATCATTTATTTTGGACCCCGGCCAAACTCCATAGGATAGGGAGAATTTCTACTCCTCTTTGCAACAGATGTCACCAGGTAGAAGGACCCCTCCTCCATATATTTTGGGACTGCCTCTCAGTGAAGGCCCTATGGGATGAGATTAAAACCAAAGCGAATCCCTTGCTTGGTTTGGATGAATACTTCACACCGCAAATCTGCTTGATTGGGACTATAACAGGATCGATGTGAAGGTCAGGAGATATTATATGGCTGCCATTTCTTCCTCGCTCAAAAAGGAAGTATTAAAGCATTGGCTTGATGACATCCCCTTATCCTACCTGGAGTGGCTCCGAGAGCTGTTATTTAACCTGAGCATGGAGAAAGTGGGAGCCAGTACATATAACTCCCTACCTAGCTATTCAAAAACGTGGGAGACTTTTTATACTCTGTACTTTCTTCAAGCCTCTGATTCGTATTCTTGATGGTACAGTTTGAAGATCAGGATCCTGTGTTCAATCTAGTTGAGCTTTTCTGGGTATATTGCCATCAATTGTCACTCCTTAATTTATTATATCTTTGGGTATGCAAGACGGGTGGGGTGTGAGTGGGGGGGTAGGGGTGGGGTAGAGTAAGCTGTATATATTACTCTGTACACTTGGTTTCCATGTTTTTCTTCCAATGTACATCTTGCTCTGTAATGGTGGATAACACTAAACTTGAATTAAAAAAAAAAAGGGTTATGAAGGCCACCCACACCACTGACACCACTGCTGCTAAGCCTAGCATGCTGCCGTGGGGGTCTGTGTTGTTTTTTTTTTTTTGCATGGTGAGCCTAGTAGAGTAAGTAGGTAGCCTAGTATTGAGTTAGCTTCTAGATCATCCTCTGCCCCTTTAGCCACCAGGGGAGATGGAGTCTCACTAAGAGCAGACCAACAAAAATATGCTGCCACAACACTGCTATTGAGAGTTCAGTGCTCACTGACTCCTTCAAGCTGTAGTGTGCAGTCTGTCTACTCTGTGGCAGGAAAGACAGTGTCACACTTGCAAGACTCATGCACTCTTTTTTGGCTGGAGCTCATCCACATCACATGCAATTGTGCCACCACAAATAGGTAGAGAGCGTGGACAAAACAATACAGACCCAGTCAAGTCACAAGTACCTGAAGCATGAGCAGACACAGACCAGGTGGGCAGTTATTGTGCAAAAGATTAAATCCAAATTTAAGGACAGGGATGGGGCAAAAAGAAATAAAGTCATAAAAAAATTGAGGGTAATGAGTACCAATGCCCGTAGTCTAGGTAAAAAGCTCCCCGAAATGGTGGCCTTGAAGGAAGAGGAATGCCTGGATATCATGGCAGTCACAGAAACATGGTACACAGAAAACCATGACTGGGATGTCAACATACCAGGGTACACAATCTACAGGAGGGACAGGGAAGGAAGAAGAGGGAAGTGATCAAAGCAACAGAACTAAAGGGTAAACAGGGAGGAGAGGAGGCACTGTGGGTCACCCTGGAGACTGGAAATGGCTTCACAATCCGCACAGGGGTTGTATACAGACCCCCGTCCCAGAGGGAGGAAATGGACAAGGAAATGATAGAAGGCATCCTTGGGATGGCAGAGAAAGGGGAGATATTGCTGAATAGGGACTTGAATATGCCAGATGTTAAGTGAAGCACTTTGCTGCAGCCACATCCAAGAGCAGGGCCATTCTCAATGCCCTACAGGGGGCATGCCTCAGACAGCTGGATTTGGAATCCACTAGGAAGGGAGCAATCTTAGACCTGGTATTCTCAAATGAGGATGGAGAGAGGAAGTGGGTAGCCATCTGGGAACAAGGGACCACCAAACAGTGTGGTTCATGATAAACTTAGCTATAGAGTCAAGCCATACAAAAGTGAAGGTACTGGACTGCAGGAGGGCTGATTTTGTCAAAATGGGAGAGTGCCTCAGAAAAGCACTAGCAAACAGGCAAGAAGGTGGGGTGGAGTAACAATGGGGAAACATCAAAACCTCTATCAAAGAGAAACATCAAAACCTCTATCAAAGAGGCAACAAGCCTTTGTGTGAAGCAAATAAACAAATCAAAATAAAAGAAAAAAACACTATGGTTCTCAAAAGAAGTGGCGGGAAGACAAAGGAGAAAAAGATAGCATTCAGGAAGTATAAGGAAACACAGAAGGAGCAGGACAGAGAACTATACCAGTTAAAGCAGAAGGTAGTGGGGAAGACAGTCAGAATAGCAAAGGCCCAAACTGTGGAAAAGATAGCCAACTCGATTAAGAAGGGGGATAAAACTTTTTATAGATACATTAGGGAGCAAAGAAAGACTAAGGCAGGGATACTGAGGCTGAATAAAGAGGAAGGTAGTTGGGCAGAGAGCAACAGTGAAAAAGCAGGGATAGTGAATGAATACTGTAATTCTGCTTAGTATTCACAATGGAAAAACAGGGGGAGATACCTAATCCAGTTAATAGAAGCACTCTGGATGAGGGGGGTGTGATATTAGTCCTTTCACAGAAGAAAGTTTTCTAGAAGAACTTTTAAAACTGAAGGTGGATAAAGCAATGGGGCCTGATGGGATTCACCCCAGAATTCTAAAAGAACTAAGGGAACTAAAGGAAGAACTAGTAACACCACTGATTACCCTTTTTAATAAATCACGGGAGGATGGTGGGGTACCTGAGGACTGGAGAAGGGTGGATGTGATTCCCCTTCACAAATGTGGGAACAAGACAGAGGCAGGAAACTATAGACCTGTCAGTTTGACCTCAGTGGTAGGGAAAATTATGGAATCACTTCTGAAGGAAAGAATTGTTGAGAACCTAGAGGCCAGTGGGGCAAGAACCCAAGGCAGCATGGATTCACAGCAGGAAGGTCATGTCAGACAAATCTAATTGATTTCTTTGCCTGGGTGACCAAAGTAGTAGACCAGGGAGGGGCTGTGGACATGGCCTACCTACACTTTAGCAAGGCATTTGACACAGTCCCGCACAAAAGATTAATAAACAAATTAGCCAGCCTGGGAGTGGGTCCCAGGGTGGTAGCCTAGATAAAACACTGGCTGGACAACAGGACACAGTGGGTAATAGTAAATGGAGTCCACAGTGAAGAAAGAGGGGTTACTAGTGGGGTACCTCAGGGTTCAGTACTTGGGCCAGTCCTTTTTAATGTCTTTATAGGTGACATTGCAGAGGGACTGGAAGGGAAAGTATGTCTCTTTGCAGATGACACAAAGATCTGCAACAGGGCTGATACGCAAAGTAGGGTGGAAATGTTGAAAAGGGACTTGGCAAGGTTGGAGGAATGGTCAAATGCATGGCAGCTTAGATTCAACACAAAGAAGTGCAAAGCAATGCACCTGGTAAACAAAAACCCAGGAGAAGAGTACACAATGGGGGTTGAGATACTGACAACAACAAAAATGGAAAGAGACCTGGGGTAGTCATATCAGATGACCTAAAGGTTGGCCAGCAATGTGAAAAGGCAGTAAGGAGGGCTGGGGGGATACTGGGATGCATAGGGAGACGCATGACCAGTAGAAAACAGGAATTTGTTGGTCCTCTGTACAGACAGTTGGTAAGACCACATCTGTGTACAGTTCTGGGGACCCCATCTCCGCAAAAACATAGACAGGGCGGAGGCTGTCCAGAGGAGGGCAACCAAAATGGTGCATGGTCTGCACCAAGAGACATATGAAGAAAGACTAACGGAGCTTAAGATGTAGAGCCTCAGGGAAAGGAGGGAGAGGGGGGACATGATAGAAACTTTTAAATACCTCAAGGGCATCAACAAAGTCCAAGAGGGTAGCATCTTTCAGAAAAAAGAGATGTGCAAGAACAAGAGGGCACAATTTGAAGATAGAAGGGGGACAGCTCAGAGGTAATGTGAAGAAGTATTTCTTCACAGAGAGGGTTGTAGATGCATGGAACTGCCTTCCTAAGGAGGTCATAGAGTCAAAAACAGTGGGGGAATTCAAGAATGCATGGGGCAGACATAAGGCAATTCTAGAGGAGTCATAGAAAAATCTAAGGAAAAGGTGGACTTAAAGGAAAACTACACCTAAAACCTGAAAAAATATATGTTGTGCAGAGTGTTTTCATTTGTATGTGAAGTTCTAGTGTTTCCTTCCCTCTGACTGGTATTAGGAGTTTTTCCCAAATTAGCCTGCTAGCTTTATACTAGTTTTACGACCCCTGGGGATCTCCATACCTGATAGTGTAATTGTATTTCTGGTTCCCACAGTGCATTTTGTCTCATGTGACTGTGATGTAAGAGAGACCCAACATTCAGCACACGCATGCCAAACAAACTAAATATCTTGGAAGCTTTACAAGCTGCACAAAATTACTAGCAGCAAAGTTTTCAGGACAGTAAAACCTTTAGGATGAGGGTGGTCACCAAGTTGAATTCTACAGATTTTAAAATATAGCCATCTCTGTTGTTGTGAACTGATTGTAATGCAATGCTTTCTGCTGGATTTATGGGCTCTCCTACATCACCATTACATGAAACAAGGTGCACTGTAGGACAAAGAAATGCAATAAAACTATTTGATATGGTGATCTCCAGGGGTCATAAAACTACCCTAAAGCTAGCAGGCTAATTTAGGAAAAACTCCTAATACCAGTCAGAGGGAAGGAAACACTAGAACTTCACATACAAATTAAAACACTCTGCACAACATATATTTTTTCAAGTTTTGGGTGTAGTTTTCCTTTAATGCCTAGGGAACAGTTGCTGCTAGAAAAAGAAAAAAGAAAAGATGCAACTGAACCAAATAGATTACATTTTGTAACTACTTTTTCAGATAATGCTTTTGCAGTTAAAGATATAGTATATAGTAACTGGGGAATTCTGAGAACGGAACTACATTTAAAAGAGATAGTGAAAATCTTGCCCAGAGTAACACATAGAAGGGCACATAATATAAAGGACCAGGGTGTTCATAGTATACAACCTATAGAAAAGCTAAAGGATAAAAAAAGTTTCCTTGCTTCGTTACCCTTGGGGTGTAGACATTGTGGCAGATGTAAATATTGCAGTGTGTTAAGCAAAACTGATTTTTTCATAAGTCCAAAAGATGGAAAAAAATATATATAAAATATTGCACTTCATAACATGTGATACTCAGAATGTTATATACTTATTGCCATGCAGTTGTGGTGTATATTATGTGGTGAGGACCAAGAGAAAATTTAAAGAACGAATGGGGGAACATATGCGGACGATTAAAAATAAAGATTTGAAATATGCAATTGCATTTCAAATAAATGGTAGAAGAGAGGATTCAGAGCATGTTCCACTCTTCATAAGTATAGATAAAGTGTCATTGGGACTAAGAGCGGGAGATGTAGAAAATAGACTAGCCAAAGGCTTACTGGATATACCGGTTGGGAGCTCTGGAATGGCCTGGATTAAATGAGCAAATAGAACTGTCACAATTGTTGTAAAAAAATATTATTTTTTGCAAACATTTATGTATAGAAATATGCACAGACATAAAAAGATAAAGTTATGCAAAGAAATGTAGTTTGGAATTTGCTCTATTGCCATGAATGGCAGTATCCCCCCCCCCCGCGCATTTTTTAATTAAAGGGATATAAGAACTAAGTTTGTATTGTATAGTTATATAAAAACTGTTTGTTTATTGAAAAGAAAGTTTTCTAAAATATTAAAATTTGTATAGGTCCTGCTCACATGATGAAGGTGTTTAATCCGTTGCTAGTAATTTTAAAATGTAGGAATTAGCACGTTTTTAGATTATGGTGATGATGAATTGCAGTATAAATTCTGAACACTATGTGGTGCAAATATACCTTGACAAAGCGTTCATAAGGAACGTGAAATGTTGGTCTTTTGTGTGGTGGTCTCCCCTGAAGCTACATCTCTTCTATGTTTATATTGGTTTTAGAATAAAATATTAAAAATGTTTTCACTGAAACTGGTGAGTGCTGCAGTTTCTATTGGAAGATAATGAGTACTGGGTCTTTTCAGTTTCCAATTCTAGTGGGGGGGGTAGGAGGAAGTCGGCTGTTGGTTAACTAGGATCTGCAGCTTATCCGTTAGGTAGGGAACTGGGCAGACTAGGTGGACCAAGCAGTCCTTATCTGCCTTCAGATTCTCTGTTTCTATGTTAATGCCATTATTGCCACACCATAAGAACAGCCTATGCACAAATATGGGGGGAGGGTGGGCAACTTCCTCTGCCCTACCTAAATGGCACTGCTGCTTAATGGTAGAAATGTATTCTTTTTTTTTTTTTTATATTTATTCTGCTTTTTTCCTGGCTGGACCCTACTGTCGGAATCAGCCCTGGTCACGGCCCCCAGGACTCGCACCTACTGCCCATTGCCATTGCTCTCCCGGTCACCCCCGGCTTACCCCCAGGAGGGCAGGGCCGTGGCACCGGTCTCCAGTATTCAGCACCACAGGCTAGTATCTAGTTGGGAGAGCTTCTGGCAGCAGAGGCTAATTGAAGTCCTGGTGAGGGCTTCATGGAGACAGGGGTCCCACCATATTTTTTCCTTCCCCTGTAGGCTGGGGCAGAGATGTGCAATGACGCCAGCATCTGTCCCACCCCAGAGAGCATCTTTTTCACATCACATTCAGGGTGGTCACCTGGCCTCCACCAGGTGTCGCTCCTGTACGATCGCGGGTCCCTTCCTTCCCCCCGGAGAGTGAGAACTGTCCTAGGAGGCTCAATCCTTCTCTCCCGCCAGTCTCGATGACCCGAGTCCCGCCTCAACCCGGGTCGCCGGCGATGCAAGTGAAAATCCAACTGCTGCGCCAATGGGCTGGCCTTGTTGAAATTTATTCTCAGGTGTTAATGCAATGGTTTCCACTATGCTCTGAGGTGCTGTATCTCCATGTTTCATGATGTGTCCTGATCATCATATGGGTTAGTGTCCCTCATTGTCCCTCATTTTGAGTGTCCATGTCCCTCATTTCAGTAACACAATGTGAGGTATGGTGCATGATTCCAAGTCCCTATTCAGCACAAAGAGTGCACAGCATGGCCATAGAGTATATGTTCAGTACAGAATAACAAAGGGAAAGTAAGTGAGATAAAACAGTCATGGAGAAACACATTTGTAGCACTAAATATGCCTAAGGGATTTGCATGATCCAAAACAAAAAGGACAGGCTTCACAACACAGTGGTCCCTCTTTGTACATCTGGAATGGGGGATGTTGACTGGCTATATCCTAGGCATTTAATGCAGTAAGCAAACAATATTTTACAGATTAATGGCAATGTAATGACAAAAATCACAAGCCATTAAACTACCTGCAATAGGATAAGAATTAATGAGTTTACTTTTTTTATGGGAATCTAAATTAAAAAGTATTTTAATTACTCTAATTGCTAGCAGTAGTATAAGAAATAGAAACTGATGTGTTTTTTAGATGAGATTTGCACCAGCTTAGCTGCTGCACACATGGCAAGCATGCAACATGTGAACCTGATGTGATGTTTTAATGATGTTCACATCAGCTTAACTACTGCACTCATGTCAAGCATACAACATGCAAACCAGATGTAATTTGTAGAAGATGTTCACACCAGCTTACCTGCTGTGCACATGTGATGCTTGCAGCATGCGAACCTGATTTGCTTTTTAGACCTGGTTTGCTTAGGATCACTTTGTGTAAGCGAACTGCATGCAAACATTACACAATTAAGCGTGTGGCATGCATTCTGCATGTATACAGCACACCTATATTTCTGTAAGGGTTAGACATGAAAAAAAAATCCCTTTTTGGGGTTTGATTTTGTCTTCCCTTTTCAGGTTGATTTCTGTCTTTTGCAGTGCCACTGCCTACCTGAGAAGAAAAATGTGCCTCATCAACACTTTGATCCATTTTTTTTTGTAACAAAAGATCCCTCCAACGTGATGTCCTTTTGATGACTCCCACCCACAGGCCAGGGAAAAATTTACTGTCATGACTCATGACTGTACAGTGTGCACAGCTCACACACACACCAACAGCACAGCAGTCCACCACCACTTCCTTTCAAAATTACTGGACTGGCTCCTTCAATACAGTTACTGTTAAGTGACCAAATTCAGCAACTGTTAAGTGTGCCTCAGAATTTGAATTAGAGATGCAGACACATGTGGTGCATTAGCCACACACATGCAGCACAGTCCAACACTGGGGGTTGGTTAATGCTTATATGTAATGTAAGTTTGTTTTTATCGTATCACAGTTTAACGCCTGCTGTGGTGACTTACTGGCAGGGGCATCCAGCCACCGGCCCTGCCCCCCAAGAGAGCTGCAGGCTCACTCGCATGATGGGGGGTCCAGTATGGCTGTCGCTGACTCGCTGGGGGCTCCCCTATGCCCTGCCTAGCTGAGCCATCCCTGGATCCCTCAGCATGATTCCACAACAGTCTTCCCAGCACCACAGGGCATGGCCATCAAGCTGCTTCAGTCACGCCCAGCCATTTTCCTCCAGTAGGCCCCTGATGGAGCGCAGACATGCAATGATGTCCTTGCACTGATGTGCAGATGTCCACCGTGCTCCCCCTCTGCTGACACCTGCATCTGCAGTGCCTCTGGGCATCCCCAGGAGCCACCACAGCATGGTGTGCTTACCCAACCCACCCCAGGACTAGGAGAGCTGTCTGCGGATGTTCAATCCTAGTCCTCCCCTGCTGACCCCCAACGATCCGGGTTCATTCCCGAACCCAGGTTGCTAGTGTGGTGCGAGGTGTGGTGTCCAATGCCTCAACCCTCAGTGCCATTGGGCCACCCGTAATGTAAGTTTGTAACACGTTATACTATAAAACTATTGACAATAAGGAATAATGGGGAATGAGTGGTGATGATGACACTTGTGTGTAGTGCTTGTGGTTTTCTTGTGTTGTACTGTAAACACTTAGCCTGCTAGCCTGCTACAAGTCACAGTCAGAATATCCCCTGGGCCACCCATAGCCAGCAGCACAGGGCAGGCGCATTAACTTGTATGTTGTTCGAACAGTATTTTTTTAAAATTCATGAAATCATGATTTGTGAATGAATGTAGGTGGAGATTGTTATTCGTGATTGGATGGCACAAGTCAAAGATTTATTTTGCCACCCTGCTGCACTTGCTCTGTACACACAGCTGCACTGAAGCCAGGAAAAGAAAATTATTTGGATTTCTAGGACATACTGTTATTGTGGACCACCCTGCATTCTCTACCTCTCCCCTCTGACTCTGGACTGGACGCCACAAAGATTTATTCTGCCACCCTGCTGCACTTGCCATAGTGTACACACAGCAACACTGAAGCCAGGAAAAAAAAAATGGGTATTTTATGTAACTGTAAAACTTCTCTGGTACCCATAGTAGTCTCTCCCCCTCTCCTCTGGATCTGGAATGGCACAAGTCAAAGATTTTATCAGCCTGCCTTTTTTGTACACACAGCTACTGTCTGAGGCCAAGAAAACTTTCATTTGGGATTTTCTGTAACTGTAATCTCTGCCCTCCCCCCAGTACTCTGGATCTGGAATGGCACAAGTCAGATTTTGCCAGCTTGTCCTTTTGCACACACAGCTACTGTCTGAGGCCAAGAAAAATAGAACTTTCTTTTGGGACTTTCTGTAACTGTAATGGGCCCCCAGTACTCAAGTCTCTCTCTCCCCCTCTCCACACTAGTCTCACTCTCACTTCTCTGGAATGGCACAAGTCAGATCTTGCCAGCCTGCCCCTGCTCACACACAGTCACCAGCCCAGCATTGCCAGCAGCCCCCACCCCACACCACTATTTCCCAGTCCTGACTCCCTCCCCCAATCCAACTCCTGACGCTCCCTCCCAAGTCCCACCCTGACCACCTTCACCCACTCCCATGATCGATTCTCTCCCCTTCCCTAACTTCTTTTTCCCACTCCCTTCCCTTCCTTCCAGCTAGAGAAGCCCTTTTTTTTTTTTTTTTGTGTGCCTTTTTTTGGTATTGTTTTGGCTCTGCTGCTCAATGCAGCTCCTCCGCTCCTCTCTCTTCCCGATCCTCCTTGTTCTTGGCCACGTGGCACACTCAGCATGGTTATAGCTGGTTCAACACCCTCCCCTCCTATCTCTCCTCTCTAATAGCCCTTGTCCATAGCCCAGGCTATGCCTTGTGCTTGCATGACCCGCGCTCCTTCTCATTAGCTACCCCACACTCCCTGGGTCGGAAACAAGACTTTGCTTACCAGCTGTATGCCTTGCCAACCACGATGGCTGTCAAAAATCACTTCAGGCATCTCCCCCTTCCTACATGTCTCCGCCACTCACCCCCTTAGTTTGACAATTCTCATGCCCTTCCCCTCGTCCAAATCCCCCTCCACCTCTGTCCCTCCAGCACCAGCCCTTAGTATCCATTGGGTATCTGAACTGCTGTTATGACTACCTCATTGTTGTTTGTACTGTTGTTATCACTCTGTCTTGAACCGAGGCATTGCCCCAGTATCTCTGTACTGCTGCTATTTAGATTGTTTCTATCTTGATGTGTAACTACTCTATTATACCGTGTATCACTGCTATCTACTTATTATACTCTGTATCTATTTAAAGCTATGTACTCCTCTGTATTACTGTGTACAAATCCTATTTTGTTATATGCTACCCCTTGCCCTTCCCCAGGTCGCATCTGAAAATGAGCCTTGGCTCAATGTGCCTGTCCCGGTTACCAACTTTTAAATAAATAAATAAACTTTTAAATAAATAAATAAATACACACTGAGTGTATCACCTAACTTTCTGTTGCTTGACTGGGTGCTGCCTGTACATGCCGAAGGCATCCCCATGGCAATGGAAAACAAAATTGTGGAAATGACTTCTCCACAGACCTGGAACTGGACTAGTACCACAAAGTCCTTATCTATCCGGGCCCGTGGATTGAGGGTTCAATCCAGAGGTCCGGATCTCCCGCAGAAAGTCCGCTTAGCCCTAATACCCAGGTGCATGCATTTAAACCAATCTCAGTCAAAAATACAACAATTAATTTGCATCTACCAAACAATTAATACCCAATGTGAATGATGTTAACTGCAGTGAGGCAATTCCATCGCTGTCAGCTCTCCTTAGTCATGCAGGACTGAAAGGGCTGTACAAAACATCCAATTTAAGGGGAATTCCCAACTCCAACCCAGCATCACTTCTGTCAGTGATGGACGTGCATAGACCACCTTGTAATGGAGTCTAAAAATAAAATTGTTTATATATATATATATATATATATAATATATATATATATATATATTATTCTTTTTTTATACATGAAATACTATGTTGCCATAATATGGAACACATTACACATCAGTTTAAATCATAATTCCCTCAAAAAAGCATTCCTAAGTAATTTAATGTAAGAAGATATAAATCATTTTCCTTTCTATACAATTAATACATTCAGCAGATGAAAGTTTTCCAAACTATAAGGTCAGTGTAGCGCAGTGGTTTAAGGCTCTGAGCTGTAAACCTGGAGACCTGGGTTTAAATCCCACAGCCCCCACTTGCATACTGTGTGACCCTGAGCAAGTCACTTAACTTCCCTGTGCTCCCAGGTCGCACCTGTAAACAAGCTTTCAGCTTGGTGCGCCACTCCTGGTTAAACAACTGCAAAAAAAAAAAAGTTAATATACTCAGTGAATGAAAGGTTTCGAGTCCATTTGGTCATTGAAGCCTGAAGGCTTCAAAGTCCTTATTTTAAAGATCCACATAGCCTCACTTTTGTCTTGGGACAGATGACTATCCCTCCTCTTGGCATGTGCAGCACATGGTCAAACCCCATATATTTAATAGTATGTTTGGCTAAGTCAACTGTTTCACTAAGATGTTTTCCAACAGGATGTGACCAGTCTTGATTTCGTATGGCTCTGTGGTGCTCCTTTATTCTCTTCTTTAACTTCCTTGATGTTTGACAAACATACACCCTACCACAGGAGCACCACAGAGCATACACGACAAACCTAGTATTACAAGTCATGAAATGACTGACAATTGCATCCTTAATTCCCAAAACACCAGGGCTTTCAAACTTTTTTCCTTGTACTGCTAATCTACATGTTTTACATCTTTTACAGGGATAAAAACACATTTGCTTATTACCAAGCCAAGTATTTTTAGGTTTACATTCCCTACGTTCACTTTTTACCAGCAGATCTATTAATCTCTTGCCTCTCCAAAATGTAATGAGAGGGCCATTTTCATGCACCACATTTAAATCCCTATCTAGTCCAAGATTATACCAATGTTCTTTAATCACTGATTTAAGGTCTCTTGAAATGGGACCATGTGTAGATATAAATGAGACCCGATCAGATGCTCTGCCACGAGATTTGTATTGTAACAAATCTCTTCTGTCAGCATTGTTTACTCTAACAAGTGCTTCCTGTAACACCTTGTCAGTGTAACCCCTCTTTTTTTAATCTATCAAATAAATTGTCTTTGGCTGCTAAAAAGTCGGCATGGTTTGAACAATTTCTCTTTTAATGGGTTAGTTGTCCAAAAGGTGCTGTAGATTTGTCAGTGCATGGCATGGGTGCATATTATGGGCATGTAGGACACTATTTCCTTCAGTGTCCTTTCTGACCTTTGGTTTGGACTACATATCCTGAGGTCCCCAGTAGAGTAAGCTCTAAAAAATCTATTTTACTTTTATCAAATACTACTGCAAACTTCAAGCCCAGATCATTTCCATTTATGTATTTAACGAAATCTAGGATCTCCTGAGCTGAGCCCTGCCACACTATAATAATGTTGTCAATAAAGTGTCTATATTTGATTACATCTGGGTCGTATGCCATCAGGGGGTTTTGCTTGCATCATTGTCTCCCTCTTCACAGCATAAGGATCCCTATGGAGTCCTGCAGTCCCTGAAACAAGATATGAAGTGGCAGTTAGGCATGGAGGGGCACACTAACAATATGCATGCAGTGGCAAAGGGGGAAGCACTACTGTACAGACCATGTTACTTACCTGAATAGGCTCCATGAACCACCAGTACTGGCTGTCCTGGTCCCTGTACCCATTTCCCTCCAGGGTAAAGGTCCACAGCACATATGCAGATGGAGGCACAGGCATTGGCTTGGGGTGTGCATGCTTTGTCTGCAGCATCCTGCAGGTGGCTCACCTGCATGGCTAGTGGTGTACAGTACATACAGGTGTCCCACCACTGTGCCATTACACAACACCTGCTGGGCACATCCACACCCATTGAACAGTAATTGGGCAGTTCAGACAGTACTTAAAGAGGTTAACTGATGGTGGATCAGATGCACAGTGGTCAAGGTGGGGGAGAGGTCCATGGTTGTGGAAATGATGCAGCAGGGTGTCCTGGCATCCTGGTGAGCATGGTGTTCCTACAGGTGCACTGTGAGGAAGGTTCTGAAAGAACTCCGAAAACTCAAGGTGGACAAAGCAATGGGGCCTGATGGGACTCACCCCAGAATTCTAAAAGAAATAAGGGGAGAGCTAGTGACATCACTGACTACCCTTTTTAACAAATCATGGGAGGACGGTGTGGTACCTGAGGCCTGGAGGAGGGTGGACGTGATTCCTCTTCACAAAAGTTGGAGCAAGGCAGAGGCAGGAAACTACAGACTTGTTAGTTTGACCTCAATGGTAGGGAAAATGATGAAATCACTTCTGAAAGAAAGAATTGTTGAGTAACTAGAGGCCAGCAGGGCACAGGACCCCCAAAACAGCATGGATTCACAGCGGGAAGGTCATGTCAGATGAATCTAATAGATTTGTTTGACTGTGTGACCAAAGTAGTAGACCAGGGAGGGGCTGTGGATATGGCCTGCCTAGACTTTAGCAAGGCATTTGACACAGCCCCACACAAAAGATTAATAAACAAATTATCCAGCCTGGAGTGGGTCCCACGGTGGTAGCCTGGGTAACAAACTGGCCGGACAACAGGGCTCAGAGGGTAATAGTAGATGGAGTACACTCTGAAGAAAGGGTGGTTACTAGTGGGGTACCGCAGAGTTCAGTAATGGGACCGGTTCTCTTTAATGTCTTTATAGGAGATATTGCAGAGGGCCTGGAAGGAAAAGTATGCCTCTTTGCAAATGACACAAAGATCTGTAACAGGGCTGATACAGAAGGGGGGGGGTGGAAAGGATGAGAAGGGACTTGGCAAGGTTGGAGGAATGGTCAAAGCATGGCAGCTTAGATTCAATGCAAAGAGGTGCACAGTAATGCACCTGAGAAACAAAAACCCAGAGGAAGAGTACATAATGGGAGGGAGGTACTAACAACAACAAAAATGGAAATGGACCTGGGGGTAGTCATGTCAGGTGACTTAAGGTAGGCAAGCAATGCAAGAAGGCAGTAAGGAGGGAAGGAGGGAATACTGGGATGCATAGGGAGAGGCATTACCAGTAGAAAACAAGAAGTTGTTATCCCTATGTACAGACAGTCGGTGAAACCCCATCTGGAGTAGTGTGTGCAGTTCTGGAGACCCCATTTAACAAGGACGTATACAGGATGGAGGCAGTCCAGAGGAGGGCAACTAAAATGGTGCAGGGTCTGCAATAGAAGCTATATGAAGAGAGACTAAAAGAGTTAATATGTATACCCTTGAGGAAAGGAGAGAGGGGGGACATGATAGAAACTTTCAAGTACCTCAAGGGAATCAACAAAGTCCAAGAGGGTAGCATCTTTCAGAAAAAAGAGATGTGCAAGAACAAGGGGGCACAATTTGAAGATAGAGGGGGGAAGGTTCAGGGGCAACATGAAGAAGCATTTGATGAGGTCATAGGGTCAAAAACAGTGGGGGAATTCAAGAATGCATGGTACAGACATAAGGCAATTATAGTGGGGAGTAGGAGGAAGTAGGCTGTTGGTTTACTAGAATCTGCAGCTTATCCAATAGGTAGGGAAATGGGCAGACTAGGTGGGACAAGCAGTCCTTAGCTGCTATCAAAATCTATGTTTCTGTGGGTAGTACAGACTCCGGTCACACCAGTAAAGGATATGAGGACAGACTGAAAGTCCACTTGGCTACTATAGCTTTTTCCAAGTTCCTCCCTGTGTGGAATAGGGGGAATAGGAACAATAGAGAAAGGAAGGAAGAGATTGAACAGTTTAATGGGTGTCTGAAGTCATGGTGTAAGGAGGAGGGATACCACTATGTTGGGGACTGGGGGTCTTCTGGGACAGGAGGCTCTTCAAGGGTGATGGCCTTCAACTGATGAGAGAGGGGAACATTGCCCTATGGCAGAAGTTTGACATCTACATTGGGCAGTTAAACTGACTGTGGGGGAGACCATGGCTAAAGAAACTGCTGAGAAGGGTTTCCAGGTGGGAAACCTAGCTAGGGCTTCCCCTGAGCAGGAGACAAGTAACAGAAAGGTGGGTACCAGTAAGGCTGAAGTTCAAATAAGGTAAGGGGAATAGGTCAATGAGGTAGAGATGACAAAGCCTATATTTAACATAAAAAAAAATAAAGAGACCAGAGACGAATAATGGAGAAGGAATAGGATAAAACCAAGAAGGAGAAGAGAAGAGAAGAAAGATGGAAAGAGGTCTGCCTTAATGTTAGGAGTCTGTCAAATACAATTAGTGAGCTCCAAGCAATGGTAGCAGACACTGCACTGGATCAAGTAGCCATCACAGAAACTTGGGCCACTGAGAATAACATGTGGGACCTGACAGTCCCAGGCTGCACCATGTTTAGACATGATAGGCATGGCACTATACTGTATGTCAGAGAAGGAACAGAGGCAGTGGAAGATGAAAACATCAGGGGCAATAAAGAAGAAACTGAATTGCTGTGAGAGTGATCTAAAGACCTCCAGGACAGATGCAAGAAAGAGATAAGGAGCTAGGGGCAGAACTAGAAAGGGGAGTGGCAATGGGGAGGTGGTGGTGGTAGAAGAGGTAAACCTACCAGATATTGATTGGGTCGTTCCAGCAGCCAGGAGCTGCAGATGTCTGGCCCTGCTTGATACACTGCAGGACTGCCTGCTGGTGCAGCTGGTCATGGAACCCACCAGACAGGCTGCTATTCTTGATGTGGTACTCACCAACTCCAATGTGTCAAGAGGAGTAAGGGTAGTGGATTTGCTGGGGTCCATCGACCATAACTCTATGATTTGACCTGGCTCTTGGGACAAGTAAGCCCCTTTTTAAAGGCTGACATCCTAGATTTCAGAAGGGCAAACTTCAACCAGATGAGGGAGCTGGTCCTGGACCAGTTATTCAGAGTGGACAGCATCAGGGTTGTGGGGGAAGGATGGGGGAAATTAAGGGGGCCATTCTTGAGGCAACAGTCTTGCACGAGAACGATAATCAAGAGAAACAGGTACAAGAGACAAATATGGTTTTCTGGAAAGATCAGAGAAACAGTGACAGCCATAAAGAAGGCCTTCTCCGAGTACAAGGGAAAACAAGGGAAGGAAGAAGGGAGAGTACTTAATCAGAACAAGGGAAATCAAGAGAGCCATTAGAGAAGCAAAGGCAAACACAGAGATGTGTGTTCTGGAGGGGGTCAAGGGAGGAGAAAAACAACTCTTTAGATATTTTAGGAAAAAAGAAAGAAGGGAAGAGTACTTCTTAGGCTAACAAAGGGAGGTGGGGTAATTGAGAAGGAGCGGCAAAAACAGCCATTTTCATGTTGTCTTGCGTGTGCAGCACAAGCAACATGTTGTGACAGCTTGGTGGAGTAGCAGGTTGTGGAGGTGCGGCCGTGTTGTGGCCAATGGCACCACTGCTTTCTTGGGCTGGTCTCTGTGGCACCAATGAATAAGCACACTGTCTATGACAGCTGCTAAGAAGCGTGCCACCAACTTGAAATAATTTCACCACTGCAATGACTGAGTGCCCCATCACTGCAGGGCGTGCTTTGCCTGTTGAAACATTTCAACAAACATGGCTGTGGCTGTCGCTGTCCACTTCTTACAATCCCCAGCAAGCTGACTTCAGGGGTGCCCAATCCCCCTGTTGGCATGCCCTCTCGCCCAGTGATGAAAGTGAACAGGAATGCACAGGAACTCAATTCCTGTACTTTTTTACCAGCAGGCATGGAGTTCCTGTACTTCTTCCCACTGTCACTGGAACTGATATTCTTAAACCAGCAACATAATGACAGTTTCTGGGCCTGTCACCTGAAGTCAGGGTTTCCATAACAACACTTGACTTGCACAAAAATGCTATTTTCCTAGAAATACTTCAATGTCTCTAACTGAATCTACTCGTGTCTAAACAGATAGACAAGTCTTGACGCAGTTATCCTTCAGACTGAGGATCTTCACTCTGCATTTCACATTTGCCAGTGCCTGAGTTCCTGTACTTCTTGTCTACCACTTGCACCACTGCGCTCCCCAGTTCAATTGGTTTGCCGATGGGGGTGCCCAATCCCTGTTGGCATAATATCCCCCTAGTTTAATTTATCACCTGTAAACAAGAAAATGGTCCCTCGCCGTCTGTTGCAGCCCCTCCCCAACCCACACCCACCCTCTGCACATCCCACCTCACCGCACCCCTCACCCCATACTTACCTCCAGAACCCTGCACTGTGATCTTCAGTGGAGTGGGAACATGTCTGCACTCTTCAAAGCTGATCACAAACTGAAGAAATGCAGGTAAGCTGTATAATGGCATAAATGGGAAGGGGTGGTGTTCAACTTAGGTGTATATCTTAGCAATATTTTGACTTATGTCTCCAAATTTTCAACACGGGGTTCTTGGGACCTCAACTCAGTCACTGTCATGTTGTTATTCGGTCCCGATAGGTGATTTTGTGGTCACTGCGTGGAATCACCTTTCAGGACCGATTAACGAAATGACAGTGTCACTGTTCATGAGGTGGGCTCCCAAAAAGCCTATGTTGCAAATTTGGTGAAAAAAATTCCAGAAAATGACTGTTATGAGTGTGCATTGCACAGTTTCCATGAACGCTCATAAGTTCAAAAATTTTTAATATTTTCACTCCAGATTTTTAACATTGTAATTTCTTCACATCTCTTTATGAATGGTACAGCTGTCATTTTTCACATTCTGCCCGAAATGTGTTTTCGCACATCTGGCACACAATGGTGCGGTCACTGTGGTAAATCAGTGTTTGAGACAGATTAAGAAAATCACAATGACACTGTTTGTGAGCGGAGGTCCCAAGATGCCTATGTTGAAAATTTGGTGAAAGAATTCCACAAAATGACTGTGTTACGAGTGTGCATTGTGCAGTTTCCACGCACGCTCGTAACTTCGAGAATTTTTTATATTTTCATTCCAGATTTTCAACATTGCCATTTCTTCACACCTTCTTATGAATGGTAGAGCTGTCATTTTTCATGTCCTGCCCGAAATGTGTTTTCGCACATCTGGCACAGAATGGCGCAGTCGCTGTGGGAAATCAACGTTGGGGACAGAGTAACAAAATCACAGTGCCACTGTTCATGAGTGAAGGTCCCAAATGCTTTCATGAGGTGGGGTCACAAAAAAACCATGCTGAAAATTTGGAGTGCAAATACCAACAAATGCCCAGGGTGTAAGGGTTTCTAACCATAACGTCCCACCCTGTAGAGACTGATAGGGGTCAGAGGTATGCCTTTAGATTGTCGGCTGTAATGCTCATACCATTCTACCCCCACCCCCCACCCCACCCTGAAGCCAGTGACAGGCATCAAGTTGTGCCTTAGACTCTTCGGACCCAAAGTTCACCCCATTCTCCTACACTCCACCCATCTCAACATAGTTCCACATGAAATGGGGTGAATGTAAGGCCCAATGACTCCAAGGTGCAACACAAAACTTATCAGAGTCTGCAGGGCAGGGTAAGGTGAACTAGCATGAGCGTTATGGCCTACGACCCAAAAGCACACCTCAATGCCTGTCAGTCTCTGCAGGGTGGGGTGGGGTTGACGTCAGTTCCATAATTCACTGCCATTCCTATTATGCATTTCTCTAACTCCTGCACTACCAATGCCATGCCAGCAAGACAACATTCGGCATTGGCAAATGGTTGTTTATTGACTATGTCTACTCTGCATTCACAAGGGAGGACAGAGAGCCTCTGCCAGACAGTGGCATTAAGACAGCTATAAGGGTGATCACTGAAATTAAATAGCGTTTCCTAGTGAAAGAGGTTGAAAAGGGCTAGCAGCTCCAAAGATAGATAAGGCCCCGGGGACAGATAGGATGCAACTGAAGGCGCTCAGTGAATTGGTAATGGAACTAACCAAACCCCTGTAGGGCTATTCTGTATCTAACTTGAGACAGAGCTAGTTCCAAAAGACTGGAGGGTAGCGGACATAGTCCCACTCTAAAATGGGGAAACAAGCAGCAGCAGGGTAACTACAGACCTCTCAGTCTTACCTCCACTGTGGGTAAACTGATAGAGGGGCAGCAGTTCAAGAGGACTTCCTGGGCTACCTAGAGAGCAGTAGACTCGTGGATAGCAAGCAGCATGGGTTCATGGCAGTGAGGTCTTGTTAGACCAACCTATTAGTATTCTTTGACTGGGTAACATAGAAACATAGTAATCAACGGCAAATGAGGACGCCTTGGCCCACCTAGCCCACCCATCTTCCCTGCCTTCTGTAATGCCGGAGACGTTACTTGATCACTGGGTTTATCTATCCTTTCCTGACCACTAAGGTTCCCTTATTCCTATCCCATGCATTTTTTAATTCTGTTACTGTTTTTGCCTCCATTATTTGGAGGGAAGATGTAGTCCCGCTTGACAAAAGTGGGAGCAGGGAGAAGGCTGGCATCTACAGGCCAGTCAGACTGACTTTGGTGGTGGGGAAATTAATGGAATCACTAGTGAAGGAAATAATTGTGGAATATCTTGAATCCAGCAGCTTTCAGAATCTGTGGCAGCATGGATTCACAGGAGGGAGCTCATATCAAACAAATCTGATGGATTTCTTTTACTGGGTGCAGGGAATTAGATTAGTGCGCAGCCGTGGATGCGGTCTACCTAGATTTCAGTAAGACCTTCTACACTGCTCCACATAAGAGGCTCTTAAACTAACTGGGCAGCCTGCTTAGTGGGCCCTAAGGTGGTAAAATGGGTAAGAAATTGGTTGAGGGATAGGTGAAACAAAGTGGTGGTAAACGGAGTTCACTCTGAGGAGGGAAGGGTGGCCAGCATGGTGCTACAATGATCAGTACTGGGGCCAGTCCTCTTTAATGTCTTTGTTAATGACATTTCATAGGGGTTAGAAGGGATTGTATGTCTTTTTGCAGATGACACGAAAATCTGCAACAAGGTTGACACTCCAGGTGGGATGGAAAAAATGAGGAGGGATCTCAGTAAGCTTGAGGAGTGGTCAAGAGTGTAGCAACTAAGATTCAATGCCAAGAAATGCAAAATCATGCACTTGGGTCACAGAAACCCAGGGGCAGAATACATGATGGGGGAGTGGTACTGATGACCACCAGACAGGAAAGGGACCTCCAGGTCATCATATCTGATGACCTAAATGTGGCCAAGCAGTGTGACAAGGTAGTGGGGAGATCCAGTGGGATGCTGGAATGCCTAGTGAGGCGTATCACCAGCAGAAAGAGGGAGGTGGCGATGACGCTGTACAGATCATTGGTGAGACCCCATCTAGAGTACTGTGTCCAGTTCTGGAGTCCACATCTCTGGAGCGACATAGAGTAGAGGTGGTCCAGAGGAGGGCAGCAAATATGGTGCAGGATCTGCACCAAAAGCCATAAGTGGAGAGACTAAACGACCTCATTATTTACATATGTACACCTTGGAGGAGAGGAAGGAGAGGGGGGATATGATAGAGACTTTCAAATACCTGACAGGTGTAAGAGGGAAGCATTTTTCAGAGGAAAAAATGTTCAAGAACAAGGGGTCATGCTATAAAGCTGGAGGGCGGATAGACTCGGGGGAAACATGACAAAGTTCTTCACAGAAAGGGTGGTGGCTGCATGGAACAGCCTCCCAGTGGAGGTGGTGGGGGCAAAAACAGGTAGTGGATAAAGGCTATGCTGTGGATTTATTCTACTTAGGTCTCTGCAAGGTTTTTGACTTGGTGCCTCACAGAAGGTTGCTGAAGAAGCTACAGGAACTTTGAGCAGCGACAGACTCGATTACATGGGTGAGAAATTAGTTGGAAGGGAGACAGTAGATGGCTGTGGTTAAAAGAATCAAATCAGAATAGAGGGAGGTCACCAGTGGGGTGCCACAAGGACTGGTCCTGGATCCAGTCTTTTTCAATATATTTATCAGTGACTTGGGAGAAGTAATCCAGGGCATGATGTGCGGCTTCACAGATGACACTAATCTCTGTGGCAAGGTCCGAACATGTGAACATATGAAAACGCCAGCAGAAACAGGCCTCACAGTCTATCAAGTCTGCTCGATTGTGCAGCTAGCCCCTCAATTTGCAGCTGCCCCACTCACCTCTCCCCACCTCACAAATACCCCCTTCACTCTGTCCCATCCCCTCTGAAAACTGTCTGTTGTGTTACAGGCTACCACCTGCTCTGGCAGAGTATTCTACTTGTCCACCATCCTCTCGGTGAAATAATGTTTCCTGCCTTCCCTCCTGAATCTTCCCTCCTCCAGTCTCATTTGGTGCCCTGTCATGACCCTTCCCCTTCTAATCTGGAAAATCCCTTCTTTGCTAGTCTTGTTAATCCCCTTAACATATTTAAAGGTTTCAATCATGTCCCCTCGTCCCTCCTCTTTTACAGGGAATACAAGTTCAGCTCACCTGGCTTTCCTCATAGGAGTATCCCTCTAAACCCTGGATCATCTTTGTTGTCCTCTGCTTTACACTTTCCAACAATCTGATGTCCTTCTTCAGGAATGAGAGCCAGTACTGAATGCAGTATTCCAGGTGTGGCCTGACCAGCAACCTGTAGAGGGGCAGGATCACCTCCCTATTTCTGGAGGAGATTCCCCTCACTATACACTCCAGTATCCTGTTGGCTTTTGCTGCTGCCTTCCTGCACTGAGCTGAGTTGTTCATACTCCCTGTGATAAGCACCCCTAGATTTTTTTCTTCTCTGTGCATTTGAGCTGTACATCCCGCAGCTGATAGCTCCTCCCCTGGTTGTTGGCCCCAAAGTGCAAGACCTTGCACTTTTTGGTGTTAAATTCCATCTGCCATGCATCTGACCACTCATGTAGTTTGGTCAGGTCCTCCTGCAGCCCCCTCCACTCTTTGATATCATCAACCATGGCACCCATCTGTGTGTCATCTCCAAAGAGACTGATCTTACTCCGGACCCTGTGGGAGATGTCAGCTATGAAAATCCCAAACACATCACTGCCAGAGTAGTGGCCCACAATCTGCCTGACTGTGTCTGTCATTGCAGGCCACCACCTACACATATGTGCCTGCTGTGGTACAGGCTACACTGTCTATTCCCCATGCACCCTGGGTGTGTGGCACCCTGCACCCTACCTGTGCCCTTTGTCTCCTCATCGTCCATGATCTGTGCCATGTCTGGTGGAGGGGTTGCCAGACCATCTCCTGTAGATGAAAATAGAGTGCATTGGGTTAGAGGTAGTTGGAGGCCATGCCACACCCAGCTCCAGGAGGGGGCCTGTACCCACCCACTAGCATGTAAAGCCCATCATGTTTGCCATAATGCTCCCCACCTCTGTAAACTCTGGGTGCCCTGCAGGACTTGCATCATACATTGCCAGCTGTGCCTGCCATTGCTGTGCCATTTTCCTCTTCACCACCCCACACACGGCATGCCATGTGTGCTTCAGTTCTCTGAGCATAGGTGGTGTGTTACCAGCAGTGTTCACAGCATCCTGGATGCCCATCCACACCCACTGTTTGTGAGGGTGCATCCTCTTTTATGCCCCAGACCCATGCAGATTGGAAGTTTGCCCTCACCTCTGTTGCCAGTATGGCTGTCTCCTTGGCCTTGAAGTTTGACTTCTATGGCCTGGCATGGGAGGCATGGCCCCTTTGTCCACCAGTGCCTCCCCCATGGGCCTGCAACATACTCTCCAGCCCCGCATCAATTGGTGGTGATATGGCAGTGGTAGAGTTGTGCCCTGTGCCTGCAACCACAACCATGGTACCCACATTTACCATTTCAGCATAGTGGTCTACAGGGTCTGGGCATCACCTTATGGGTGGCAGGGTAAATGGGCATTTCATAGGCATGAACAGTCCCACCTGGATGCCAGGCCAGACCTCTCTACACTGCTGCATGGTGCCGTCCTCACCTCTTGAGACCTTGGCCACTGTGGATCACTCCACTTGTGTGACAGGTGCACGCCACCAGCCATGTGCATGTATTATGCACAGGGACTGTGCTTTCCATATCTATTTGTTGATAAGGCCCTAAATCTCTTATGTGGCACTGATCCAAAAGGCTAGATGTGCTGACTCATTGGTCTAGCAGCAGCACTGATGCTCACAACACTGGTGACCCAGGTTCGGAAGTGAGCCCGGGCTGTCAGAGGGGAGAGGACTGGGCATCCCAGGGTGATGCTCTCCTCCTCCTCCTTTGGGGGAAAAGGGTTGCTACCTTCCCTACAATGCTTCCATCTAGGTGACCACGGGTGGCAGCACAACAGAGGCAGCAAGGTTATGGTGGTCACTGTCTGGATTGCATACTGCATGCCCTGTTGAATGCGTGAGTATGCCTAAACCCTTGCATGCTGATGACCAAAGGGGAGAAACTAGAAAAAAAAAGAATGGCCTTGGCTTCTGAGGCAATGGAACCCTAGGCATATCTGGGCCTTCATTTGTCTGTCACACCTGCTGCCGGATAAGACCCCGAAGAGCCAGGGTACATGGCATGCCCTAATCCTTCAAAAGGGGAAAAGCTGCTGCTCTGTGGGGGGGGAAGTGTAGCATAGCAGATGCTGAGATGAGCCACCTTTGCCATTGGGACTTCTTGAGAGAACTGGAGCCAGAGACCTGAGGGGCTTATAAAGTAAAGCAAAACAAAAATAAAAGTCTACTATAGATATACCTTTTCAGATCTGCAGCAGGATGGGTGCAAATGCATTACCAGAATGTGTTGCTTCTGCCTCACTCAGATGTGTTTGCATCGTTCATGTGTGCAGTGGGTATAACAGCCAAAATCACATTTGGTGGCAACAAACTGACATGGTTGATGGCAGAATGCATCCAACCTTACATGCCATTCTGAGACTACGTCGGGTATGTGACTGAATTGAATTGATTGTCTATAGGTAGACAATAGAGAAGTCTGTCGATCTAGACTGTGTATAGACAAGTCAGGTCAATAGCAGCCACCTGTAGGAAGGCCACCTGTAAGCAGGTGACACAGTGGACAGGACCTGCCACCCCTGTGTACCAGCACTGAGCTGGCACTGTGGCAGCAGTAAGAGGTAAGCCCAGATTGGGGGAGGAGGGGAATTAGGAGCTATCAATGCCTCAGAGAGAAAATATATTACCATAGAAATAATTTAGATGATGAGTCTACATGTTTCCTTATCTCATTCTTTAGTAGGCAGAGCAATTAGATAAACCATAATTATTGTCCGTCAGATGCCCTTGCAGCGTTTGTAAACAATATGTCATCATAATCCTCAGAGTATGAACACATATTCTGTTGCTGAGGATATGATTATGATGTAATAAGCAGTGCAGACTGTCAGACTGCATGAAAAACACACGGCAGACACTTTACATAGTGGGACAAATATTGCTTTTGTGTTTCAAATGCCTGTACTCCTAAAAGTGAGGGTGGGATGCAGTAAATACCATAGGTGTGATTCTCAGAAGGATCTGTCTAAGACACATCCACTACTATTTTCAAAAGGAAAATGCATCCAAACCTGCCAGACCATATATTAAATGATCAAACAGCAGCCAAAATGTGTTTCTAAAAACACCCAAGCGCATCCAAACTGGGCACAGCTCACAACCGTGTCTGCAAATTGTGGCTGTTTGCCATAAACGGATGCAGTTTCTGAAAACAGAAAGAGGCTGGCTGGATACAAGCAGATAGATGCAGGTGCAGGGTTGATTTTAGTCTGGGTCCAATCCTTTTGAAAATCCCCTCTCCTGAGTCTGTATGAACTATGCGCGGCTCTGTGGCTAAAAACTTAGTGTACATTCTCTGAGGCTCTGCTGGCTGTTTAAGTAACCAAAGCAGTATATAGTATCATAGGCCATGAGATGGACAGAAAGAATGCCAGCTTCTGACTGGCCAAGAGTTACTTGCAGCAGTGCTATTATCCCAGCACAACAGCCTGGCTAAAAGTAGCTCAACAAAAATATGTTTAAAAAATATATCAAATTTACTAAAAATGACTTGTTTCATAATCGCAATAAGTGACTCCAGGGGGTACATCATGGTAGGTTTCAACTTGTGCTTCATCCCACCCGAGGCAGATTATTATCCCACCATAAAGCACCCCCTATCATGCCCTATTGCTTACTGTAAGTAAAAAGTGCACAGTGCAGTGAGACTAGTTTGTCATGGAGAGATGCAAATTCAAAGCTCAGAAATATACCTCATGAAACTACAGTGACTTAACACACCTCAGTGCAGAATTCAAAGAGTAATTCCTAGAGCGGAGGTGAGATCTCAAGCAATTGAGGCCCCTCAGCTGATACCCAGGGCTGCTTTCTGGCATCAGCTGGCAGAGCACTACTGCAAGAAAGTCCCGATTGTTGTGACAGCCCTGTGCTGCCATCAGCAAGTGGCACTGTTGTACTAGTGAAGGCAGCAATGTCCAGGATACGGTTGCACAATAATAAGAAAGGGTAAAAAGGGAGGGAGAGGAATAATGCTGAGTTTACTGAAGCACGATTTCTTCAATGAAGGAAAATGACCACCAAAAAATCAAAACACTTGATGGAAAGTAAGTTGTAGCAGTCACTGCATTACAGGATAAAAGCCTCCATCTGAAGATTCACTACATAGATTCATAGATACTGGAATAAAGATCATAAGATATTTCTCTCTCTTCACTGTCAACCCTAACACAGGCATGTTCAACTTATAGTACAATGCTTACATTATAAATAAATATATATAATATATATATATATATATATATACATGGTGTCATATATCACTGATATATAGCAGATTCAGGCTTTTGTTACTTCTATATATAAATTTAAAAAATATGAATTTGGCAGCTAGACTGAAAATTGGAAAAGGACTGAAGAAACAGGGACAATTGTCGAGATGTGCCATAAAAACTGCCCATGAAGTACACAAAAACCAATGCGTCAATAACTAATATTATTGAGCCTTGGACTTAAATTCTGGCTTGTGACTGTCCAAAACCTGGTCACATGACCAGAAATAGCAGGCAGGATTGCATTCTGAAGTTCCTGCCAATGGGCAGTAGTCCTAGCAATGAGCAATGGATCACAAAATTATTACCCCCTAAAAACATGGCATCAGTCACAGATACGTCTTTCTTTTTTCCCCTGCTAATCTAGTGGTTCACTCTCAATGCTTGTCATGATCATCCCTTCACTTCCCCACTCTCCATAACCTCATGAGTGAGGCCAGTCTCCTCTTACCTCCTTTGCTGGACGCCGTTTCACACAAGGAATTATGTCTGCTTGAGATGGTGGCCGGAGAGCAGAGCTGAATGGTAGGTAAGTACTAGCCACCATCTCAAGGTGGGGGGAAGTGGGACGGTGAAGTGATATCACAATGGGGGGGGGGACAAGTTTATCAAGGACATTTTTCTTTATAAAAAATGAAGTAGGAGAGGAGACCACTAGCACCAGGCAATTATGTTTATGTACAAGTTTAATCAAACAGACTACATCACGTAATCTTGCTGGCTGGTTGCACTTCCAAGCCCAAATACAAAGATAAGATAGACTTAAATGTACTTCTACAGCGGAGGTGGGGGGAGTTTAAATAAAAACAGATATTAACAGTAAATGTTTGGGATATGTGGAAAAATCTTGATCTTCTGGGATGAACTATTGTCTTCTAAAACGGCAGGGAAAAAGAGGGCAAACTGAATGAACCAATGGATTTTTTATTTAGTTCTACAGCATGTTTTTATATAGAGGATAATGCGTGAGGATCGGTTGTTAACCACACGGTAATCACCTCAAGCGGTTGCCAGGATGACCTTGTAAACCTCGAGAGGTTTACCATCATCATGGCAACTGCGACTTTGCGAGAGGTGATTTCAGTGAGGTTAACAACTGATCCTCAAGCATTATTTTTTGTAGTGTATGGGATAAACTGTGAGCAAAGATAGTCCTAACTTTGGTTTTCTTTTGTTCCCGCCAAACTCCATCAGGGCCCGCTCTCACCACCACTGTCGTTTGTTGTGACCCGCTACCTCAAAATGCACGCATACTCAGATCAGCTCCAGTTGTAATCCCACCAATCTGATGCACTCAAGAAAGGTTTAAGCATGTGACGTCAGAACAGTGGGATTACAAGATACAAAAGAGATATCAGAGGGTGCGTAATAAGGGTTCCCCATACAATATAGTGATATTGCCCTCAGTCTTTGGCCATGGCAATATTATTATTATTATAGTTCATCCCAGGGAGTTAATATTTTCCCACTATATCCCACATCTCAGGTTACTATTTGCATTATATATATATATATATATATATATATATATATATATATATATCAAAATCTATCAATATATGGTGCATCCTGTAACTGTGTGTAATATGAAATATTACACTAATGAAATAATGATCAGACCTGTATGAAGTTATAAATGGGTTATGAAAATATAGATACCTAGATACACAGAAATTGTCAGCAGATAAGGACCGCTAGACCCATCAAGTCTGTCCGTAAGCCTTTTACTTGTATGCAGTCACTGACTCTAAGTGATCAATGGTTTCATCACTCCCTCCCCACCCAGTGTTCCCTTGTGCCTACCCCAGGCATGTTTAAACCCCTCCACTGGGCTTGCCTCCACCGCCTCTTGTGGCAGACTGCTCCAAGCATCCACCACCCTCTCTGTGTAGAAAAACTTCATGGTACCTCATCTACCTTCCTCCAATTTCATATTGTGTCCCCTTGTTCTGATATCTTTTCTACATTGGGAAAGATCCCCCACCTGCACACTGTTTATGCCCTTGAGGTACTTGAAAGTTTCTATCATGTCCCCCCTTTCTCTCCTCTCCTTCAGTGAGTACATATTGAGGTCTCTTAGTCTCTCCTCATATGTTTTGTGGTGCAAGCCATGCACCATCTTTGTCGCCCTTCTCCGGATAGCCTCCACCTTGTCTGTGTCTTTACACATCTGTGGTCTCCAATACTGCACATAGTACTCCAGGTGAGGCCCTACCAGTGTTTTATACAATATCATTCTTATTGAATAAATTATTTTTCAGAACAGACTGGATTTATTAGCGCTTTCTAGGAAAAGAAAAGCACAAGTCTTTAGAAATTAGGCACACTGAGAAGGCAGGCAGTATATACTTTGTTGATATAGTACTGTAGAAAGAAACTGTAGTTAAGCTGAATTATTCTTTACAATATACCAATGGAATTTGCTAATCAAATCATCACTTTCAAAATTATACAATACCTCAGAATCACCTTTAAAATATTTTTCATTTATCGCAGGACCCTGTTACATAATCAATACAATACAGCTCACCTCTGTATGCTGCAGACCATAACTCAAGTACAATACAATGGAAAGGTGACCAGCACAGCTTTCCAATTAGCATTTCAATTCCCACAGAATATTAATGCATGTTGTCTGAGCTGCATGTGTTTTACGTGCCTGGGAGAAGCCAAGCCAAACAAAGCCAGAGTTTGAACAGGGCAACCCATAAACCTTGCTGAAAGATGGCAGGCCTCTGGCTGGGTGGCAGAAAGAGAGGTACAAAAATTAACAGAGACGGTGACTGAGAGAGGGTGAGAGAGAAAGAGAAAGACATGGAGGGAGATAGGAAGGTGGAGCGAGAAGGAAAGGAAGGAGAGGGAAAGAGAGTGAGTGAGTGAGTGAGTGAGTGAGGGAGTGAGGGAGTGAGTGAGTGAGTGATTCATTTACTAATCCTGCCACACAAAGCTTGACTTACCCACATTTGTCTTCCTCAGTCAAATTAAATCACTGTATTTGTACCTGGTCATTCTGGCACCTCTTAAATCAGATCCAGTTGATGCTGCTGGAGTTATCACTGCTGAGAGTGAAGCAAATCATTCACATGTCTAATTATTCTGAGTCTGAAAGATAGTTGAGGAATACAATATACAGTACTGTGTATCATCGGATGTGGGTTTCATAAACTAACATTTATTTTGATTATAATGATATAAATCATTCCTTTTACACACTCGTTTTTGAAAAGTGAATGTACTGTAATTTGCCTTGTGCGTTCTCTGTCATTCTCTCATACTAAAATCCCAGCTTTCTCCTTGTCTTACTTCTATCATATCCTGTCATTTCTCACAGAATGCCTGTAAACTAGCTCCAGTTGGGGTAAGCACCTCTGAGGCCTTGCAGGTATAACCGTTTGATTGTTTCTTTTTTCCTATTCACAGCTGATTATTAAGTAGCCCCAACAATTACACTGTTATACTGCAGACCCCATTCTTCTGTTAGGAAACCATTATTTAGCCTTGTGGGCCTCTGTTCCCAACTGGCAATTTATGTCCAAAATGGGTGTAGTGAGGGGCTCAAACCACATGGAATTCAACAATGCCCCTTCACTCAGATGGTGTGGTGCATAGAGGCATGCGAGCACGTGTACAGCAGGGCACGGGAGCATCACTGGAGGCAGGAATGCCCCTTGACCCCACCATATGTGAACTGTGGCATTGAAAGCACACAGCCCACTTATGTCCACACACGGAAGTGCATGTGGAATAGGAGGGCAAGACATGGATACACACCTCACACCGAGTAACAACCATCCCAATAATGGCACCCCAGCCACTGGGCAGGATGGCACTGACGCACTATCAACTAGTGCCAGCAGACAGGAGCCCACAGTTGTCTGTGGCTGAGTGAAGGGAGGCATGCATGGGCCGGCTTGGTCCTAGTTGTCCAACTTTTGCCCCCACCAGGTGGCCATGCTGGCGACCAAGATCCAAAGCAACTACAGCACCCTGTATGGCACCTGCTGACTCAAGGAGCCAGTGGAGGAGCAGGTCAGGATCTGGCTGGACATCCAGGCTGTTGCTAATGGCTCTGGGTCTGAGCCGCATACTCTGTCTGCCGTAAACACAAATGGCGTGACATACATTCCAAAGGTAAGGTGGCTGTATCATGCTGGCACAGCAGGCAGACTGGTGGCAGCCCCCCTTGGGACCCTCCACAGGCCTCTCACCAATCAAGGCTATTGTGGCCAAGACTCTGACTGAGGAGGTGCTGGACAGGGAGGTCATGTAATGGACACCCTACCATATGCTAGTCCCCGGGGCATAGCATATGAGCACCACAACACCCTTTCGCAAACACAGATCATCCAGACCCAGAATGCCACCGTGATGTACCCACATCACTATTGTCCTCTGCAAACAGCACACAACAAGCATACATTGCAGGGAGTGTTCATCAATACAGACTGCATTCCACAAATGATGCAGCAGATGATCCCCCGTACAAGACAGATGACCACTTGTACCCCACAGGCTCACCAGATTGACTAGTGACAGAGGTGCAGTGGCATGGCATGCCAGAGGTGAGGTCTGCAGGAAAACCCCTGTGGAACAGGACATGGCCCATGGTAGGACAGGGTCACCACACCCAGACAGTGACTATGCAGAACTGCAGGAGGAGCCCTTGGAGACATGCATGCCATGCAGCACTCCATGGCAGAACACACAGTGCAGGGTGACATATTAATCCACCCCACCAGCAACATGTCCCTCACCCCCTGTGGCCAAGGACAATGACACAGGCGCTGACCATGCCACCCACAGTCCCCCATCCTGAGGTCAGGAAAGGTATACATGGATGACTAGTATACTCAGGCATCATTACCATGAGCTCAGAAACTTGGAGATCCTGTGCCTGTCTGCCACATGGGAGAACACAGAGCAGGGGGTCCTGATCATGCCTGAGATGCATGGCATCCATGGCATGCTGGGCCAGACCAGGGACATACTCAGAAGGCAAACTGTGCAATGATTGCACCCTCCACCACTGCTCACTGCAGGGGCCAACACCCAGGCACAATACCAGCACCCAGCTGCACGAGACACCAGTACCAAGGTGCACAATGCTGGCACCCAGACAGACAATGTCAGCACCCAGATAGATGCCTACACACACATGGACTTACCTGCCCTGGCAAGCCAGCCCACAGGTGCACATCAACGTAGGGCAGAGTCTGCACAAAGCAACACCCATGTGTGAGGAGCAAGTGCCAGTGCTGAGCACCTTAGCAGATGCTCCTTGACCCATATCTGAAGGGAAAATAGTCCCCCCTTGCAGCATCAACTCCTCCAGTGGATGTACCGCTCAATACCTAGGTCACATCACTGTGGTAGTCCACAATGTCTATCCACCACCCATGCAATGTACAACATCCCCCGGGGCACATGCACCCCATAGTGCACCCTAACAGCTGAATATACTCTGCACTAGTTGATGCCATGCCCCCCTCCCAGATAGTCTACTGTCACACTGCTGAGTCATGTCTGCAGGCACCACTACTGGAGGGACAATGTTACTGTCAGGATACACGACATCAGGTATGTTCTCTGGTATGGGTATGCAGCATTGCACACATGATGGAATGTGTAGTACACCTTCCCAGTTACTAACACCATGATGACACCCATCCTATCCAGGCAGCAAAAAACACATCTGCAGTATGCCAAATGTATGCTGCACCATCGAACGGGACTGATGGTGAGCCTCATTGTACTTCTCCTCATCCTCGGTAGTCAGGGACAGGAAAGGTGTCAGTCAGAAGGTATAGGCATAGTTGGTATCTATTGTCATTGTAGAGTGGGACAGAGCACAGTTAGTTATGGGACATGTAACAGGGACAGGCAAACATCACCGGTTCCATGTCATAATGGTGATCATGGAATAGTGATCGCTGTTACAGCGAGTATACATCGCCGAAAATGAATTTCGGCGATGCACACTCATGGCGAGGATAAGGAGGTCGCCTGAGACCTACAGGTTTTTATTTAATGCAGGGGTCTTTGCCCCCCCACTCCCCCTACTAATGGATTCTCAACTCCAGGGGGTGCATGTCGGGGGAGGATCTTGGCAAAATAGCAAGCTGCCCACCAGAAAAAAAAGATGCACCAGATCCAAACCCTGCACCTCCCAAGCGACCACCCATACCACCATGCTAGTGGTCCAGTTCGGCAGCTGCTCACCACACCCCTCCCACATACCTTCCCTCCCCTTCCCCACACCCATATATATGCATGTACATCCGTTTGCCTACCTCACCCACCCCAGTATCTGCTAGCTACCCAACCAGGTAGCCCTGTACACAGGCGCCGTGATTGAGTCACCCTTTTTTTAAGTGCTCAATCACGGTCGCCTTGTACACGGTATACCAACATCGCCCCTCACACATGCACTCATGATCAGCCACCAGCCACCAGTCACAACCACTATGTGTCTCAAGAAGTGCCCATTGTCATGACTGGTTAAATATCATGGCAGAAACCTGGGGATCTGCCAGCACATTGGTGATAGCACTATCAGCATCACACAACACCTGTACATTAATGCTGTGGAAACTTTTCCTGTTGTGGTATGCCTACTTGTTCAGTTTCAGGGACAGTATGGCCATGTGTGTATGGTCTGTGGCCCCAAGAGCATTAGGGAGGCCATGCATCACATGAAACCCCACTTTGGTGGCTCACATGGCCTGCTCGGTGGCTGGAAATCATTTGCAGGTGGAGGCATGAAGGACAAGGGCATCGTTCACCTGGTGCAGTGCACGGAACATGGTTGACTGGCCCACACCTATCACATCCCCTGCCACCCTCTGGAAAAGGCCTGTGGCATAATATGCCAGGATGCACAGTACCCTCTGCTCCATGGTGAGTTCACAGAATCATGCTGTTGTGGGAGCAGTGTCAGTCCCTATCAGATGGCAGATGTCATGGATGGCATCACAGTCCAGGAAGGAAACAACTGAGGCAATGTGTATGTGACAGTGTGGATACCTGCAGGCATCAACCGTACAGCCATGGCATAAATTGCCCTCCATGCTCCTCGTCCTCATCCAGTTCATCCTCTAGTACTAGTATGTGTAGGAGGACTGAGGGGCATATCAAGCACAATTCTGGGGTATTGTCTTGATAGTCCATGTCAAGATCATATGGTCCAAGGCATGGATGTTGAGCCCACTTATGTACCTGTGCAGTGATGGTGAGGTCCATGGGTGCCTCCCGACCATGCCCACATCCGGGTGTGCATCCTACAAAGGGGGAGTGTAGTGCACACAATCCTATGGCATTGGCATTTGTGTCGGCCTTTGCAGTCAGCGTGCACTGGTCATTCTTTTACTGAATTTTGTTGACCGGGTAGGCCCACTGAGACTAGCAGTCCCTTTTTCAGGGGTGACCTGGGGGATACAGATGGTAGCCAACTTAAATTGAACCAGATTAAGCTGTTGGTGGTATTTTTAGTGAATGGGGGAAAGTAGGCTAGGACACCGGGGAATCTCCCCTACTCTTCAGTAGGGGGTGCTGAGACTGGTGCAGAGATGGCCAGTCCAGCTTGGTCAACGGATCAGGATGTACCTGAAGATGGATTTGTACTTGCACTGGAGGAGCTTCAGGGTGAAACCCAGGAAGAGGATATCCACACCGGGATACAGAGGAGAATGGAGGACATATTTGATGGCATGGAAGAAGCCTTAACAGTGGTGGAGCTACATGGGCTGCTGGAGGAGGAAGAAGCCCAGTTTCTATAACGGAACGAACATTTGCAGGAGGAGCTGCTTTAGGGGGATCACCTTCGAGGATGGATTGAGCGCAACAAGGAAATGTGCCAAATGGCTGTATGTCTGAATTGACGAAGGATGCAAGTGGAAAAATCACGGAGGAGCAGTTATCTTCTGGAGAACTGGTGAAGAATACCTTGGTCCTACAAGCACCACAATGGATGCAGGAGAGGGCCCTCTGCACACATTCTACCAGGGGCAGCTACAGCACCCTGGAACAACATCCCAGACATAATTTAGTGGGGGAACAACAACTCACATACTGCATGAGATTAAACAGTTGGAAGGTGATCTGAAGGTCACTGACAGAATGGTGGTCAGTGTCACAGACCAACGAGATCTAGAGGCTCAGGCCTCAGAGGTAGCGCAAACTCCCTCTACAGTACAGACTGAGCAGGCTGCCCCGAATCATGCATGATGACAGGGGTTTCTGCAGCACAGACAACTACAAAGGTGCAGGATACAAATGTAAGAGAGTGCCTTTTTCCAGAAAATGTGTGCTTATCCTCAGAGCCTGCAGCAAGGAGGAATACGGTGCATCTCAAATATAGAGGTGCACTGGATGACACACTACACAGACTTTCTGTGGGCATGGCCCTTTTAAAGAATAGCATGAAATACTATGCCTGCAAGATCTATGCCATAATCCATATGCCAGATGGCATGATTTTTGATATCAACTTTAAACATTCCTCTGGACTTGAGTGGTTTTGGAAGCAGTACCATCTTTTGAAAAATGCTGCTTTATGGAAGTCCTTTGTAGCTATACCCCTTACAAGGCCCTCCTTTAAGAAAATAACAGTGCTATTTAGGAACAAGGGTGTGAATGTTGCAGATATAATATACTATCTAAAGCAACACTGCACAGCACAAGTAAACCTCAAACCGATATTAGATGATGAACATCTGTGGACAAGGGCATGGCAATATAAAGTGACTGTCTTACAGGAAGAAGGTGTTGTAAAATGCCTCCCCAACTGCTTCTTCTTGGGGAGAGACAAGGGTGTGATTTTCTACCCAGGACAACCCCAATCATGTTACTACTGTGGGGATGTAGTCATCTTAGTAATGTCTGTGAAAGATGACGTGTGGCCTGTGTGGCATGGTGGGACATAATAGTGCACCATGTTCACAACCAGTGCGATGTGATCATTGTGAGGAAGTGGAACACAATTTCTGCACTAGCTCTTGAGCCTCCCGTAACAGTTTGGACCAGGCCCTCAGAGGCGAACAAGATGTGTATGTTGCAGTGGCACAGAAAGAGCGCCTTCGCTTTGAGGAACTGGCGGCATCAGTTGCGGCTCCTGATAGAGCAACGAACAGAAACCCTGTAAGGCCCAACTCTGGGGTCCCTTCAGCTGAGGTGTTGCCTTCTAGATCTATGGCACCCTCAAGCATCATACGCACACCAGAACCGGCTCCTAAGAGTCCAGCTGTGTCTCAGAATGCTGTAGACACAAATCTACAAGGGGTCCAATCAGAGCAGGAAGACACAAATATCTTTCAGACCTCTGGAAAGGACACAATGCCTGATGCTCCCACAGTAACAAAAATGCCACCACCTCTGCAGATTGAAGGCCTTCCTTTCCAATGAGTTACCAGCTCAAAATATTTAAGAAAAGCCCCAATGGTTCCTCCGCAGTCCGTGGAAGTGGAACCATTAGTAACTCAAAATTCATATAAGACACTCATGGCGGTAGAAGAAATGGAGGGAGAATATGATACCTCTTCTGTGACTTCTATACAAACATAAGTGTCTAGAGACATGCCACCTGGAGAAAAACCAAAGCCTAAGAAATGGAAAAAGAGAAAATGACTAAAGTGATTTCTAACCTGTTCCAATTGTTTTTCTCCCTTGTTTTTTCTTATTATTATTATGGCTGAGTTTAATATTATAATATTAAATGTTAATAGTATTTAGAACCCTCAGAAAAGGAAGGTTACATTTGCCAGCTTACAAGCAGAGAAGGGATCTATTATTTTTTTGCAAGACACCTGTTTGCATACTGTCCCTGAAATAGTTCAAGCCAAGAAGGATTGTAGGTGGAACTCTTCAGGTCGACTGGGGAGGATTTGTGTGCTGGGATGGGTATTTTGTTTTCTGGAGAACCCATTGAGGTTTTGAAGGTTATAGATGTATGCCTTGGGAGGGTGCATATCGTGGATACAGTACGTAACCACATAGCATAAGGCTTATGAATATATATGTCCCACAACTGAAGTCAGATAGGACTAATCTCCTAAGGAAAGTAAAACCTTATTTGAATACATCCAAACTACTATTATGGGGGGAGACTTCAATTGTGGTTTGACTAAAAGGGATTGGGGCTGGAGCTCAGAGAAAATGTATAGTGATACTATACAAATATGTTACAGACTTTATTATGAACTACAGGGGACTTGGATGTTAATGACATATTACAACGTACACCTATGCATATTTTCCATAAAGGTGTATTATCTTCAAGAATTGACTTCTGGTTCTTGTCTGAGAGGATAGGAGTGACTAGTGTCACAGTGGTCCCATTTGCACCATCAGATCACATGGCAGTTAGGGTACAGATTGGAGAACCCAGCCGTACATAAGGAAATTTGCACTTGTTAGAGGTCAGACACGACATCAGATTTTTATATAATAACCCAGTGGGGTGGTGGGAAGACACCAAAAATGATATCAGGGTATTATTGCAACACCTATTGGGGAAAGTTGTGAAACAAAATTATATTCAATACCTTGGACTAAGGGCCAATATCTGCAGTTGTTAACCCACATGACAGGTATTTCACTGGTAGGGACTTGAGATTTGAAGTGGCAAGAGTTAAGACAGCCACGTTTGAAAAACAATATGAAGTGGTACATGCCATTGAGAGAAGCCAACACTACTGCATGCAAGGGAACAGAACAGAGGTAAATCCATATGATACCCCTGCAGATAGAGTAGGACAGAGGGTTATGGCCTCCTTGAGGGATGAAGGTGGGGTTTTGAAAACAGATGTTCCCTCAGTATTGCATATAGTACAACAACATGTGTAATGGAGATTCCAGAGGGGAAACACAGGCACACCAGCAATAGATTATGGAAGGCTGGTCTTCCCACAAGTTCCTAAAAGGGATGTGGATAGGTTGGGAGTCCCCTTTTCAATACAGGAAATAAGAGGGGCTATTTTAAAACTATCACACAAGACAACTCCAGGAGGGGGGGGGATCCCAGACGATTTCTACAAACATTATGTAGGTTTGATGGCACCCATCTTAGTGGAGGTCTTTATGGCCATTATGCAAACAGGAAGCTTAGGGAATTCCATGAAGGAAGGAATCATGATCGTGTTGTTTAAAAGTGGGGATAGAGCAGACATACAGAATTAGAGACCCTTGAGTCTTTCAACATCAGACTACAAAATACTGGCCAAATTGATTATTGCCAGATTGGCAAGAGTGGCTAAATCTCTTACATTAGAAGCCCAGATATCTGCAATACCAGGCGTAGTTATAACACAGAACCTGATTTTTGTTAGAGAAGTAGTGGAACAAGGTTTAGCAATGAATTTAGAAAGGTATTTGTTAACAGTGTATCATGAGGTAGCATTTTGATGGAATAAAATATGAATATTTATGGGATGTTTTGCATCAATATGGGCTACCAGAGGTATTTATTAATATGATTGAGGGGAAATTGTTTAACCAGGAAAGGCACACTAAGCTGAAGTGTGTTTCCAGGTGTGACCTGTGAGCACAAGGAAGTTAAGTGAGTTGCTCAGGGTCACACAGTATGCAAGTGGGGGCAGTGGGATTCAAACTCAGGTCTCCAAGTTTGCAGCTCAGACCCCTAAACCTCTGTGCTATACTGCTTTTGTTATTTTAAAATCCTATACAAAGGGGCACAAGTCAGGCCCATGATGAATGATCACTTAGGAATACCAATGTACCTCTTTAAGGCGATAAATCAGGGGTGTCCACTCAGCCCCCTATTATATATTTTTGGACTAGATCCATTATTGAGGAGGATTGAGGCTGATAAAGGTGTTGTCCCAATAAAACATAAGGAGGGATATGTTTATGGTAAGGTACTGGCATGCGCAGATGACTGTGTGGTAGCAGTGGATTCCCTAGAATTTGAGATGTATGCACTTCCGTTTTTTTCAGGTTCTATGGAGCAAACAGAGATTATGATGAACATAAAGAAGAGTGCGGTATTGGTAGTAGGGGATGCTCCCCTGAAGTCAGATTTTGAGATACCTGCAATAAAAACTGATGTTGAAATATAGAAACATAGAAACATAGAATTTGACGGCAGATAAGGACCGCTTGGCCCACCCAGTCTGCCCATTTCCCTACCTACTGGATAAGCTGCAGATCCTAGTTAACCAGCAGCCTACTTCTTCCTACCCCAACCCCCCAGAACTGCCTTATGACTATCCCATGCATGCTTGAATTCCACCACTGATTTTGCTCCACGACCTCCTTGGAGGCGTTCCATGCATCCACAACCCTCTCTGTAAAAATACTTCCTTAAATTACCTCTGAGCCTTCCCCATTTTCAAATTGTGCCTCTTGTTCTTGCACACCTCTTTTTTTGAAAGATGCTACCCTCTTGGACTTTGTTGATTCCCTTGAGGTACTTGAACGTTTATCATGTCCCCCTCTCCCTTCTTTCCTCGAGGCTATACATATTAAGCTCCTTAAGTCTCTCTTGTCTTCCGTGCAGACCCTGCACCATTTTAGTTGTCCTCCTCTGGACAGCTTCCATCCTGTCTATGGCTTTACGGAGATTGGGTCTCCGGAACTGCACACAATACTCCAGATGGGGTCTCACCAGCTGTCTGTACAGAGGGATAATAACTTCCTGTTTTCTACTGGTGATGCCTCTCCCTATGCATCCCAGTATTTTCCCAGCCCTCCTTGCTGCCCTCTCACATTGCTTGCCCGTCTTTAGGTCATCTGATATGACTACCCCCAGGTCCCTTTCCATTTTTGTTGTTAGTATCTCACCCCCCATTGTGTACTCTTCCCCTGGGTTTTTGTTTCCCAGGTGCATTACCTTGCACTTCTTAGCATTGAATCTAAGCTGCCATACATTTGACCATTCCTCTAACCTTGCCAAGTCCCTTCTCATCCTTTCCACCCCACCCTGTGCATCAACTCTGTTGCAGATCTTTGTGTCATCTGCAAAGAGACATACTTTTCCTTCCAGTCCTTCTGCAATGTCGCTTATAAAGACATTGAAGAGGACCGGTCCTAATACTGAACCCTGCGGCACCCCACTAGTAACCCTCCTTTCTTCTGAGTGGACTCCATTTACTATTACTCTCTGTGTCCTATTCTCCAGCCAATTCTTTACCCAGGCTGTCATCTTGGGACCCACTCCCAGGCTGGCTAACTTGCATATTAATCTTTTGTGTGGGACTGTGTCAAATGCCTTGCTAAAGTCTAGGTAGGCCATGTCCACAGCCCCTCCCTGATCTACTACTTTGGTCACCCAGTCAAAGAAATCTATCAGATTCGTCTGGCATGATCTTCCCGCTGTGAATCCATGCTGCCTAGGGTCCTGTGCCCCTCTGGCCTCTAGATACTCAACAATTCTTTCCTTTAGAAGTGATTCCATCATTTTCCCTATCACTGAGGTTAAACTAACAGGTCTATAGTTTCCTGCTTCTGCCTTGCTCCCACTTTTGTGAAGTGGAATCACATCTGCCCTCCTCCAGTCCTTGGGTACCACCCCATCCTCCCATGATTTGTTAAAAAGGGTAGTCAGTGGTGTCACTAGTTCTACCCTTAGTTCTTTTAGAATTCTGGGATGAATCCCATCAGGCCCCATTGCTTTGTCCACCTTCAGTTTTAAGAGTTCTTTCAGAACCCTTTGTTCTGTAAATGGGCCGGTATCAACTTCTGTATCCAGAGTGTTACTACTGTTTGTTTTATGTACCTCCCCCTCTTCCTTTGTAAATACTGAGCAAAAATATTTGTTTAGTATATTTTCAGGCATATTTAGTAATATTGGGGGTTATATTTTGGAACAAGGGATTCAGCTCAGGTTGGAATGTACCGTTTGATGCAGCACATCTCAACATGCAAAAATGGAAGGTGTGGGGGATGACCAGGAAAAAATGAATCTTTCTTTAATGTTCCTTCATTTTACATACTGTATATTTTTTTATATCTCCCTTATATTTCCATTGCTGTTTGGGATGCAGTCAAAAGTTTTAGGATTATTTTTTTTCTTTATTGTGGAGCAGTCGGCTGAATCCAGTCAAATGAAATCATACCTGTAGACCATGTAAAGAAGGGGATCTTAATATGAGCCATCCCTTAATTCTCCTTTTTGATCATTTCTTTTATACACATATTAAACCTTTTTTGGATAGAAGGCAAGGGATTGGAACAAAAGCAATGCAGTTATGGGAGTTTTTTTTTTTTACTGCATGGGGAAGAGAAAGTGGAGCTTGGTAGATAAAAAAAACGTCCTTCTTATGTACAGATTGTTTTAAAATACATTAGAATCTGGAAAACTGAGCGCCTGTTTGGGTGGGAAAAACAATTCTACAATACCATTCTGAAGAACCATTGTTTTGAAGATCCATTTTTTTCAGTAAGTTCAAGAGTGGATGTTTCATTACTATTAGAATGTATTTTTTTTAATTTTTTTTTTGGTTTTTGTTGACTGGGTAAGTGCACTATTTTCAGGCACGACCCGGGGCAGGGGGATACAGATGAATGCCAGCTGACTTTGAACCAGATTAAGCTGTTGGTGGTATTTTTTTTCAGTGAATTGGGGGAAATTTGGCCAGGGCACCAGGGAAATTCTCCTACTCTGTCAGAGGGGAGTACTCTGTCCAAGATTGCGGAACCTCCTCGACCTGCTGCGGAGGTGGCTGGAGAGACAGGAGACTTGGTCTCGCCTCCCGTCTCTGGCAGTTTGGAGACCACTATGGTAAACTTGGAGTCTGTACAAGAGTTTAAGCTACTGAACGCTCCCCTTCAGGAAGCACCTAATGCTGAGTCTTTATCTCTTATGGATTTTTCGACTATGGAATGTTCTACCTCCTTAGATGTTACTGTGTTGGATGCTAAGGCTATTGTGGAGATGAGTGAGCGCGATATTGGGAAGCGCCTGTCTGACGCAGAATGTTGTTCTACTCTGCCGAAACCAGCTTTGCAAAATGACTTACTGACTCTTCGTAATATCGCTAATGACATTGCCTGCTCTTCTGCTACAGGTACTAAGGATTTGTTTGACTTACTCACGGTCGCATAGTCGGAACTGGTGAATGCACCCTCCTTGCCTGAAACTGTTAGAGCTCAACCTTTCCTATCTCTACCGACAGCTCTGCATATTGGGATCTCTGAGCCTCCCCCAGCAGTTCAATCCCTTTTGGAGCAGCCTTTGCAACAAGACAATCTCCCAATGGAGCCTACCTGGACTGTGGAAAACGCATTACGTGGTGCTGGCTGGATACAGGAACCCGGACTGAAACAGTGGGTTTCCGGTCCATCCCCGATTCGGTCCCCCCATCCTGAGGACTTCCTGGATGCACAGCATGGTCGATCTGACACTTGGGACTCCTCTGATCCACTCAGCTTACCAATGGACTTGGCTCTTACCCAACACCCTGTATTAGCCCTCCCCCAAGATTCCAGACCACGGGCTTCTCCTATTCCTGGCTGTACTGCTAAATCGGTTTCGGATTCTGCTATGGTGGGTAAGTTGCCCTCTAATCAGGTGGGACACACTCGATCTTTTTCATCTTTATTTCACTCACCAGTTCTAGCTGCTAAACGGCATAATGCTGTTCGACTAATTTATAGAGGTGGACTACCTGACCCTCCGGACCGTGTGTTCGTGGCCCGCACCTTGCTGAAAGATTCATTAAAGTTTTTTTCTCATGAGATATATGCCCTCATTCATGTTTCTGGAGAACCTACGTTTGATGTAAGTTTCCAGATGTTTCGTGGATTGGAGCGCTTTTGGACTAGGTACCATGCATTAAAAAGTACTGCCTTATGGACTTTTTTTCAGGCCATTCCCCTCTCAAAACCTGCCTTTAAGACTATCACGGTGATGTTCCGTAACGAGGGTGTGGATGTGTCTGATATAGTTTATTGGTTAGGACTACGTTGTAAGGTACAGGGCCAACCTGAGGCCATCCTGGATACAGAAAATATCTGGACAGGGGGCTGGAAGTTTAAGGTTCTATTACGTACTAATGACTCTGGCCCAATCCACTTGCCTAACTCTTTTTTCTTAGGTCGTGACAGGGGGGTGCTATTCTATCCGGGACAGCCAAAGGCCTGTTATAGGTGTGGAGATCCCTCGCACTTGAGTAATGTCTGTGATAAGTTGAGATGCAACAATTGTGGAGTATTGGGACATGTGGGAATTAATTACCAGAATAGTAGCAAATGTAATCTTTGTGAAGAGCTTGGTCATACGTTCCAAACATGTCCCTGGTCTGCTCACGTCCAGGCAAATCATGATGGCGGAGTTGATCAATGATTTGTGATTATGCAGGCACAAAAAGTACGGCTTCGTAACACTGCTATCGTTTCCCCTACAGCCGAGATGGCGCCCACTCTGCCTGTTCCTGCCCCTGTGTCTCCCCTGGTTACTACCCCCTTAGCGGCTGTTGCTGTTGAACCCCTACTAGCTGTTGAACCCCCTACACCCCCACGTGCAGTACCTCCGGCGTCACACTTGGACCACATCCCTGGCCCGAGTGCTATGCCACCTCCCAGTGAACCTGTTTCTACTGTGCGATGACGGTCTACGAGAACTGGTCCACGAACCTCGCCACTTTCTCACATGCCTGTAGTACACCAAACCGTTGCCCTGTCTAACACTTATGAGATTCTTCAGCTGACTTCTGAAGACGCAGGCGGTGAGTCTGACTCTTCCTCTATTGCGTCCTCCCTCCCTGATAGCATTACTGACTCGGACCTCCAACTGGGAACAGGTCTTTCACAAAAACGCAAGGCCAAGGTTAGGCTTCAAGGGAAGAATGTAGCTGGAAAGAAGAAATCTTGAGGTTAGTTCATACTGCATAATTGGTGACATGGCGCCCTTTGTTTGCCACACTATTAATGTCAATAGTTTGAAAAAAACAGAGAAACGTAGAATAGTGTTCTCTTTTCTATGATTCTTACCATTAGGTATCTTTCTATTGCAAGATACCAGGCTCCACACAGTGCAGGAAATTAGACTAGCGAAACATGACTGGCTTTTAGGGCCTTCTTTTCGGTCCATAGGCTAAGACCCCTGTTCAGGTCTGGGCACATTACTTAATGTTCCGGATTTTCATTTACTAAAATTATATGATTTGGCTCCTGGAAGGCCTTAGTATTAGATTTTGTTTTGGGTAACTGCCATTACGGTCATAAATATTTATGCCCCCCAAGTTAAGACGGCTAGCATAGCCTTGCTTTCTTTGATTCGCCCTTATTTGCATACTTCTTTCCAAGTAGTGTTTTCTGGTGATTTTAATTGTGGCCTCAGTCTACTTGACAAAAGTTCATTTGCCACCACAAAAAAAATCTTTTGGGATTCACATGAATTGGGTAACCTGATTCGTACTGCACATCTGACTGATGCTTATCTTTCCTTTACAAAGTTACATACTCCCACTTTTCCAAAAGGAAAATTAGCGACCCGAATTGATTTGGTTTTTTTATCCTTGCACGTTACCGATTGGCTCGGCTCAGGTACAGGCAGTGGCCTTTTCAGATCACAAGGTGTTGTCCATTGGTATAGGGTCCAGTTACCCCTTTAACAAAGGGCCGGACTTTGAAATTTAACACTCTTTATTGCAAGATATGATGTTTCAAAATTTTCTCCTGTCTTTTATTTCGCTCAGAATCTGTGTTTATTCTTTATGATGATCCCATAAGTTGGTGGATGGACACGAAACATGCTTTAATCATTCATTTGAAAAATTATAGTTGACAGAAATGCAAAAAGGATTATTTGAATTATTTACAGAAAAGAGCTCATCTACAGTCCTTGCTTTCCATATCATATGTGACGAGACAGAATTTGTCCCCTCAGATTCAATCAACACAGAAAGACATGTTGTGTTTTCAGTCCAGACAATCACAACAATTGTATCACCAACATAAATTTCATATGTCAGGACCGAGGGACGTGTTGTGTCCTTTTGAGTCTAACTCTCGACAAGTCTCTCAAAAGACTATGTTGAGTCTTGTCAATTCGGAAGGAACGTTATGTGATACACGTTCTGATATTCTGCAGATTGTTACTGACTACACGACTGCTCTATTTTCTCCCCCCTCTGCTGTACTAGAAGACCCAACGCCCCTGTATAGAGATTTAGATATTCCACTCCCTTCGACACAGAGTGTAGAAGTGGCTTGTGCTGCTTTGACAGAGAAAGAGCTGTCTTCGGTGATTTCTTCATTGCCCTTGCGTAAAACTCCTGGTTCTGATGGTCTCCCGGCTGCCTTGTATAAAATACTGTCTGCCCATTTACTCACTGAACTGACCACTGTATTTAATGCCCTACTTAGTAGCGAGACTATACCTTTAGAATTTACTAAAGGTACTTTAATATATATCTATAAACAAATAGGTGATATTCACCTTTTGGAGAATTGGCTCCCTCTCTGCATGCTCAATACTGATTTCAAGTTATTAATGAAAATTATTGCAAGACGTTTAACAGGAATTGCGGAAGCGGTTCTGCATCCGGCCCAATCCTGCTCAATACCTACTAGACGAATCTCAGATCACCTGATTCTCCTTCGAGAACTGTTTTCCCATGGAACTGCAGGCAAGGCCTCTGGTATTGTTGTTTCTGTGGATCAGAAGGCGGCATTTGACTCGGTTGACCATAATTTTTTGTGGAACGCATTGCGTTTTTTACATTTACCAGACACCTTGATCCGATGGCTACATAAATTTTATAGAACGGCCACGGTAGTTCCGGTTGTGAATGGTTGGGTAGGACCTATGATCCCTGTTAAAAGAGGTGTCCACCAGGGTTGCCCTGTGAGCCCTCTTTTATATGTCCTATTTTTAGATATTCTGATCCGACGTCTGAATGCTCACCCACAGATACATGTAATTTCTTGTTCTGATCTGCTTGCGCCGTATAAAGCCATTGCATATGCCGATGACATTTGCCTCCTTTTGGCTGATACGTCCTCGGTAGAGGCTTCCCTACAAGAATGTACTTTCTTTGGGGCTTTTTCAGGAGCTTGTTTGAAGTTTGAAAAAAGTATGGGTATTCGGTTAGGATCCATTAGAGCCCCGATGCAATATATTGGCCCACTGCGTTTGGTAGAGGGGCCCATTCAAATCCTCGGAGTCCACTTTGGAACCTGTGACTCTGACATTTATAATTGGGAGATTAAACTACAACAGGATAAGTTGAAAGTTGCCTCATGGAATAAGGGATCTATTGGGAAGAAAAAGAGGGTCTATTTAATCAAGACCTTTTTATTGCCTCTATTTCTTAATCTAAGTTATGTATTCCCTATCCCAAAACAAATGGAAACGGCAGTTCTCAGCTTGTTTTTTCAGGCACTGTGGGGAAGCAGGCTGAATCCTATCAAAAGAAATGTTACTTATCTACCTATTACAGAAGGTGGGTTCGGTATGGTTAACCCCTTGTTGTTTTATTTTAATGTTTTTTTCATAGCCAATTTACGGCCACTTCTGATTAATACTCAGAAAGGATGGGAAATGTGGTTTTATGATTCTTGTGGGACCTGGTTCTGCCAGTGGGAACACAACTCCTTGGGTGTGCTCCGTCATTCTGGCAACACGCCCCTGTATGTGAAATATGTGTTTGTGCATTTAAAACAATGGCGAGTGTCACCTCGGATGCTCATTGCTCACATACATAAGACCCTTTATAAGATGCTTCTTTCCACTGTATGTATGATACAGTCCCCTTTGGAAAAATGTCCGCTTCAACATATTCCCCCTTCTCTCTGTTATGTGTAAAAGAACTTGAGCATATGTGGATTTTCATTGGCTGTCATGCCATGAAAGAATTAATGTCAAAGCTAACCACAAACATAAACAACTTCAGGATAGGTCATGTTCTCGACCATTGTGTAATGCAGCCCTAGAAACGATATCTCATTTATTTTTTGAATGTACGTTTATTCAGCAATGGTGGGGTTTTTGGCGCAAAAGTGGGCCTCTCCAATATTTCAGACTGTTTCTTTTCAGACAATTATGTAAGGTGTTTTTTCTCCTCAATGGTCTTTATGGCATACAGACACTCTCAATCTTATTCTAGTTGTGATCAAATGGAATATTTGGATGGCTAGATGCCAGTTCACTTTACAGCAAAAGGACTGTACCTTTTTGGAACTTGAGCGGAAAGTTGTGAAGGACTTACAAACCATATATGCATATGAACAATCACTACACTCGGCTTCAAGTTTGCTTGCCTTATGGACTGCACTTCCCTGGATTACTGATTCAGACTCGGCCGTGACTTGATGGCCCCTTTCTTTTTTTGTTGCATTTTTGTATTGTTTTTCTTTTCTGGTGTCACATTTGTTACGCGATGTTTTATTGTTGTGCAGTTCTTTCTTTACTGTTTATTATGACATGTTCTGTTTTCTTGTATATCACACGATTTCTTATTCTAATAAAACTTTCCCCTACTCTGTCAGAGGGGAATCCCTGTCCAAGATGGAGGACACTCTGTTGCTTGCTGCAGATGGAGCTGTAGGGGCAGGAGACCTGGTCTCGACTCCTGTCTCTGATAACGGAGAGACCTTGATGGATTTTCAAAATGAAGTACCTGTTTGTGCTGTGCCTGTTGTTTGTATCAAGGAAACACCTGCAGTCACAGGTAACGCTTGCCAGTGAGCCGATAGACCAGAATCTCCTGAGTGTGATGGGGACCACAGGAGGAGCACACTTCCTCAGACTCGGAACCTTTGAATCTGGAAGATCGTATGCTACACGACCACTTGTTAGTGGAGGAACGCCGCTACACGACCATGAAACTGAAGCTACAGCAAGAACTTCACCGTGTCAAGTTGGAGGGTGCGAGTATTGTCCCTCCTGGTGTCGCTAAGATGGATTCTGTGGATTTACCCATGGAGACTGCCGTAGCGATTTCTGAGATGCCTGGTGGGGATGTCCCTGGAACTTCCTTTGCAGCTGAGGGTGCAATAGGTTCAGTAAGTACTATTACAGAGGTTGGCTCTTCCCCTGGGTTAGAAGCTGCTGTAGCCCCCCCCCCACAGTTATCTCCCGGTACAGTGAACCCCACTATCGTCCCCACATGGTCCGTGGATGCAGCGCTTAGGGCAGCTGGCTGGGTGCAAAACCCCTCAGCAGGTTCATGGGTCTCGGAGCCATCTCCCATGCGATCCCCTCACCCTGTGGATGTTCTGGACTTGAGAGGGGGAGAACAGATTTCTATGGGTAATCCTGATCCCTTGGATCTCCTTGCGGAGCTACATCTAACCCAGAACCCTATCTTGGACCTTAATCAGGTCCCTGCCAATCAGTCTTTGTCTGGTCCGGACCCACTGACTAATAGTGCCTCTGTCAATGTTCAACCATCTTCTGTGTGGACTGGGCCAGCTCTGCCCTTTTCTTCCTTGTTTAAATTTCCAGTTCTGGCAGCCAAACGACACAATGCAGTCAGGCTTTCTTACCAAGCTGGGCTGCCAGACCCCCCCTGACCGTGTGTGTGTAGCCAGTACACTTTTGAAAGACTCCCTGAAGTTTTTTGCTCATGAAATATATGCCTTGATACATGTGTCGGGTGAATCAATATTTGACATTAGTTTTCAGACGTCTCGTGGACTTGAACGTTTTTGATCAAAATATCATGCTTTGTGTAATACTGCTCTTTGGACCCCCTTTCAGGCTATACCCCTCTCTAAACCGGCATTTAAGATAGTTAATGTTATGTTTCGTAATGAGGGAGTAGATGTCTCTGATATTGTTTATTGGCTGAATCAGCGTTGCAATATCCAGTGTCAGCCAGAGGCTATCTTGGACTCTGTGAATATCTGGATGGGGGGCTGGAAATTTAAAGTAATGTTGAATGCTTCTGAGTCTGGTCCTGTGCATTTGTCTAATTCTTTTTTTCTTGGTCGGGATAGAGGGGTCCTGTTTTCCCAGGCCAACCCAAGGCGTGTTACAGATGCGGTGATCCCTCGCACCTGAGCAGTGTGTGTGACAAGATTAAATGCAATAACTGTGGTGAGATGGGACATGTGGGTATGCACTGTCTGAATGACTGTAGGTGCAAACTTTGTGATGAGCTAGGACACACGTTCCAATCGTGTCAATGGGCAACGCATACTAAGGTAACACATGACGGAGGTGTCGACCAACGTTTTGTGATTACACAAGCTCAAAAGGCATGCCTTTGCATCACCTTGGGTGCCCCTCCAATGTAGCAGCTCCCCCTCCCCCAAAGGCTTTAGTCCTGGAGGCTTCCTGTGGTACTGTACCTAAGTCTGCCACCAGTGCTCAGCCCCTTGGGGGGACTCCTCTTTCCGACTGTGCCGTGGTACAAGAAGATACGCTGCAGGGTCCTGCCCCTAGTGTCATGCCTCCACCTCAGGAACCTGCTAAAATAATGTGTCGCAGGTCATTGAGGTCTGGATCCCGCACCTTACCATCCCCTCCAAAAGCCTGCACCACACTGTCGATTGCTCTATCGAAAGACTTTGAGGTGCTTCAGACGATATCAGACAATGCAGGTGGCGAGTCTAACTCTTCCTCTATAGCTTCTTCCCTCCCTGATGGTCTTACTGATTCAGAAATTCAGTTGGGCACTGGCCTTTCACAAAAGCGAAAGGCCAGAGTCAGGTTGAAAGGGACTAAGGTGGCTGGGAAGCAGAAGACTAAATGAGGCTATTTACCTAATCTTTAAGCTACTATGTCACAATTTGCCTGTCATACTGTTAATGTGAATAGTTTGAAACGTCTGGAAAAAAGACGGCTGGTGTTTTCCTTTTTGAGGCTCTTGCCATTAGGGATATTTTTGTTACAGGATACGAGATTCCACACTGTGCAGGAGATCCGACTGGCACAACGAGATTGGCTTCTGGGTCCTTCTTTTTGGTCTATAGGCCAAGACTCCTGCTCAGGTCTTGATATTTTAATTAATGTCCCGGAGTTCAGACTTTTGAAGCTGTTTGATTTGGCCCCTGGTAGAGCTCTCATTTTGGACTTTTTGATTGGGAAAAGTCTGTATCGGGTGGTGAATATATATGCCCCCCAAATTAAGACCGAGCGTATAGCTCTTTTTGATTTAATATGCCCTAATTTACATTCTTCCTTCCGGATTTTGTTCTCTGGTAATTTTAACTGTGGCCTTAGCCTTCAGGATAAGAGTTCTTTTGCTGCTGCCAAAAAATGATATTGTGACTTGCTTGTGTTGGGACGCATGATTCATACTGCTCGTTTGACGAATACTTACTTGTCATTCACAAAACAACATACCCTTAATTTCAAAAGGGTAGGTTGGCTACTCGCATAGATTTTGTTTTTGTGTCATGTACATTAGAGGTCAATTCGGCTGTAGTACAGGCGGTAGCCTTTTCTGACCATAAGCTACTGTCTGTTGGTTTCGGATCTCCTGCCTGTTTCAGTAAAGGGCTGGGTTTATGGAAATTCAGTATATCCTTATTGCAGGTACCATTGTTTCATCAAACACTTTCGTCATTTATCTATGCTTGTAAGTCTGTGTATCCCATGTATGATGATCCAATTCAATGGTGGATGGACACGAAACATGATCTTACTGGTTTGTTGAAAAATTATAGTAGTAAAAAGTGCAAGGCTGATTATCTTGAATATTTACAGAAAAGGACTCATTTTCAGTTTTTGTTGTCACTTGAACATTAGACGGGACAAGATCTGTCACAGCAGATACAATTAGTGCAGAGGGATATGTTGAATTTCCAGTCTAGACAATTGCAACAACTGTATCACCAACATAGCTACACTGTAAAAGGCACATGGGAAGTCGTTTGCCCATTTGAATCTAATTATCACCAGATTGCCCATAAATCTATGTTATGTCTTTCTAACTCGAATGGGGATCTTTGTACTTCACGTTCCGACATATGTCAGATAGTCACAGACCATACGACTGCTTTGTTTTCCCCTCTTCCTACTGTGTCGGTTGACCTGGGAATCTTCTATGGTACTCTTGATGTTCCTTCCCCTTCATTGCAGAGTGCAGAAACTGCATGTCTACCCTTAACGGAAATGGAGATTCAGTTAGCCATCTCTTCCTTGCCCCTACGATGGACTCCTGGTCCAGACGGCCTTCCTCCTGCCTTGTACAAATTTCTGGGGAATTACCTCCTCTCGGAATTAACCTCTGTGTTTGCCTCTCTGCTTGCCACTGAATTTATCCCTTTGGAGTTTATGAAGGGCACTTTGATTTATGTATACAAATGGAAAGGTGACATTCACTATCTTGAAAACTGGCAGCCCCTCTGTATGTTGAACACTAATTTTAAGATATTGATGAAACTCATCGCGAAACATTTGCTTGGGATCGCAGAAACAGTTATTCACCCAGCCCAATCCTGTTCCATACTGAACAGGAGATTTTCTGATCACCTAATTCTCCTCCGCGAATTATTTTCCCATGGGTTTTCGGATTCCGCTTCGGGACTTATTGTCTCGGTTCACCAAAAGGCTGCTTTCAACTCGGTTAACCATGATTTTTTATGGAACGCACTGCATCTTCTGAATGTTCCTGATAAGATGATCCATTGGATTCAGACATTTTATAGGACGGCTACTGTCGTTCCGCTGATTAATGGTTGGGTGGGCCTGATGATCCTGGTAAAACGGGGAGTTCACCAAGGCTGTCCATTGAGCCCTCTATTATATGTTTTTTTTCTGGATGTGTTGCTTCATCATCTTAATGCCCACCCTCAGATCCGTGCCATCTTGTGTTCGGCTCTGTGATCACCGTATACAGCGATCGCATATGCTGATGATATGTGTTTCCTTGTAGCTGACGAGGCCTCGGTGCTTGTCTCTCTTCAGGAATGTTCCTTCTTCTGTGAATTATCTGGAGCAAGTCTAAACTTCGGCAAGAGTTTGGGGATACGGCTTGGTTCCTCAGTGATCTCTTTAGATAATATTGGTTCTTTACGTGTGGTAGAAGGCCCAATTCCGTATACTAGGTATATATTTCGGGATACGAGATTCTGATTCCTTTAACTGGGATGATAAATTGAAGCAGGGACGAGTCATGGTGGCCTCTTGGAATAGGGGACAGCTCGGGAAAAAGAAGTGTGTTTTTCTGATTAAAACTTATCTCCTCCCTCTGTTCCTGTGTTTAAGTTACGTGTTCCCAATCCTGAAGCAACTGGAAACTACAGTTTTCAGATTGTTTTTTCAAGCCCTCTGGGGCAGTTTGTTGAACCCGATTAAGAGGACTGTCACTTACCTACCTACCTCTGAAGGCGGTGTCCAGATGATCAATCCATTGCTATTCTTTTCTAGTATTTTTCTCTAGGCCAACTTGCGGCCTTTACTGGTTAACACCCAGAGTGGGTGGGAAGCATGGTTTTACGACTCTTGTAGGTATTGGTTTCACCTGTGGGAACGTGATTCTTTGGGAGTGTTGCGACAAATTGAGAGCATCCCACTGTATATTAAGCATCTGTTTCTACGTTTGAAACAGTGGAAAGTTTCACCTCAGACTCTCATCACGAACACGCATAAGGCATTGTATAAGAAGCTTTTATCCTCCGTTTGTACGGTATAAACCCCTTTTATCAAATGTCCAGCCAGTCACCTTCCTTCGCTTCTAGTTTTGTTGCGATGTTCTAGGATTCCAGCCCTCATGTGGGACTTTCACTGGTTATCATGTCATGAAAGGATAAATGTGAAAGCCAACCACAAACACAAGCAGTCTCAGGATCATTTCTGTTCTAGACCTCACTGTATTAATGCACTGGAGACTATACCACATTTGTTTTTTGACTGCTCATATATTCAGAATTGGTGGACTTTCTTGGCACATTCCTGGGCTGTTCCTATATTTTCCTCAGTCACATATCAAAATGTTATGTATGGTGATTTTTCCTCTCACTAGTCTCCGTGGCATAGGGACACTTTAAATCTTGTATTTCTTGTGATTAAATGGAACATTTGGATGGCAAGAAGTTTGTTTACATTACAGCAAAAGACTTGTTCTTATTCTGAACTAGAGAGGAAGATAGTGGTGGACTTGAAGAAAGTCTACGAAGGTGAAAGGACTTTGTGTTTGGCATCATCTCTGTTGGCTCTGTGGGCAGCCCTTCCATGGATCACAAACACAGATTCAACTGTGACTTGAAGGACTCATGCAGTGTCTCTTTTTCTCCCTTCTCCCTTTTTTTTTCTTCTCTTGCCTTTGTTATACCTCACGTGTATTTTGGTTTTTCTTACACATATATCATCAATGTACCTTATGATGGTTTTGTCTGTACAATTTTTGTTTTCAATAAAACTATCCCCTACTCTTGTCAGTAGGGGGACCCTTGTTCGCCATTTTCCAAAATGGCGGATGGTCATTTGGAAGCTGGAGGAACTTCACACAGCAGGACTGGATTTGATCACCTTGATACTGAAGAAAATCCTGTCATTGAACAAGTAGATTTGACTCTACCTTTCTCTACTGGCTTGGAAACTGATATACATACTGCAGCTTCACCACAGGTACAATCTCCTTTACCTACTTCAGAAACTGATCCTTCTGTTGTCGCTATGTCACAGGATGCCACCTTAAGTACAGTCCTTGAAGAAACTCTACTAAGGAATGCTCTGAAACAAAACAAGGAGTACCTGTTGAAATTGTTGCAGGAAGATGACAGCACCTCCAAGCCTTTGGACAATGTTTCTTCTGGACGCGAGTCCTGCTCTCCTCCATTGTCTGTCCCCTCACAACTCTTTTCACCTGTATCAGAGAGTCCTTCTCCCTTGTCCTGAGATGCGCATTAGTCCCCTTGCCCTGTACCCCCTGTGATTCCTCTCTGGGATGGCCACAAAGAGGACTCAGTCCACGACCACGATACTTGATCTCCTGAAGCAGCTTTACGTGCTGCGGGTTGGAAACAGACCATGGAAGGCTCTGCCTGGTCCTCCCCCATCCAGTTTCAGCAGCTGATTTACAGTGGTCCTGTACCTCGATGGATCGTAAGCGCACTATGGACTCTCCAGTTCCTATCCTAGGAGCATCAACAGCTCCTACATCGGTAGCACCAGGTGGTTTCTCTTTACATATGGGTACTTTGGACTCTGCTCCTTCTTCATATGCTGTTGTTCCAGGGCATGACGAGGATTCAGCAGCCCTTGCTACTTCTGAAGGACCAAAGCGATTTCATATGTCGGAACTGTTTAAAACTAAAAGGGTACCTGCTCTGCAGTGAAACACTGTGAGACTGAAGCTTACTGGGCACATTACTTCAGCTCCTGATAGAAAGGTTTTGTTACATGATATGTTGAAGGAGGGTATGGGTATACAACCTCATGAACTCTTTGCTGTTATACATGTCAAGGGTGAACCTATATATGATGTTAGCTTTAAAACAAATCAATCCTTGGAAAGATTTTGGGCTAAATATCCTCAAGTATCTGGTACCCATTTATGGCAACTTTTTTTTCCTATCCTCTTAACAAAACCCACAGACAAAAATGATTACATTGCTTTTTAGGAATGAAGGTGTAAATATATCTGATGTACAGTACTAGTTGAGAAAACGTTGTTCTATTTTTGATGCCCCCATCCCCATTTTAGATGAGGACTTGGTCTGCACAGGGAACTGGAGGGTTAAGGTCCAACTTAACCATACTGATTTAGGGATTCAGCATCTCCCATGGAGTTTCTTTATTGGGAGGGACAGGGGTTTGTGTTTTTACCAAGGACAACCCAGGACTTTTCACAAATGTGGCTCACGCACCCACCTCAGCTTTGTGTGACACGCCTAAGTGTAACCTTTGTCTAGAATATGGGCGTGAGTCTAGGCTGCCCTAACCCTCTGAAGTGCAACCTCTGTGAGGAAAATGGTCATTCCTACCAAAGCTGTCCCTGGGCAGAAAAAAATAGATTAGATAGAGCAAAACAGCACCCTGTTAATTTGATAGAGAAGTGCCAGGCTCAGGAAGCAAAAAAGAAGTCTGAGGTTCAGATCCCCCAGGATTCTGTACCAGCACAAACTTCTTCAGATGCAGCTTTTTCTAGTCAGGCAGACCAGGATGCTCTTCCCCGGGACGATTCCCTAATACAAGGTGAGGCCTCCTGTGCAGGATCAGAGGTCATGGAGACAGCTTCCATGTTATCCCCCCCCTTCGTATCTTTCTCAGGTCTGCCCCGTTGGTGGAAGAAAAAAAGAAGAGTAAAAGGAAGGCAGAACAAACATCCCCTAAGATTTCCTCTACTATTACCAGAAATAAATTCCAGGCACTCGCAAAGAGACGCCAATGGGGTAACATCATGGAGGATGAGGGTGACTCAGATTCTTCCTCTTCCTCAAGGGTGGAATGTTTTTCGGACCCCCAGACCTCACAGATGAGTAAACAAAAGGATACTCATCATGGGAAGGTTCCCTGAACTCTCCTTCCTGCTTTGCTATGGAAAATGGTCTACCACTTTCTATTCTTACATTGAATGTCTGTAGCATAAAGACCTATAGGAAGCGGTTGACAACCCTTCAGTTTTTGAAGGGCCTCCCAAATAAAAAATGTTTTCTTCGGGACACTAGGTTGAAGACATCTTTTGAAGTCCTACAGGCAAGGAAGTCCTGGAATATGGGTCCCTCCTTTTGGTCTCAAGGCCCTGATACCTGTGATGGAGTAGGTATTCTCCTAAGGGGTTCAGACTTTTCGATACACAAGGTTTTGGATATTTGCCCGGGAAGGGCTCTTTTGTTAGATATCACTTTGGGGCCGCTCTCTTTTCGGTTTGTGAATGTTTATGCTCCTCAAAGTATAGCTTTAAGGTCAGATCTTTTTAAACACATTCAACCATTTTTACATACTAGTAGACATATTGTTCTAGGGGGAGACTTTAATTGCCCTGTCTCTCTAGCAGATAAAGGGGGACGTACGGCCAAACTTTTTGGGGACACAAATTGTTTAAATCACATTTTGAAAACAGCTGATTTAAAAGATGGCTACATGGCAGTACATTGTGTAAGGGCAAATACGTTTTTTAAGGGTTCTTTGGCTATGAGAATTGATTATGTATTTTTGTCAAAATATCTTAAGATGTTTCAGGCCTCCACTGTTCCTCATGAGACTTACGATCACCTGACTGTCTCACTTTGTTGTGGTCTCCCTTTTAAGGAACAGGATCATAGGAAGAAATTCGCTAGGTGGAAATTGAACAATTGACTGTTAACTGAGCCACAAGTTAAGCAGCAATTTTTCTCATTATTATCAACTAGATACTCTGTTTTGGAGGCCTTTGCTTCTATACCAGACTGGTGGATAGATACTAAACAGGACTGCAAGAATTTTTTTGTTCACACTGCAGCACATATTTCACAGTCCCAATATTTTCAGTATCTGAGCCTCAGAGAGCGGCTTTTTTCCCTTATTTCTCACTCTTCTGAGCATGGCACAGATTTAACTTGTGCTATTTGGGACATTAAGTCACAAATGGCATCCATCCAATATAATAGGGCAGACTCCTTAAAAAAAGAAGTGCAGTTTGGCACACAAGGTATGAAACCATCTCTGGATATTTATAAAAGCTGTCAGAATACAGTCAGTCACACGATCGTACACCTTGTGCAAGATCCACTCCAAGGGGTCTTGTTTTCAGATAGGTCCAATGTACAAGCCTTGGCCCAATCACACATTTTTAACATGTACAGCACCTCTTCTAATGCACGCTGGGACGATACCTATCTGAATGACTTACATATCCACCCCCCCAGACCCTAATCTACTTTCTATTTTATTGGCCCCTCTTACCCTGGATGAAACTTATCAGGCTTTATCCAAATTTAGGAAAAGCAGTGCCCCAGGACCTGACAGCCCGACTGTAGAATTTTATGCTACATTTTCTAAATATTTGGTCCTTATTTTGACGGATGTATTTACTGCTATTATGTCATCCTGATCCCTTACAACAGATTAATCCCGGGCATTGGTAATTTTGTTATACAAATCAGGAACTAAGAGTGATTTAAGGAATTGGCGTCCTATAAGTCTTTTAAATACGGATTATAAAATATTAGCTTCTGTCCTGTTAAATAGACTATCTGTGGTTGCAGAGACACTTATCAGTCCAACGCAGTCTTGCGCTTTACCAAGGAGATCTATGTAGTACAATTTGGTAATTTTGAGAGGTTTAATGTCCAAAACCAGCGATAGGGATCCTGAGTATGTTATTCTCACTTTGGACCAGGAGAAAGCCTTCGATAGGGTTGCTCACCACTATCTGTTTCAAGTCCTGGATCGCTAAGGGATTCCGGAGTTTTTTATCTCATGGCTTAGGATGTTGTATGACTCCTATTTCATTACTCCATATATTAACGGGGATCAGGGTCACACCTTCAAAGGCCTGAAGGGGGTTCGGCAAGGTTGTCCTGTGAGCCCTCTATTATATGTCTTTCAAATAGACCTGTTATTACAGAAAATCCTACGTTATAGTGACATTCCCAGAATAAGTGGTGCCCTTTCCAACATGCTCACCTACGCAGATGTCTGCATCTGCTCTACCTCATGTTTAAATGAGTCCACTCTGCTTAATGAAATTTTGAATTTTGAAGGCATATCAGGTTCAAAACTTAACTATGGCAAGAGCATGGGGCTGCTGCATTCTTCTGATTTTGTTCAGGATTCCCTTTCCTCAGTCTCCTTTGCCAACATCACTGTATCTACCACTCCAGTAAAAATACTCGGCCTAGAATTCGGCAGCCCTGACGATGCTTCCTCAAATTGGTCCTGTGCCATTCAAAAAGTGGAGAATACTGTGGTGATATGGAAAAATAAATCTATTTCAAAAAGAAATGTATTTCTTTACTATACTCTCTAGTAGTTCCACTATTTTTGCATGTTGCACACATTTTTCCTCTACTGGTTAGACTCGAAGTGAAGGTGATAAAAATTTTTTATTCTGGGTTTTGGGGGAATAGGTTGAATCCTGTAAAACGGATGTACACCTATAAAGACTATAGTTTGGTGGGGGTTTAATATGATCCACCCTGTTCTTTTCTTTTTTTGCATCTTTGTTTATCATAACATCGTTCCTATCCTTTCAACTCCATGTCCTGTATGGCTGGGTAACTTTAACTTTATCTTGTGGGAATTTATGGTAAGTCGGACTTCTTCCGTTGGTTTACTTAAATTATTGAGAAAATTAAATCTTCCCTGTTATTTTTTTCCATTGCTCAAAAAATAAAGGCATTGGAATGTTTCTACATTACAACTTACCATGAACTCCCGAAGATCCTTGTATTCTGCCATCATAATGAATCATTTTCTTGAAACCCCAGTTACACTCTTGTCTTTTCCAGGACCATCTTGATGGCATATTCCTACAATTAACTGATAAGCACCTTCCTCTTAAAGTATGGGATGTTACTTGGCTTTCCTGTCATGGCAGGTTAGGGGGTGGGGAACTCCCATAAGCATAAGAGTTTAGATAGCCGTGTGTGTCCAAGATTGTCTTGCCCGGGGATATTAGAAACCTAGGAACATTTCTCTCACATGTCCATTTTCCCAAAATTTCTGGTCTGGTATTTCTGAGGTTTGGAATGACAAGACTATAGCTCAACCATCCTACGATATGATTGTGTTAGGTCTATTCCCACCTTGTTTCCATGTTTACAATTCTAGTACACTGAGACTTATTTTTTTCTCTGTCAGTTTTATTTGTGGCAAGCCATATGTGCTCTCATTCTTCAACAAAAGGACTATGGAGTACATCAAGTTATTCTACAGGTGACACACAATCTAAGAGACATTTGTGATAAAGAATCTGCAGGTTACAATTCTAAGGCCTCCAGTTTATGGCACAAAATTTTGTGGTTTAAAAATGTTTACCTGTAATAACTGCATATTTTTTTCTAAATCATGGATTTTTCATTTTATGCGAACTGTATAAGAGGCTGTTCTACATCATGGAATACTAGTTGTTTTTTTTTTTTTGTATATTTCCATTATTATTTGTTTTCAGTTTTTTTTTTTTGCATTATGTACCCTGTTTGATTGCATTTGATTTTCTTTATGTTTATTAATAAAAAATTCCCCTACTCTTTTCGAGAAGTGCCGTGGGATCTTTAACATCCATCTGAACAGGCAGATGGGACCTCAGCTTTTTAACATCTCATCCGAAAGACGGCACCTCAGGAGTGCAGCACACCACACTCATGCTGCACTGCAGTGTCAGTATTGGGATATTAACCCAAGTGCCTGGTGTGGGGACAGAACTCACTGCCTTCTGATATCCTGGCCTCGAGAGGCAAGTGTGCTACCTGCTGAGCCACTGGCACTGACTATGCTTGAAGGCAGAATTCTACTTAAGATGAAGGACTTGCTTTGGTCATGTGGTCACCCCAAATTAAATGTACAAGGGAATCACAAACACAAAATGGTATCAGATAGGTTTTGTTTAGTACCAGAAGGCAATGCACAGATTGAAACATCTCTTTTTTGATTGTGTATATGTTCAGTTTTTTTGGCAGGACCTTAATACTTTCTGGAATGTGCAATATTTTCAGGAAATGACATATGATCAATTAGTGCATGGTTAGTTTATAGGACCACAGGAACATTTGAATAAAAGTACTGTGTGTTATTTGCATGCATAAAGTGGGTACTCTGGCATGGTAGACATCAGAGGTTCCACAAGGGGAGGAGGTTATGATAGCAGACTTACTGTTTAAACTACAAGCTGAATTGGACAGTGTGTACAACAGGGAGAAAGAGCTAAAGGGAGTAGAGTGGTGTGATCAAGCATGGGAGGGAATTAATTGGGTGGGGTAAAAGCGAGAAGTGGAATGACTGGTTTCATAGATCCTAATGGGTTTCAGATAGTCTGTATTTATAAATATTTAATATGTTTAGGGGGTCTTTGGTTGATTCATGTAGTATTTTTTCTGTTTTTTCAGTTATTCAGTTCACTCAGTATGGTTGCAACACTTGAAGGTTATTACTTGGGGAGTGAATTTATCATTCATGGCAGTTTACTATGTTGCTTTTCTTTCTTTTTTTATGCTGCTGATGCTGTTGTCTGATTTTTCTAATGCCTTAGTCCTATTTAGTTATGTTTATGAATTTGAATAAAAATTCCCCTTACTCTTTTTGAGAAGTGCCATGGGATCATTAATGTCCATCTGAACAACCACCAGAACAGGAAGACGGAACCTCAGTTTAATGTCTCATTGGAAATACACAGTCAGGGAGGGGCCTGGCAGGAGCACTGTATCCAAAGATGGTGCAATGGCCAATGGACCCGTGTAATGTCATCTGCCACAGTGTCAGGTGCCTCGGCTGCCCTGTAGCCTCATTTGGACTAGCATGATGAGCTACCAGAAGAACAATGGCTGGCTGTGGAATGTTATATGGCCCCCGCAGGTGAGGATCGTGGTGGGGGGAAGGGTGTACCTGTATGTGCAGCACTGTGTTGCTGATCTTTGTTCACTTTGTACTCTGTGCAGGGGCATGCTGGGAGGCTGACGAGGCTGTTACTGCTGCTGTAGGAGTGGTATGGGACCAGTGTTATTGTTGTCGCAAACAGATAGCCTGTTCTCTGATGTGGCTACTGGAGGGCCTGTGGAGGAAGGGCCATTCCTACTGAGAGAACTACGTCATACTATGGAGGATTCTTGAGCCATCTCCAGTAAGTGAATGCGTGCATGCCATCGAGTGACACAGCCACAGGCAAGATTGCCATGCCAGGAGGTGATTAGCCAGGGATGGGAGACCATGAGTAGCACCTGTTACTGTGATGTGGTGTGGTGGGGCATGTAGTGTGTGTATGTGACTGCTAATGGACCTCTGGGTTCATAGGCATGTCAGTCCTTGCACCTTAGCCACCACTGACTGCCCTGTTGTTACAGGATGTGCAGCCTTGTGGGTGCAACATGCCAGGGCAAGGTATTGATGCTGTGTCCCCTTTCTGTGTCTGAGAACTCCTTCACAGGCTCTTCCTGAGGACTATGGATCCATCTGGACTGGGCTGTATCACCTCACAATGCTCCATGTGCCTTGGGAGGAAAACTGCAGAGTTACAGGTTCTCATGGCAGAGGGAGAGGTGGACATTGCAGCCATCATGGAAACATGGGCCACCCAATACAATGACTGGGACCTGTCTGCACTAGGGTACAGGTTATTTCATAGGGACAGGGTGACTGGGAAAGGGGGGGTGGCACTATATGTGAAGGAAGGACTAAAGTGTGTAAGGGAGGAAGGGGAGGAGGGTAGTACGGAGTCACTTTGGGCGCAAATCCAGGATTCCAAGAATAGGATTCTTAGAATGGGAGTGGTGTACAGGCCACCATCTCAGACGGAGGAGTTAGGCAGGGAACTAGTGGGACAGATCAGGAGGATCTGCGAGAAGGGTAGTGTGGTGATTGCAGGGGACTTCAACATGCCAGGAGTGGACTGGAGCACCCCAACAACCAGGAACAGAAGGGAGCAGGTACTGCTGGATGCCTTCCAGGACACCTTCCTGCTGCAAATGGTCAGTGAACCAACCAGGTTAGGGAATACCCTTGACCTTGTGCTGGCAAATGGGACTTTGTGAGAGAACTTACAGTGGAGGAACCGCTGTCAGGAGTGACCACACACTCAGTATGGCTCACATTGGATATGGGCAAGGAAGGAGTGGAATCTGGCACAAGAGTGCTGGACTTCAGGAGGGCTGACTTTGGGAGGATGGGGAAGTGGTAAAAGGGTACCTGGCCAGAATTCAAAATAGTATGGATACTAACCAGAGGTGGGAGCTCATAAAGCTGGGGATAGTGGAGGCAACCAAAACCTGCTGCAAAGCCGAGAGCAAGAAGGCTAGGGCTAAGAAACCGAACTGGTTGAGCAAGGAGGTCATGGAAAAGATAAGGAGGAAAAGAGCTGCCTTTAGGAAGTACAAGAAAACAGGGAGGGGGAGGACAGAGAGGAGTACTTGACAGAATCGAAGGAGATGACAAGGGCAGTAAGGGGAGCCAAAGCATCTACGGAACTCAGGCTGGCACAAGGCATTAAGAAGAGGAGAGGACTTCTTTAAGTACATCAGGAGAAAAGGGCTGTAAGGACCACATAGTAAGGATTAGGAAGGAGGGTTGGGTGGAAGCAGGCCACAATAAGGCGGAAGCACTAAATAGTACTTCTGCTCAGTATTTACTAAAGAGAAGAGGGGTGAACACCAAGGTGGGAGAAATGGTAGAAGCAGGGGGGGAAGTGGTGACAGATGGGGAAATCATGGAGTGCAGAGTTTGAGAAGGTTTGAAGGCACTGAGGGTGGACAAGGCGCCAGGCCCAGATGGCATCCACCCAGGGTACTGAAGGAGCTGGCAGAGGTCCTTGCAGGACCTTTGGCAGACCTATTTAATGCCTCACTACGTTCGGGGTGTGTACCTCAGGAGTGGAGGATGGCTCATGTGGTGCCCCTCCACAAGAGTGGCCCAAGGATGAACCAGGAAACTACAGACCAGTGAGCCTCACATCCATTGTGGGTAAGCTAATGGAGACTATCCTGAAGGAGAGGCTGGTGGCCCTCCTAGAGGCCAAAGGACTACAGGACAGCAGACAGCATGGCTTCATACGTGCCAGATCCTGCCAAACCAACCTGGTCGAGTTCTCTGACTGGGTAACTAGGCAACTGGACAGGGGCCATGCAGTGGATGTCCTGTATCTGGACTTCAGTAAGGCATTCGACTCGGTGCCACATGGAAGGCTGGGAAGAAAGTTAGTAGGCACAGGGGTGGGTGCAAAGCTGGTGAGATGGGTAGGAAACTGGCTGCAGGGAAGGCAACAGAGGGTGGTGGGTGGGGAGCTCTCACACCCAAGGGCAGTGACGAGTGGTGTCCCACAGGGCTCGGTGTTGGGACCAGTGTTGTTTGGGATATTCATTGCAGACATATCATGGGACATCAAGAGCAAGATCAGTCTGTTTGCTGATGATACCAAGGTTGCGTGGTGGTGGATGACCTAGGGGATGGCAGGGGTTGCAGGATGATCTGGCAAAGCTTGAAACCTGGTCAGACACCTGGCAACTGGGCTTTAATGCCAAAAAGTGCAAGGTGCTGCTTTTGGGATGAAGAACCGAGGAGGAGTTACCAGCTAGGGGAGTTCAGCTAGCCCAGACAGAGGAGGAGAAGGATCTGGGTGTGCTCATTACAGGGTCAATGAACAACTCGGCACAATGTAGAAAGGCAGATGCAAAGGCCAACAAAATGCTGGGTTGTATTGCAAGGGGTATATCCTCGAGGAGGGAGGAGGTGATTCTGCCACTGTACAGGTCATTAGTTAGACCACACCTGGAGTACTGCATGCAGTACTGGCATCCGTATCTGAAGAGGGACATTAAGTTACTGGAGGGGGTGCAGCGCAGAGCGACAAAGATGATCTAGGGGCTGGGGGACTTATCATACGAGAGGAGGTTGAAGGAGTTGAACATGTACTCACTGGAGGAGAGGAGAGACAGGGGTGACATGATTGAAACCTTTAAATACATGAAAGGAATAAACAAGACGGGTACAGAGGGGCTGTTTAAAGTAAGGGAGGGGAGGGCCACCGGGGGCCATGATATGAGACTGGAGCGAAGAAGGTTCAGAAGGGAGATGAGGAGACACTTTTTTACAGAGAGGGTGGTGGTTGGGTGGAATGCGTTACCTGCAGAAGTAGTATGCAGTAGAACAGTGGACTGGAGGATGGAACAGGACAAGGAGGAGGGTTAATGAAGGGGAAGGGTGGAAAGGAGGGGCAGCTGCAAAATAAGGAGTGCTAGCTGCACATTCGAGCAGTCTTGATAGACTTCTAGGCCTTTATCTGCTGGCAAATTTCGTATGTTCGAATGTTCCAACCCATCTGGAGCCATCAGTACAGAGTCAGACATCATCATTCAGGGAGAGGATGTCACATAGACCACCATTTTGGTGCTCCAATGAACCTTCCTTGTTGATTTGTTGCTGCTGGGAATGGCTTTCTGCATAGTGGACATGATAATAAATGCCCCACTAAGGGTCTGTGTGGCATCTGGTGGATGGGGGATGCATGCTGCTGTTGATGAGGCCATGTGTGATTACCCATACTAACTGTGCCCATCACTGGCGTTGACCTCAGGGACATTGGTGCCCTGTCATCATGGAGAGAGCTGTATGGTATATGCAGGCACCTTTTGTTTTGGGGCCTGAGTCCCATGGGTATAAGCACGTTGTACATTTGGAATAAATGACATGCACTTCACCATGCTGTGCCCATGTGGTCTACGTGGTCCTTGCATGTGCTTCACGTGCCACTTGTGTGCTGGGTTGCCAGTGGGCATTGACAGTATGGTGTGTGGGGTGGAGTACATGCTATGGCTCCAGGGGTTGCCTGGAAGCGATCATGATGCACAGACATCTACAGTGGTTCAACGAGACAGTGTGTGTAGCCTGTTATGGTGATGTCAAATTGGCATGCCAGTTGTCTTGAGACAGGGTACCTGTGTTCATACACATGCTGCTGACTTTGTGTGTACAGCACTAGATGTCCCCTGCATTCTGGAATGGGGTGCTGCGACATGTCCTGCAGATGGGTGGTGCAAGATTGGGAAACAATGGGTCCAGAGGGGCTATGTTCAGGGGCTGACTGTGCATTGGGGGTGGTGGCATCCGTCACCAGAGAGGGGGTGCACGGGGGTCAACAGGAGACAGGGAATGGCACAGTATAGGGAGACTATTGAAAGGCAAGGTGGCATGACCTCCATAATGGATGAGCTCTACTGTGGCAGGTGCCGTATTCCAGTCACTGTTAGTTCCCCTCCACAGCATGGCATTCTGGTTGGTGCCGGCATCTGTGTCGCTGTCCCCGTGGACATGTCTGGTATGCCTTTGGTTGCATATCCCTCAGCACACAGGGTCTGCGTGACGCATGTGTGGGTGGTCAGGCATGGCTGTATTGCATGTTCTGGTCTATCCCGTTGTTGTTGGGTGCGTAGCTGGGTTTACAACAGGGGCCTGCCTGGTGTAACTATGATGTGTCCTCTGCATGCACCTTTTTGGCATATGGTAGGTGAAACATCCATGTTCCACCGTGTGTGCAGCACATAGCCGTCTGATGCACCTTCATGGGGAGCCTCCCGGAGCCTGTGTTTGCTTTGCTTACACTCACTGCATGCCCCGGCTCTGCATCCACTTAAGCATAACGTGTGCACAATCCGTGCATATGGCCCTCCATAGCCCACTTATGTGCTGTGTAGCGGGCGACACATGTTGCTGAGTAGAGGCATATATTCAGTTAATCTAGATGCTTTGTGACCAGAAGTTGCCAGAGATAGAAGAAATGCCTACTAGAAACGGAGTTCCCATTTACCAGCACATATGTTTACTATGCGGGCCCCGGAAAGGAATGGAATCTGCATCTACAGCTCTGTAAGGTCAGAACTTTACTCCTCAGCCTCTGCCCTTGCCTAGATAAACTTGGGTCCAACAATTTATTCTTTTCTTTGGGGGGGGGCTTCTGAGTCACTGTACACTGAAGCTTCCCAAAGTTGTGTTGACACTGAGGTAGTGTGGGCGTTAGTGAATATGCAGGAGAATACTTGCCTGCAAAATTTCATTAACATCTCAATAGCTGAAAGTGTTACAGTAGGCATGGTATTAGCATTTATTCAGAGAAAAATAAATCCTTAAGGTGTTTTTTTTGTAAATAAGTGCATTTGTTGTAATGATGTTTACTTGTAAGCCTATTATGTTTGTTTCTCTCTCTCTCTCTATCCCTCTCTCTCTCCTGAATTGTGCCTAGGAGTTGCTGACCACTCATTCATTAAATATACTGTTTATTCATTGAGAGAGGGAATTCATTATTCACAAGTACAGCAGCTCTTTCTTCATGAGTTTAACCCCGTGTTGGTTCCCTGCAGCCTTACCACCTCGGAATCTGGTCATGTCAGATTTTAGAGGTTAAGCAGGGTGGAGCTCAACCCGCAGTCAGAAGGGAGACCCAACAAGCACCAGACAGGTGCAGCAAGAAGTGCTGCTGGTAGCTCTGCAGGGGGCGCTCTTACCTTGGTAACTAGTAATCACACTGATGTCCCAGGATGGTGTTAGGGGAACACAGAACACACAGAGCAGCCATGAGGTGCCATCTTTCAGATCAGGTATCAATCCTGTCTGCCTTTCAGATAGTTCTTCAACTGGATAAAAAAGATCCCATGGCTCTTCTAGAAAAGAGTAGGGAGATTCCACCAGCACCTTGGCCACATTTCGCATCTCTCTGTAATCTACCAGTGGAACAGACTGGTTTTATATATCAGTACGTTCTGTAGTACCCCCCCCCCCCACCATGAGGCTGGAAACAAAAAATATTTCCAAACCCTTACTACTTGCATAGCAATAAGAAATACAATTAATATGAAAAGAAAAAATCCTATTCAGCCTGAGATAAAACATTGTACAGTATCTTATTATTCCAAAGAGTTTATTTTAAAGTTTCATTTATTTAAATGCTCCATTATTTAATTTGTAACAGATCCCTAGGTGCATTGAAAGAGTAGCTCCTACTTATGAAGGTCTGTCTTACCGGGATCATTCTGATACATGACTGTAAAGTTACTCTTTGGTCCAGGCATATGGTGTTCATTCCTAAATGGAACTGTCTGTACACTGATTGTTACTTACGGACTGATACTATAAAATGACTGTATTTGTTTATGGATATATTTATGTGAAGTGCCCTGAGCTGTCAGGATACAGTGCTGTTTAAATACAATTACCTTGCCATATGCCTTGGCTACCACTGCAATTGCCGGCCATTATAATCACCCTTAAATAGTATCTCAGTACTTGAGCCTGCACTTCGAAACACATGCATCAGGGAAACAAAAACCCAGGGGAAGATTACACAATGGGTGGGGCAGTACTAACAACAACAAAAATGGAAAGGAACCTGGGGGTAATCATATCAGATGACCTTAAGGTTAACAAGCAATGTGAGAAGGCAGTATGGAGGGCTGGGGGTATACTGGGATGTATAGGGAGAGGCATCACCAGTAGAAAACAGGAAGTTGTTATCCCTCTTTACAGACAGTTGGTGAGACCCCATCTGCAGTACTGCATCCAGTTCTGGAGACCCCATCTCCACAAGGACATAGACAGGATAGAGGCAGTCCAGAGGAGGGCAACTAAACTGGTGCAAGTTCTGCAATAGAAGCCATATGAGGAGAGACTAAAAGAGCTTAATATGTATACCCTTGAGGAATGAATGGAGAGGGGGGACATGATAGGAACGTTTAAGTACCTCAGTGGAATCAACAAAGGCCAGGAGGGAAGCAACTTTCAGAAAAAGAGATGTGCAAGAACAAGGAGACACAATTTGAAGATGGGGAGGCGGTTCAGGGGCAATGTGAGGAAGTATGAGAGGGTGGTGGACACATGGAACAGCCTTCCTGAGGAGGTTGTGGGGTCTAAAACTGTGGGAGAATTCAAGAATGCATGGGACAGACATAAGGCAATTTTTGTGGGGTGGTAGGAATAAATAGGCTGTTGGTTAACTAGGATCTGCAGCTTATCCTGTAGGTAGGGAAATGGGCAGACTGGGTGGCCAAGCGGTCCTTATCTGCTGTCAAAGTCTATGTTTCCATGCAGTAATATTCCAGTTATTACAATTCACTAGAGACTGTGCTTCACATTCAGTTCTCATTCCTAAGTCTTATAACACATCTCATTAGCCTTTCTTGGAAATGTGTATAAAAACATTGTCCTTGTTTTAACCCATGTCATAGAACCTTTTTTAAATAACATCACGGTGCTTACAATTTGCAACAGAAAGTGATAGCTAAACAGCAGTTCTCAGTTCACTTGGGGAATGTAACAGTTTTTTTGAAAGACATACAAACATACAAAATTTCCAGCAGATACAGGCCATGCAGTCTATCTTGTCTGCTCAAGTGTGAAGCACTTCAGTCCATTAGACTGCAGCTGCCCCCCTTCCTTATATGCCCTCCCTCCATTTCGTGCCCCTTCCCGGTTTGTATCCTCCCACTGAATCTGTCTCATTCTCTCTTGAAGCCCCCAACACTCTGCAGTGATTTGACATCCTTTGGCAGAGCGTTCCACCCTGCCATCACCCTTTCTATGAAATAGTGCCTCCTCTGGGAGGCACGTGATGCTGCCAAGCAGTAGTTGCTCTATAGAGGAGCTCCACTAAACTCTGTTGATTTTACCTCCATTTTCCAGTATTGTGTTGGATGTTGGCTCAGATTCTGGTATTTTATATAGCCTGAACACAAGCAATAATCAAAACCATGGATGAGATGGTGGATCAAGTGCACAAACCAGGCTTTCTGAGAATGAAGAATCCTAGGGAGAACAGGACTCGGTGCAAGGCCTAGATGCAAAATGGCCCCCATGAGCAGCTCCACATCCCACATAACCTCTGCTATTTCACAGTCGACCACCCAGGAGCAGATGTTTGCGAAGCTGCAAACAATTAAGACAGCCCTGTTTGCACTTATTTCAGAGTTTCGAGACTGGAAGCCCAACCTGTCAGAGGTGACACAGCAGGTTGCAGACATGAAGGTTCACATATCTTCTACAGATGACAGGATCAATAAGATAGAGCCTCAGCTTGCGGTGTTGCACCGCACTGTGAAAAAACTAGAAGAGAAGATGGACGACCTTGAGGGTCACTCCAGGAGAAATAATTTAGTGCTCCTGGGACTCCTCGAAGGAGAAGAGGGCCAAGCCACCATCACATTTCTACAAAAAGCCATGTACCAAGCTGGCGGGTCCCTCATGGCCCTACTTATGTGATCGAACAAGCTCACCACTTGATTAGACCCAAGCAGCCCCTGGAGAGCTACCTAGGCCCATAATATTTAAAGTTTTAAATTATCTCGACTGTGATCATCTTCTGAAAACAGCCAGAGTGACTGAAAAGTTTGAATGGGCTGGAAAAAGACTTAGACTGGTTCCAGACTTTACATATAAAGTCCAACAAGATCGTGCAGCCTACCGTCCCCTTCAATCAAAACTATGGGTGGCAAAAATTAAGACACTGGATGCTGTATCCTGCTAAGCTTGAGGTTAACCTCCCCTTGCGAACCCACAGGTTTGAAACCAACCAGCAAGCAGCAGGAGATTTGGTGAAATTGCTCCCTGACCTGTTTGGTAAAGGTGTTTGAGCGTGGAACTTGAGATATCTTGCAGGCAACTTGTGAGTATTATGCCGTTTATGCACCTTTTTGACTTTCTACAACATTTTATATTTGATTTCATCGTCAGACTTTAGTCAGTGCAGCGATCTGGTTTGACCCTTGTTTATGCTCAAGCAGACTGGATGGATGGAAAAGAGGAACAAGTCCATTTTCAAGTTTGTTGGTGCTGCAGCAAGTAGAGAAATATATACTCACCGCCCGGATTCTTTTTTCTTTATTTGTCACCAGGAAGCAGCTGGGACTTTTGTCTGAATATCTTGCTGGTTTCAGTCTACATTGACAGAACTGCAGTCAGCATCACAATTTCGGCATTTCGAGAGAAGAGATATTTTTCCAACTGGTTGATCTGCTCGTTGACTTTTCAAGAGATTGGGCTGTTTTAGTGGACTTCATAAAATCACACTGTGCTGGTCATTTGTTTTAAGTTATCAGCTTCTATATTAAAACCAAGCACAAGGCTACGTTGCAGTTGCACAAGGGAGATTTTCCTTTATCATTTTAGTCCTTTGGTTTTTAGAGAATGTTTCAGTTACATGTTACCTGCGACTCTAATTTGCTTAGCCCAGTTCTGTTTTCTAATGAGATTTGAGAGCTGTACAAATGTGCACTCATTTGAACATTCAGCAGCTCTGGGACTTCTAAGTTTTAAATGTAATTGCATTTATGCATACTTTGGCAAATGTTTTCCTGTTGATGACTGCACTTTGGTAATGCAATATATTTCTAGGCAAATTTTGAGGGATTAGAGAGTTTATCAGGACCAATTATTTTTATCTATGTTTTTATATCTTGCTCTCAAGACAGGTTTATCAAGTATTTTTGATTCTGAAGTATAGCAATGGATATTCATTATTGTGCTGCAACAAGTGTAATATGCCTAGAAAGTCGGTTATGCTAATAAGCCTGTTTTTTATATGGATTTCAGCAAATCTGTTGTAGTTGATGTTACCTAGTTAAACAGTTGTATGTGTTATGGGTTCAGGTTTTCTAATTTTTATTACATCAGTTAAGCAATTAGTTGCCGGAGAGGATTTCCTTATTCTGTAATTCAAGTAAACCAGGAAATGACAATTATATATTTTTGTTACCCATGTTGGGAGTCTGGAGAGGGAGATGTTTCACCTAATAAAACATGGTGGGAGTGAAAGGGTTTGACTGGTAATTTTGGTAAGCTATTTGGGAGCTGCCACTCAATGACTTATATTTGTCTGGCTACTCGTTAACTGTGCTGGAGTCCCATAACTTTTAAGGTATAATCCTAGATGCCCATTGCGGGGGGGGGGGGGTATTCCTAGTCAGTTATAACATTTAGTGGGAGCCTGTGACCATGCATCCCCTTTTATTTTTAGCCAGTCTCTCCTAATGCAGGCTCCACACAGGGGAGTTCTATATAGGTTAATACTCTAAAATATAGGATATCAAATTTTGAAATTGGTGGAAAGCACAAGGTTTCCAGTAGAAGGATTATTGACCTGCAGTTTTAGACTACACACAGTCTGGGGATATCTTTGGGAAGGGGAGGTAAACAGTTGTCTGGTTTATTGGACGTGGATAGCTCCTCCCTGGGCATCATGGACCTGATAGGAGAAGGCTTTTGGCCTGGGCAGTTAATGAGTCAGTTAGGGGGTGGGGGATGGGGGAAGTTCAGTGGGAGAGGCGAGGGAGGGGACAGTTGGTGATGTGGGTGGGGGTGGGAGTGGGAAGCTGGAGGTCTTGTTTGCCACTTTAGGGGAGGGGCGGGTCCCGAATGTTTTTAGTACAGTTTAACCACAGGTAGCTTTAATGTTCTTTCTTGGAATATCAAAGGGAGGAAGAGAGAATTTCAAAAAATATTGCCATCTTAGATATTTACAGAGATATAATCCACATGTTGTCATGTTACAGGAAACTCATATTCTGAGGGATCAATCAAAAAATCTTCAGAAACTGTGGGTCAGCCAAGTGTTTGCTGCAGGATCAAGTGCCAGACGAGGAGGTGTGGCAATTTTAATCCATAAGTCAGTACCCTTCACCATGATTAAAGAATGGTTTGATACTGAGGGTCATTATATTATTGCCCAGAGCCAACTTGCCAATACAAAAGTTATCTTGGGTTCTATCTATGGCCCGAATGTTGATAACCCCTCCTTTTTTCCACCGCTGGCGGTAATTTTGGCTTCACTGAAGTATGTCCCTTGCTTACTGAGCAGTGACTAGAATCTAGTTATTTCCAATGATTTAGACAGATCATTTCTTGACAGAGCTGGGCTTTCACAGCCCAACGTGCACTTCGAGAATTTATGTCTGATGTTGGGTTGGAAGACCCCTGGAGAGTCCTACATCCTACCGAGAGGGATTATACCTACTATCCCCTCCATCAGGTATATTCTCGTAATGATTTTTTTCTAATAAATACATTTTGTATGAAAGATGTAGATGGCATGAGCATGCATCCACGGGTACTGTCAGATCATTCGCCCATCTGGCTTACCTGGACACCCTCATTGCCCCTTCCTATGAATGGCACTTGGTCCCTAAATATCTCTCTTTTATCTGATGAATACATTAAGACTCAAATGAAGACGTTCATTTTGACATTTTGGCAAGAAAATGCTCAGTCAATAACAGCATTAGGTGTGATTTGTGGTTCCTTAAAAGTGGTGTGGAGAGGGGAATTCTTACATCTTGCAATGGTTAGAAAGAAAATAATGAACTCACAAATGGAGCAGTGGCTGTCCAGAATTACAGAGTTAGAAGAGGCAGAGGCAGTATAGAAACATAGAAACATAGAAACATAGAAGTTGACGGCAGATAAGGACCGCAAGGCCCATCCAGTCTGCCCATTTCTTTTTCTATCTTATAAATGTGCCATCGGCCTTTGCTATGTCAGTGACCTATCTATTCATAGTCATTTGTATTGCTCCCTTATGCCTATCCCATGCCTGTTTGAAGCCCTGCACTGTATTCATAGCCACTACTTCTTGTGGTAAGCCATTCCATGCATCTACCACCCTTTCTGTGAAAAGAATTTCCTCACATTCCCCTTAATCGGCCTCCCTCTAATCTCATGCTGTGTCCTCTTGTCCTGCTATTTTTCTTATATTTAAACATGTTAGACTCTTTCACCTTGTTTATGCCCTTAAGGTGTTTAAATGTCTCGATCATATCACCTCTCTCCCTCCTTTGCTCAAGGGTATACATATTGAGCTCCGTTAATCTGTCCTCATATGTCTTCTGATGCAGTCCCTGCACCATTTTGGTTGCCCTTCTCTGGACTGCCTCAATTTGGTTAATGTCCTTGTGAAGGTGTGGCCTCCAATACTGCACGCAGTACTCCAGATGGGGCCTAACCAATGTCTTGTACAGAGGGATTATTACCTCCCTCTTACGACTTGTGATACCCCTACTAATACACCCTAACACCCCCCTAGCCTTACCTACTGCTTTAGAGGTCTGCTTGGATGATTTCAGGTCATCAGTGATGATGATGCCCAAGTCTCTTTCTTCCTTTGTGACTGCTAGCAACTCCACTCCCAGCCTATAAGTGGCTTCAGGGTTTCTCTTCCCTATGTGCATGATTTTGCACTTCTTTGCATTAAATCCCAGTTGCCACTCTTCTGACCATTCTGCTAGTTTATCCAGATCTCTTCTCATTCTGCCCACCCCATCTGGATCATCTACTCTGTTGCAGATCTTGGTGTCATCTGCAAACAGACAAGCCTTACCCTCTAGTCCATCTGCTAGGTCACTAATGAAGATGTTGAATAGGACTGGCCCCAGGACTGATCCCTGAGGTACCCACTTGTGACTTGCATCTCTTCTGACTGTATACCATTTACCACCACTCTCTGTTTTCTGCCAGTCAACCAGTTTGCCACCCAGTTGACCAACTTCTGACCCACCCGAGCCTACCTAGCTTATTTATCAATCTTCTATGTGGAACAGTGTCAAAGCTTTGCTGAAGTCAAGGTGGCGACATCAACTGCTCCCCTTGGTCCACCACTCTGGTTACCCAGTCAAAGAAATCTATGAGATTAGTTTGACAGGACCTTCCTTTTGTAAACCCATGTTGTCTTGGATCCTGTGCCCCTATGGATTCCGGGTGTTGCACTATCCTTTCCTTAAGGAGTGCTTCCATAATCTTGCCCACTACTGAGGTAAGACTGACGGTCTGTAGTTCCCGCCTCCTCCCTGCTACCACTCTTGTGGAGTGGGATCACATAGACCCTTCTCCAGTCTTCTGGGACCTCTCCTGTGCTCAGAGACTCACTAAACAATTCTGCTAATGGCTCTGCTAGTTCCTCCTTTAGCTCCTTAAGTACCCTGGGATGTATGCCATCAGGTCCCATTGCCTTATCCACCCTGAGCTTAGCAAGCTCTTGTAGGACCCTTTCTTTTGTGAAGGAGTAGTGCTCACCTCCCTCCCCCCTGTGTCCATGATGCTGAGCTGTGGGCCCTGCCCTACCTTTTCTTCAGTGAATACTGAGCAAAAGTATCTATTTAGGATAGATGCCTTTACAGGGTCCTCCTCCTCACATGCTCCCTTTTCTCCATTAAGCTAGCAATACCCCCTCTGGACTTTCTCCTTTCACTAATGTATCTATAGAAAGTCTTGTCACCTTCTTTTACTGTTTGTGCTAGTGTTTCCTCAGTTTGGGACTTTGCCTGCCTTACTGCCTACCTGCTTCCCTTAGGGCAGTTTGGTATGCCCCATCTTCATCCGCTGTGTTCCCTTATATTTTCTGAAGCCAGCCTTTTGGCTCTGACCTTTTCTGCTACTGTATTTGAGAACCAAAGTGGTTTCCTTCTTCTTTTGCACTTCCTTTTCTGTCTAACACAATGGGATGTTGCTTCAAGTATTGTATCCTTAATGCTTGCCCACTTTGCTGTACCCCCTCACCTGTGTTTCTTTTTGCCAGGGCTAGCTTAACTCTGTTGGCCATCTTATCAAAGTCAGCTCCTCTGAAGTCCCATATTTTTTCCCTTGGAGTGGGATGATTTAGTTGTAGTAGCCAAATTGAACCATACCATGTGATGGTCACTGGCCCCGGTGACCTTCTACCTGGAGATCTGTGATCCCTTCTTTGTTAGTCAGTACTAGATCTAGGATAGCCCTGTCTCTTGTGGGTTGCTGTACCAGTTGTTTGAGGCCCTCCCCTGCAGGGAATCCACTATGAGTCTAGTTCTGGCAGATGTTCCTGCTGGTATTGACCAATCTGTATCTGGCATGTTGAAGTCTCCCATTATCAGAACCTCCCTTTAGCTGTCATGTTTTGTTATCTTCTAACAGTAATGTGTCTATGTCCTCCCTCTGGTCTGGGGCCTGTAGACAACCCCCAGTTCTTATGGCTGTCCCATTTCCTGTTTCCAGGGTGACCCACAGTTCTTCTGGCTCCTTATGTGTATTCTGAATTTCTGTAGCTTTGATATTTTCATTAACATACAGGGCCACTCCTCCCCCTTTTGCACCTCGGTCTCTTCTGAACAATACATAGCCAGGTACTGAAGTCTCCCAAGTGTGGTTACTGGTAAACCACGTCTCACTAATTGCTACTATGTCCAGTTTAGCCTCTGACATTATTGCCTGCAGGTCTGGGATCTTATTTCCCAGGCTGTGAGCATTTGTGTACATGATTTTCCATTGGCCAGATTTTGGTGTGTTAGTTGTTGGGTAAGGTTTGGCATTACCCCTGTGCATCGTATGGGGAGACAAACCTTTTTTCTTACCTGGTGATGCAAATGAATGGCAAACACACTGAATTCCAGTTTGACCACTAGCTGAGGGGGGAGGGGTGTTCTTCCCATTCAACGTATGGGGTGCTGCACCCCTCTCCCCATTTGCTAGTTTAAATATTCTGCAAAGACGTCAAACTTCTGCCCCAATGCACTGACTCCCTCTTTAGTCAGATGCAGTCCATCAAATTTAAAGAACTTTCGCTCCCAGAACTGTTGCCAGTTCCCTACAAATCTGTGTCCTTTTTCCTGGCACCAGTCCTTGAGCCACGTGTTTAGCTCCCCTATCTCCCCTTCTCTGACCTTCCGTCCATCTGCTCCCTTCTCCCAGACTGGCAGGATCTCAGAGAAGGAGATGCCAGACGAAATAGATGATAGTTTGTCACCCAGCCTAGTCAGGTGTTCCTTGGTCTCCACAACTGACCGGCTGGCGAGATCATTAGTCCCTATGTGTACTAGGACATCAATGTTTTCTCCTGCTTTGTGAACAATTTTAGCAATGCGGTCAGTCAGCTCAGTGGTCTAAGGCTCTGAACTGCAAATTTGGTGACATCCAGCAGACCAGACCTGGGTTTGAATCCCACAGCTTCCACTTGCATACTGTGTGACCCTGAGCAAGTCACTTAACCTCTGTGTGCTCCCAGGTCGCTCCTGTAAAAAAGCTTTCCGTTTAGTGTGCTATACCTGGTTAAACAACAACAAAAAAAAAATAAAAGAATCGCAGATGTCAGACAGATTGGAAGATCAGCTCTGGTCTGTGCTCTATGAGCCAAATAGTCTATCTCTTAAATAAAGTCAATTATTCCACACTTAAAATGAAGGTGACATATCGGCCCGGGGGATGAGGCAGGAAAACTTCTTGCTCAGAGAATAAAACAACAGAAATCTGCACACTGGATCATATCACTGGTGGATCCTACATTAGGAGACATAACTTCTGCCCCTTCTAAGACAGCGGGGATTTTTAAGTCCTTCTATCAGGACTTATGCACAGCTTCCCCCCCCCCCACACACACACACACCATCAGACAAATATGATGAATCATTTCAAACTTTTTTATGTGGTATAGACTTTGAAGACTCGTGAGAGTTGAGGCGCTAGGGGTTTTCCAGTTTGCAGAAGGTTCTGTTTGCCCACCTTTGGTATCACAAACGAAAGTTTTTTATGGAAGATTTGAGAGAATAAATAGCTGTCCTGGCTACTGCAGTTGTATTACTTGTTGTGGACTGTGTCTTTCTTCCATTTTTTACCCAGAGATAAGCTTCTGGTGGGAAGGTGCTGTTGTGCACTACTACTTGTTTAATTATGTTTGCAAGAAGCAGCACAATGTCTGATGTCACACACACACACACACACACACACACACACAGAGGAAGCAACACTGACTACACACATGCAATTTAGCACATCATACTTGCACTGCTCAGTCCTGCAATTCCACAGCCACTCCACAACAGAAAGTAGACATTACTGAGGCACTGGATAATAATAACGGGGCAATAAGAAGCATGTATGTATGTATGTGTATGTATATATTTAAAGGAAAGCAGTCAGCAATAGGAGCTCCTGCCCTCTGCAAGGCTTACCCTCCGGATAAGCCTTTTTAGTATGTTGTGGCATTTTCTCCATGCTGCAACATACTTTATTTTAATAAAGAAAAGTCAGTGACCCTCAAGTATGGTGGACCGGACACTATGGGGGCTCCATTACGCGTAGAGGAAAAGTGTGTCGGAGATGCACCATGTGCTTCAATACTTTTGTACTGAGGCACATGGTGCATTGCCATTGCACCTTTACACATAATGGAGCCCCCATAGCATCCGTCATATGTCTGGGTCGCTGACTTTTCTTTATTAAAATAAAGTATGTTTCTGCACAAGAAAAATGCCACAACATACTTAAAAAAGCTTAACCAGAGGATAAGACTTGCAGGGAGCATCGACACAATCTGTAGCTGGTGCTGCTCAATCTGCTCTACCTGCTGCTGGACAGTGCCCACCCTCTCATTATTTTCCCCCACCACAGCCCACAAAAGTGACATATCTGCCTGCGTTGCAGGCATTGTGGGGTCCACAGATGCAGGGAGAAAACCAGGTAGTGGTAGTGGTGAGGGTGGTGCAGGTGTCAGTGGTGGGAGTAGTGGTGGAGCAACTGCTGCTGTGGCCCTCCTCCTGCTGCAGTGACGCACAACAGCAGCACCCTCTGCCACTGCCACAGAAGGGCCAGCAGGTGGAGACCTGGCCCGTTCAGTGGCAGCCTGACACTCCACCTTGTAGTGGTTCAGCATATGTGTACGCTGGCCCCCAGTCCCCAGATGTGTCCCCCGGGGACCACAGTGCACCTGTACACCACATAGCAGACACACCATAAGGCTGATGTCTCCCCCCCGACAGAGTTGAAAAACTGCCAAACTGTGGAGCTGCAGGGGGGAGCCAGGCACAGGATGGGGCAGATGTAATGCCAGCAGCACTGTCACGCACCTGGGGCTCCACCTGCTGCTGTGAGGTGGTGGAGGTGGTGCTGCTGGAGCCCCTGCAGCTGCTACTGGTGGTGGTGGTTGTGGTGGCAGACTTGGTGGATGTGGCGGTGGCACTGGTGGTGCTGCTGCTTCCAGAGGGGGAAGCAGGACCAAAGAGTCTGGAGCAGTCCAACACCACACGGCTATGACCCTCACACGTACACACTCCCCTCCAGCCACAGCCACATACTGTCCCTGGTCCATTGCACAAAAAAACACTCCTTCCCTCTCCAACACGATGAGTGACTTCACGCACATTTACACATGCACATACACAGTCACACACACACACATACACACAAAACAAAACTTATAAAACAAAGAAATCGGTCACCAAAATTAACTGACAAAACAGTACAAAAAAACTAAAGAATTCGCTTTTAAAAAAGCTTTTGGGTTTTTGGAATTTGCTAAAGAAGGAAACTAATAATGAACTCTCCCCTCCTATACAAAATGCCTCCTCTCTCTACCTCTGCAAAGGAGAACATGAACGTATATGCTTGCATGACTCACTTCCTTCCTGCCTGGCTAAATCATGTGACTTACAGTACTGTAAGCCATGTAATGTGGGGGAAGGGGAAACCATCAAGGCCAGGATAAATGGTTCGGATAAGAGAGGGTTAAAGGGCACACCTATTCAGAGGGGTCTGAGTTAAGTGGGCAAAATAACGAGGGAGGCAGAAAGGGGAGGGTGACAAAGGGGTCTCTAATAAGGCAGGAAGACTCCCATGGAATTGGGATCCGAATAAGGGGGGTGGGGCTGACAGTGCATAGTGGAGGTAACCATAAGGATGATGGATGTGTTAAGGTTCTGTTATTGGGAGACTTGATGATTAGGGTATCCAGTGGGAGGGACAGGGGGGTGGATGCCATAGCCAGGTGAAGGTAGTGAGTATCTCTGGGCTGACAGTGCACAGAGCAAAGTTCATGGTTTACGAACTGGTTAGGGATTGTGGAGGGAAACCGGATTTCCTGGTGCATTTAGGAACTAATGATCTAGAGGGAAATAGCGTTTTGGAAATCCAAGCAAGGTTCCAAGGACTTGCCAGAGTCTGTCGGGATAATGGATGCAACATTTCCTTTTCGGAGATATTGCCAGTACCAAAGGCCTCAGTGGAGAAAAAAGTGAAGCTCACAGAGGTTAATAACTGGCTCAGGAAGTGGGATGAAGAGAGAGGGTTTGGGGTGTTAAGGAACTGGAAAGGAGGGAGGATAAGGGACTGTATGCCAAGGACAGGAGTTTATCAGGACCAATTATTTTTATCTATGTTTTTATATCTTGCTCTCAAGACAGGTTTATCAAGTATTTTTGATTCTGAAGTATAGCAATGGATATTCATCTTGCCCCATTAGGGAAGGAAGTCCTTAAACAGGGGATGGCTGATTACATTCAAGAAAGGTGAGGTTCAAACATGTGAGGGGGGAAGGGATAAGGAAGGGGCTGACCAGAAGCCCTCTCTTCCAGATGAGGGAGTAGCCTCAAACCCAAGGGGAGGGAACAGACTGGGGTGGAGGTTTCAGGAGGAGCAGAGGGAGGATGGAGTATAAGGAACCTGGGTGGGGTTTCACAAGGGGTCAGGGATAAGGGGTGGGGTTGGGTTAGTAAATGCCAGGAGCTTGAAACAAGTTACCAGAGTTCCAGGCCATGCTGTTCAAGGGGGGGTGGATGTGGCGGTGGTCACGGAGACGTGGGCCAACAAAAACCATGACTGAGACCTAAACATGCGGGGGTACACTATGCTTAGGAAGGATAGAAAGGAGGGCAGAGGGGGTGGAGTGGCTATGTTCATTAGAGATTACATAGAAATTGCTAGGGTAGAAGAGGCAATGGGAAATGTGGAGGCCTTATGGGTCACCTTACGATCCCCAGCAGGAGATAAGGTCAAGCTGGGTGTAGTATATAGGCCTCCGGGGATGGGTGATGTTCTGGAGGATGGTTTGCTGAACAACATCATTGGCCAGTGTGGACCAAAAGGGCAAGGAGTGGTGTTAATGGGGGACCCTAATATGCCAGGTACAAACTGGGGAACCATGTCCTCTAAGGTGGCCAAGGAGCAGAGGTTGCTGGATGGCTTCCAGGATGTGTTCTTAACACAGCATGTGATGGAGCCCACAAGGAAGGGGCATGTCCTGGACGTGGTTCTGGCAGATGGGGATCTGTAAGGGACCTGGTTGTAGAGGATCCCTGACTGGGAGGCGACCACAATACTGTCTGGTTTCAAATAAGCATGGGGAGGGGAGATCTAGGACACTGGCAGTGGACTTCAGGGGGGCAGACTTTATGGGCATGGGAAATATTCTCAAGGATCACTTGAAGGGGATTACATCAATGACAAATGTGGAAAGGAGATGGGAGGTCATAAAACGGGGACTTCATGAAGCAGTCAGGAACTGTGCTAAGTTGAAACGTAAGGGAGCAAGGTCACATAAACCATGCTGGTGGTCCAATGAGGTTCAGGTAGCGGTCAGAGAAAAGAAGGCGGCCTACAAAAAATATAAAACAACAAGAGGGGATAGGGATAAGGAAATGTACCATCTTGCATCTAGAAAAGTCACCCGGATGGTGAGGGGGCAAAGTCCAGTAAAGAGCAACAGTTGGCACAGGGGATACATGGAGGAGAAAAGGGGTTCTTCCGGTACATTGGGGAGCAGAGAAAAACTAAGGGCCATCTCAGCAGATTGAGATCAGAAGGAGGATGGGTGGAAGAGGCGAGGGACCAGGCAGAGGTATTTAATGAGTACTTTGCCTCTGTGTTCACTAGGGAGGAGGATGGGATATCTACAAAGCAAGGCATGATGGGGATAGAAGCGGCAGTGAGTGGGATCAGGGAGCAACAGAAATGGAGCAAGAGGGAGGGAGAGGTACCCCAGGGGTGTCACATCAGGATAAGGATAAAAAGGCCAGTAAAGGAGGGGGCGGATGATGCTATCTCTGCCAAAAGGGTGTGGTTAGCCCTCAAGGCCCTAAAGAAAGACAAATCTCCTGGGCCGGATGGCATTCATCCAAGAGTACTATGGGAATTGGTGGACATACTGGCTGCATCCCTGGCGGAGCTCCTTAACAGGTCACTTGAGACAGGGAGGGTACCTAGGGATTGGCGAGAGGCACATGTGGTGCCAATCCATAAAGGGGGGTCGAGGGAAGTACCAGGTAACTATAGACCCATCAGTTTGACATCGGTGGTGGGAAAATTAATGGAGAGTATACTAAAGGAACGATTGGGGGTCTACTTGGAGGAGGTGGGAGGTCTGGATAGTCAGCAACATGGGTTTGTGCCAGGTAGAACTTGTCAAACCAATCTTGTGGAGTTCTATGAATGGGTAACATCAGAACTGGACAGGGGAAAGCCTGTGGATGTATTATTTTTGGACTTCAGAAAGGCGTTTGACTCTGTCCCCCACAATGGTCTGGTAGAGAAACTAATGGGGTTGGGAGTAGGCCCTTTGATGGTCAGATGGATTGAAAACTGGCTAGCTGGACGCACCCAGAGAGTAGTGGTCTGTGGGGAGCTCTTGAACCCTAGAGAGGTTGGTAGTAGGGTACCGCAGGGCTCGGCCCTGGGTCCGATCCTGTTTAATGCATACATATCAGACATCAGGGAGGGTATAGGCTGTGAAATGAGTCCCTTTGCTGATGACTCCAAGATGGGAGCAGTAGTTGAGGGAGAAGAGGGGAGGTTGGCCCTGCATGGGGACCTGGACACCCTGGAAAGCTGGGCTCACACATGGAAATTAAATTTCAATATCACCAAGTGCAAGGTGTTACATCTTGGGCGGGGAAACCCTAAACACAGGTACACCCTGGGAGGGGAGGTGCTGGACGCCTCAATAGGGGAAAAAGACCTAGGGGTCATGGTGGATGCATGTATGAATAACTCTGAGCAGTGCAGGAGTGCAGCTAGCGAGGCAAACAGGATGTTGGGATGCATCGTATGGGGTATCATCTCTAGGAGCAAGGAAGTGATTCTGCCGCTGTACAATGGACTGGTTAGACCACACCTTGAGTACTGTGACAGTACTGGAGACCACACTTGAAGAGGGACATACAGCTCCTGGAGAGGGTACAGAGGAGGGCAACTAAGATGATACGAGGGCTAGGGGATTTGACGTATGAGGACATACTTGAGGAGGTCTGCCTGTTTTCATTGGAGGAGAGGAGAGACAGGGGGGACATGATTGAGGACTTCAAGTACCTCAAGGGAATAAATAGGGTAAACATGGAGGGGATCTTTAGACTAAAGCAGGGAGGTATCACCAGAGGGCATGGTTTGAAGTTGGAAGGTGGAAGGGTGAGGGGGAAAAGAGGAGGAGGTTTTTCACTAAGAGGGTGGTGGACCCTTGGAATGCACTGCCTGGCGAGCTGGTTCAGAGATCCACAGTGGAGGGCTTCAAGAGAGGGTGGGACAGACACAGAACGTGGATGTATCAGATGATGGCCTGTCCCGGGGGGGTGGGGATGGATGATAGGGGTTTCTGGAACACGGAGGGGGGGGCCTCAGCACCCAACTAGGGATCTGAGGTTCGAGCAGACTCGATAGACCGTAAGGCCTAATCTGCTGGCAAATAGTATGTCAGTATGTTAGTAATGTGTGGGTAGGGGTTTCCTAAAGTGCCTATATTGTTGTCATTGTGCCTTACTTTGCGTTAAGGCAAAATAACAACGCGAAGTCACAATAACAAAGTGAAGAGAGCACTTTTCAATGGCCACTTCGCGTAGTATTGTGATGATGCAAAGTGGTCACTACGCACTCACTTCACAGGCCGAATTTAATTTCGCTGCATCTCAAGTTGTAAGTTGCCTGCATGGTGGTGGGGAGGGAGTGAATGATATTTTGGGGCACTGTAGCTTGCTGCCTGCTGCTGTCTCTGACTACTACTTACCAAGTTGCCACAAGAAGTACCATTTTGGATGGTCGATGGTGAACCATCTTCACAGAGTCCACACTGCTGTTGCTGCACACGTATCTGTCTTTATTTTTTGTTCCTGTGCAAGATAAGGGTGTTGGTGGGTTGGTATTGTGGCGTCTTGAGTTCTAATATGTTTGTACTGCTTTTATATTATTTTTCAGCGTACTGTGGATGACATCATCATGACAGGCCAGGATTAGGATCTCGGGATGTTGGAACGCACCACATTGCCCAACGCAGACGGTAAGTATTTAATTTTTCATTACTAGAAGGGTACTTCTGTTACTGCCATTTGGATGTCTGAGCATCAGCAATTCTGGCAGAGTTCAGTCTTGCTCCTGCTGCCACTGCTGCTGCTCAACCAGCTCTGGGGGTTTATTTAATTGTACAATGGTTCCACTTTTACAGTCCCTGAGGTTAAGTATTTCTTCACTTTTTATGGTCTTCTGTGGGGGGGGGACTGGGAGGATGCTGATGGGGGGCTGGAACTTTTTACAACGCTCAAAATGTGTTTTTCTTGTTATCTTATTTCCAGGTACGCGGACGCAGTACTGTTAGGGGAGAGGGAATGCATGCTACGCTACTGTGCTTCATCATGGCCTGGAATCATGTGCACCACCCAGCATGTTCCTTCTTGGGGCAGGTTCTGCAGTTTAATGGCATCACATGGTATTCAATTCAATTCAATTCAACTTTATTTTTATAGCGCCTTTCAAAATCAAGGCGCTTAACATAAAAGCAGGCAGCTAGTATAAATAACATTAAAATTACATTATAAATCACTTGGGAAAGCCAAATCAAATAAATAAACTTTTAGCTCAGTTTTAAATCTACTGAGGGTTGGGCATTCTCTCAAACGACGAGGTAGAGAATTCCACAGGGCCGGCGCTGAAAAAGCAAAAGCACGAGAACCAGACATCTTTAATCGTACCCTGGGAATCTCTAGCAATCCCTCATCGGAGAAATGGAGAGGGCAGAGGGGACTGTAAGATACCAGGAGATCTTTAAGGTAGCCAGGTAGATCGTGTAGGGTTTTAAAGGTTAGAAAGCCAACCTTATAGGTAATCCGCCACTGAATAGGCAGCCAGTGCAGCCCACGGAGCACAGGCATAATATGACTGGATCTAGATGTCCCAGTCAGAAGCCTGGCTGCCACGTTCTGCACCAGCTGCAAGCAGCAGATGTCAACCCCTGGAAGCCCTAGGTAGAGGGAATTGCAGTAGTCAAGACGGGTCGTAACAAAGGCGTGAACCAATGTTGGAAGATCATCCAAGGGAACCAGATGTTTCCCCTGGGCAATATTCCTCAGATGATAAAAAGAGGATTTGATGACAGCTGACACATGAGATTTTTAGGTCAAGCCATCGTCAAGAATAACGCCCAGGTTACCCACCTGGTCTGAGGTAATGAGTGGCACACCACCAAGTAGTAAACCTGATGGTTGTCCAACCCCCAAACCCGCCCTCGGATGACCCGGGTCCACAACCAACACTTCAGTCTTGTCTGGATTCAGTCTCAACCAGCTGGAACTCATCCAAGATCTGATCTCAGCAAGGCAACTATTTAGCACGGAGACTAGTATGGTACGGTAAGTATACATTTTTTTCTATGCTTGCTCTAATTTGCTTGCTAAAACCAGGTATGCAGACTGACGAGTATTCAGCATTTTATCTTCATCTTTGGTCTATCCTAGGTCATTTTCCTATGCTGAGGTTTCATCCCATCTCTGTGTGATGACTACATCCATCCAGGCCCTGCAGAATCTGTATTGCAATTTGCATGCAAGACAGAGGGTGTTGCTTGAACTGCGACGTTGGCCACTGGTGTCTGTACCATTAACGAGTAAGCACCACCCACACCCAGGGAGGAACTATTTGGAAATGGACGGTTGATACGGTGTTCGGTAAATAATTAGGTGGAGGGGGCTAATGTGTTGTCTAATCATTTGAGGTGGCAACGCTGCAGAAATTATTAAGATTTGGAAGGCAAACTGAGGGCAGCATACCCCTCTCCCTGCCCTCCCTGCACTGACCCCCCAGGAACTATCACAGTTTCGGTACAAGAACTTTAACCTGGTAGTATAACATAAGTAACCTTTTTGGGCTAATTGGATGGTGTAAGTTGTTAAGCCTTTTCATGATTACTTTTGTAATTAATGACTAACATCATTAAAGATGGCCGCCATTCACAATTTCTCAAAATGTGTTCAACTTGTGGTGCTAATGGTTGAATGAGCATGTTACAGTCATATGCAGCTTGCTCTAGGAGCCAGGGTTCTTCAACGTGTCATGAATTGTAAGTGGCAGAAAATATTTTGGAGTTGCATGGAGTGCATGGGTTTGTCAGGTAGTGGGAAGGAAGGGGCAGTGCGGCATGTGCCACCATGGGCACTTTGAAGGACAACAAGACAACATATCTTGCTGTAAGATGTGGTTAATAGTCAAAATGAAAAGTAACATGTGTATCTTGATATTTTTTGCTGCAAAACATTAGAACTGTAATCATGCAAAATTGTTATGGTTTATGGTTATGTATTGCTCCTGCTTTATGTAGGCTGGGGGACTGGGGACCAAACAAAGTTTTACAGCACAGGGTGATCAAATGAAAGTGATTCACACTGCAGCAGACAACATGTAACCATAACCAATCCAATGGTACATAGCTAAACATAAGTTACAACACTATACTGAGCTGAAAGTGGTTGGGGGGGCTGACCTTTGAGTAAACTCAGCCTTTTTCCACTTCCACATCATCCAAGAAGCACCCCTCACAGTCTTTAAGACTGGAGTTGTCACCAGGTGGGAATTCTCTCACCATTGCTGCTTCATCCACCTCGCTGCTGGTGGATGCTTTAGTCGAGGGATTGTCATCATCCTCATCACTGAGACACAGTCCCTGTGGCAACACCGCTGACATCACTGTGTTGTGTGGAATGTACCTTTAGTTCATTTTGATGAATGTTAGCATGGACACATTCTTGGGTGACAAATTGGTCCTATGGTCACTTACAGTGGCCTCAGCCACACTAAACGCTCATTCCACACTGACACTGGATGGTGGTCAGTTCAGGTATTTCGCAGCAACCGATGTTAGCGCTGGCCAGTCAGCCATTTTGCTGCTCCAGTACAGCAGTGGCTCATCAGTAATGGCAAGGTGCTTTGGGTCCCCCATGTAGGCCTCCACCATTCATTCTGCTGCCCTGAGTCCAGCTGCCTCATCTGCCTCCTCCTCCTCCTCCTCCTTTTCCTCTATATCTTCCACTCCCACCTGAAAGAGAACATCCCAGATGGGATTGCTTGCTGTTTTCTGCTCTGCGTTTCCCATTTTCTCTGATTGGGTTGCCTGTGAGCTGCTGGTGGTGGTAGCAGCACCTGGTTTCACCGCAGTGTGTGCCTTTTTCATGTGTGCAGCATATACCATTCTAATGAGGTTCTCTGTCAACATTTGTACTTGGTGACGACCTCCTTCAGTTACAGAAGGCAGGCCACATTAATAGCGTGGATCTAACATGGTGGTGATTGCAAAGTCAGCAGACTGTAAAATGCCAGCTATATGGGTATTTGTGTCCAGCACATGAAGCATGTGGTCCATTACATCACAACTGCCATGATCCCCACTTGCCTCCATCTGCTGTCACACATTAACTAGTGTCTGCCTCAGTACACATAGAGGTATGGATTGACTTATACAAGCAGTGTCGCCATTCAATGCCTGTATAGCATGCTCAAATGCTCAAATGGGTGGAGAATGCGTATCAGTCCATCCATTTGGTGCCACTGCTCTGTTGTTAGAGCGATGGACACTCCAGCACTGTCACAGGTGGTGTGCACCAGCAGGTGTTCTGACACAGCCTTATGCTGTTCATACAGCCTCTCAAGCATGTACAGTGTGGAGTCCCACCTGGTCACAAGATCAAACTTCATCCAGTGGTGAGGCAGATGGTGATTGTGCTGTAGGTCACGGAGATGGTCACAGGCCTTTGCAGAATGGGCAAAGTGGACACAGATGTGATGTGCAACATTATACAATGGCAAGAAAATTTCCTGGACTCTGATTGGTCAATGTGTTCCTGAGACAGTGATGTTATTACACAATAACATCACTGTATTGCTTTTGGATGCTATGGATCATGAGCATTTAGATTCCTTAAAATCATTTTTTTTTTTTTTTTATTTTGTATAACAATGAGCCATTGTATAATAGCAATAAGGCACTCCAGGGATGTGTGTTATCGTGTAATAACGTCACTCCTGGGGTGGTGGAAGCACTCGGCTTCGCCTCGTGCTTCAACCCACCCCAGGAGTGACGTTATTACACGATAACACACACCCTGTCATGCCTTATTCCTTAAGTAACTGTTTCCTTAATGTCCACATGTTTGAGAAACTGCTGTACAACAAGATTAGGGCAGTGTACTAGGGAGGGCTCCCTGAAAAAACCAACATTGCTAATGCACTTCACTATATTGGAGTCATTATCATTTGAGATGAATCCTGTTATGAGTGACTGTGTGTGAAGCCACCCATCAATCTCTGACAGCAGAACATTAAGCATTTTCTCAGCTGTATGAGAACCAGTAACACTTGTCATACTCAGGGTCGCATGCTGCCAAATACCAGGTGTGTTGCTACCACCACAATTTTGATTTCTGCAGGTTTTGCCAGGCCCAAAATTAAGTACCACCCCGGGCAACTGTGCCCAGTGTGCTGTTATGCATAGAATCAAGCTTGCTGCTGTCTGTCCACTGGTCCACATATCCATGCTAAGATGGATATATTCCGATGCACTATGCTTCAATGCATGTCTAATGGAATCAGCCACTCTACTGTTCAGCTCAGACATGGCACGCTTAGAAAAATAGGTTCTCGGTGGAACCTGCCATTTAGGATAGGCATGGGCCATCAACATGCAGAAACTGGCATTCTCCACAAACGAGAATGACAACAGATCGATGGATAACATTTCAGCAATGGCAGCATTTAATTCTCATGCAGTAGCATGATTGGGGGGTACTTTGTGTGCCACTCAAGGATGATCTTCAGAGTGGGCTGCATCTTTGGAGCTTTTTGACCAGAACACTGTACTTGCGGCAGCAATTATGTTCTTTTAGGGGTAACATTTGACTCTTGGGGCTGCGTAGACCACATGAAACTAGTTATTTTAGTTGCTTGTGGGTGTGGTGGTGTACATTTCAGACTTCAGGGACTTGGACTGGCACCTGCTATGCCCACTACTTGAGAGATTGCTCACCATCCTCCTCCGCCACTGACCCACTCTGCCCTCCAGCTCTGGCTGTACCACATTTAACTTGCCAAGAGAGATGCCACCAACAGCTATGGCATCCTTCTGGTGTTCCTGCCATCTCAGTGGGTGCTTGTTTTTCAGTTGGGCGTGTTGGCCACCAGTGCCTATGTGGCTTCCCTTTTTCCCCCCGACTAACACGTGCTTGACAAAGTTGGCATATTGCTATGGTCTCATCAGCAGGATCTAGCACATAAAAGTCCCAGACTAGAGACTTTTGACCTCTGGCCTTCAGATGCTTCTGGGACTGGGATAATTCAGAAACAGATGTGGAAGCGTGTGTTTTTTGGGCTGCTCTCATCACTTCCATAAGTCTACTTTTGGGAGGAGGGTTACTTGACTGCTTGGAGGTCTGCTTATAGGCCTGGTGACAGACTGACCCACGGGCTGTACATGTAAATGGCCTACATCACCCTTGACCTTTTTTTAACTCAGGCTCCATGTGGGATCAGTCATCATCACCACCACCAATAGCGATGATGTCATTGTCCTCCCGCTCCTCCCTATCACTATATTCTTGCAGCACGGCACCTTTTTTTTCTCTACAGCAATCTCAGCGGGCTGACTATCCCTGTCTCCAGGATTATCAGACTCTGGTTGAACACTATCATCACCAACTCCTGCAGGAACAGGGGCAATCACACCAACAGACTTATCACCCTCCTCCTGGACCACTGTTCCTGTGCTGGTGTCAGTGCCTCCCAATCCCTTCTTCTCACTGTCATCATCCCCTACCAGCATGGATGAAACAGTCTGAGCCTTAAAAAAGTAAGACACAGGTATGCCAGTACTTACAATGACTCCTTTGCTAGTACCTGCTGCAACATCAGAGCCCACAGCAGAAGACACTGATGTAGGCACACGTGTGGTTTCACTGCTATGTCGAGAGAGACCTGTAACTGAAGTTGTACTCTTTTCAGTGAACTTCTTAGCTCCCTCATCCCCCCTGCCACATTTCTCACCTGTACTGGGCCATCTCTTAGCAGGCCTTTTTGCTGGCTGCTGCTTCAAAGCTTTGCCTTTCTCTGGGAGTATATCGAGAAAGGATGCATTACTAACTGTATCAATAACACCTCATATGTCACACCTGCAGTACTGGCTTCCTTACAAGTCCAAACACTATCAGGACAGGACAGGTAGCAGCACTTAGAGAACAACTAATACCGTATATGTAGAGATGCAGCAAATTTAAATTGCGCCAGCGAAATGCCATGAAGTGGGCACTTCGTATTGTCACTCCACTATCTGGAGTGGCCAATACAAAAGGCTCACCTCTACTTGTAATTATTACTTTGCATTGACATTCCACCTTAACACGAAGTAAGGCAAAGTGACAACAATATTGGCAGCCCCTCACACACAGTCACCAGAATTAATGTGCATCCCCAAAATGCTACTGTCTTGTGTCCAGAAAACTCCCCAGTGCTGATGAAGTGCAACGAGAGCAGAACAAGAAATGCAAAGTCTCCTAGAATTAATGGCAAAATCAGTCATGCGCGCAGTGGTCATCCACAGTCACTAGAATTAATTTGCATCCCCAAAATGTTACTGTTTTGTGTTCAGAAAATTCCCCAGTGCTGACGAAGTGAAATGAGAGGGTAACAAAAAATACAAAGTCTCGCAGAATTAATGGTGCACTCCAACATGTGTGTAGTGGTCACACACAGTCACCAGAAATAATGTGTATCCCCAAAATGCTACTGTCTTGTGTCCAGAAAATTCCCCAGTGCTGACGAAGTGAAATGAGAGTGTAACAAGAAATGTAAAGTCTCCCAGAATTAATGGCGCACTCAGTCATGCACGTAGTAGTGGTCATACACAGTCACCAGAATTAATTTGTATCCCTAGTGCTGCCGAAGTGAAATGAGAGCTTAACAAGAAATGCAAATAATTAACGGTGTACTGCAAATGCACAGACAGATTGATTGCGCTGTGCACTTAAGAGATGCAGACGCAAAAGGCACAACAACACCTAACCTGTACGCCCATTGGTCCGCGGCGTGGGCCAATGAGCATGCAATGATACCATACCACGGTCGAATGTGTGAATGGTTTCATTCACATATCAGGTTTGAATGGCTGGCATGAGTGCATGCCCATTGACCCATGCTGTGGACCAATGCATCACAGCCATACTATGCAGTCAGTCGGCGGGCAGCCAGGCGGCTTGCGGGTGGGGAGCTGCCACCCGCCGCTGACCGGGGGGAAGCGGGGTGGCGGTCTGAGTGGGCATGTGGGGGGGTACCGCTGGACCACCAGGGATAATTGAAAATGTTTTATGTTATACATATGCCTGCGATCGGGCACTGGGGCACTTTGCCGCTATGTGCAGGGGGCGTCGGTCCCAGATGGCTGCAGCCTGGAAGGCTGCACCTGCATGCAAATGGGGCCATAATTACATGCTAATGGCCCCAGTTGTGCCTTGCATGCATTATGGCCCCATTTGCATATCCACCACTGAATATCAAGGTTCCGGCGCCTAGCGCTACCGCACTTGCACTGGCGCATCCCCCTGCTCCTCTATTGCCAATTGCACTGGCACAATGCCACTGTGCCATGCACAATGAGGGTGGCCACGTTGCCATGTTCAATGGTGCTGAGCCATGGTGCAGCACCATTGAATATCGCCCAGCACACTCCCTGGCGTATCCCAGCTACACTGCGCCCAGGCTTGCACCCCTGCCTGGCGCATTCTGAATATCCCACCCTGTATATTTTGAAGCAGTTAACTCTCAAAAACAAGTTTTAAAGAGGTTTTAAAAGTGTTTTTCAGCTCTGATGCACTACAACAGACTGCTTTCCGACTCAACATGCAGCAGAATGAGTTGGAAATAAGTTGCACGTGATATTTGACCCATTTACCCACAATACATTGCGCATTTCACTTTTGGAGCAAAATTTCACTGGCAAAATGAAAAGTTATGCTGACGAAATTGTGCCACAAGGCGAAATGTGTACTCATTAATAAGCAAAATTTGCTGACCAAAGCATTTTATGGGAAATTTCACCATTACGTGAAATCAGAAAACCAGGCGAAATTTTGTTTCACCTAGGCGAATAATTTCGCGTAATTGCAGAATTACACGAAATATTTCATCAGGCAAAATATTTCAATTTCGCACAACACTAATAGAGAGCATCCTAATGTTGTGCACTATTTATTTACACAGGATAGCTCAAATGGGTTGCAACATCTCATTTTCAGTGGAATCCTGCATCCGCCTGCAGTGTGAAGTACAATAGCCCCGATACCGAACTGTTGAGCGCAGTCAGCAGCAGTGTTGGTTTAGCACCAACCCATTGTCAGTCACAAATACTGTACAATAACACTGTTACAATAAATCAATTACTGCAAAAGTCAAACTTCTGTTCGTGATTTTGCTTACATTAACATGGTACTTTAGAAGGCTGTTTGGTCAGTTGGCCATTTACAAAAAAACAAACACAAGAGAAAGTCTATTCTTGGAACTCAGTGTTGGCATTAAAAACTAGTTCTGTTTACCAAAACAGACAGAAGTGTGTGTGTTTGTGTGTGCTTGGGGGGGCAGTTGTGCATACCTTGTTGCTAACGAATCCCACCCCAGCTAGGATCTTTTTAAAAAAAAAAGAATAAAACAAACAAGTTGGGCACACACCACAAGGATAAAAAAGTTGAGAGACATAAAGGCTTTTATAAAATGAGGAGAGAAAATCCTCCCTTCTCATTGGTCACTACCTGTGTATCAAATTTATTCGATGCACAGGTAATAACAAGTGCATCAATGCAGGATGCAGTTCAGAAATTACTGTGCCACTCCGAATGTTCAGTTTTAAAAATGCCATCATTTTTTGCTCACTGACATTACTCATCTCAGAGTTGCTGGCTGATTTGGGAAACTCAAGTGCCGTTCACTCTTCACTTGTTTCCTCTTTCAGCTGAAAAACAGTCAATAGAAAAAAAAAATTCAGCCTGCAGGTCAGATTACTTTTGAGTAACTGACTCTTACTGGATTTTCACTCATGGTCTGTCAGCGACTCTTTCTCTCCCTGATACCGTTCCTCACCTGCCTGCAGAACACTTTGCTCTCTCTCTCTCTCTCTCTCTCTCTCTCTCTCTCTCTTCATTTGATGGCTGCAGCAAACACAGACCATTAAAAGAAGAAATTTTAGCCCACAATTACGAACATGCCAGCAGAAACAGACAGTCTATCTAAGTCTGCTTGAGTGCTCAGCCAACACTCCTAGTTTGCAGCTGCCCAACCCCCCCTTTGTCATCTCAGCCAGTGAGATGTTGTAAAAATATGCATTTAGAAACTGTTTCTGTATTGTCTGTTTCAGATTATGCTACTGCTTCCGTACGTTCGCAGCACGTCTCCTCCCTGCATCCTCGAAGGTGATTAGGCTCCCGGAATTCATTTCATCTCTGTATGTGTTTTAAAAAAATTAAATAGTAACAGACAATTCCTCCTACTGTTTTCCATTCCTTTGCCTCTCCCCATTTTATAAATTTCATTAAAAAAAACTGCTGGTGTGTCCTGTTTCTCTGACCATACGATCTCACTCCCACGGCACGCCTGCTCCCACTGTCTGTTAGCAGTCGTGCACTTGCACTGGCACTTCCTGTACTGAAATCAGCTTCTCAAACTTCAGTTATTCCTTTTCATGCTGGTTGCATGTGTGCCCAAGCCAATGTATTGATTCAATAGGGGATTTGGGGGGGTTTGTCGATGCCAACCCCGTTTCAGTACACAAACCTAGGGGCTTGGCAGTCTACACCAGTGACCACTTTGGTGTGGTCCTGACGCAACTTTCTGCTGGGTGGGCTGAACGGGCATGCACTTCAGAGGACTGAAGCTGCTCCAATCAGAGAGGGCTTTGGTCCTTTGATTTGCATTCTAAGTTCTGCCTCCCCCCAAAAAAAGAAAGAGAGAGAGAGAGAGACAGAGTGCGGCAACATCACACAGTTGCTCCTCCGCCCGACCGCAAGCCTCCTCCTCCTCCTCCTCAAGCTACCAACTCTCCTCTCTCTCCCCCTCTGGCAGCTCCTGGTAATCCTCCTCCATGAAATGGTACACTACCACGTTGATCAACGGGGGTTACAATTTGCCGTTCTATCTCCTCTGCACAGCCGTCTCCTCCTCACTTTCACTCTACACATCCACCAGGCTTCACAATTCTCTCTGGAGTGGCTTACAATTCTGGCGACTCCTGCCACCCGCTCACTCTCCAGGAACCCCCCCAAATCACACTAATGCAGCAGTGCAGATTACAATTCTGGTGACTCCTGCCACCCGCTCACTCCCCAGGAACCCCCCCAAATCACACCAATGCTGCAGTGCGGCTTACAATTCTGGTGACTCCTGCCTCCCGCTCACTCTCCAGGAAACCCCCAAATCACACTAATGCTGCAGTGTGCGGCACAATTCTGGTGACTCCTGCCACCCGCTCACTCTCCAAGAACCCCCCCAAATCACACTAATGCTGCAGTGTGGCTTACAATTCTGGTGACTCCTGCCACCACCTCAATCTCCAGGAACCTCCCCGAATCACACTAATGCTGCAGTGTGGCTTACAATTCTGGTGACACCTGCCGCCCGCTCACTCTCCAGGAACCCCCCCCAAATCACACTAATGCTGCAGTGTGGCATACAATTCTGGTGACTCCTGCCTCCAGCTCACTCTCCAGGAACCCCCCCAAATCACACTAATGCTGCAGTGCGGCTTACAATTCTGGCGACTCCTGCTACCCGGTCACTCTCCAGGAACCCCCCAAATCACACAAATGCTGAAGTGCGGCTTACAATTCTGGTGACTCCTGCCCCGCTCACTCTCCAGGAACCCCCCCAAATCACACTAATGCTGTAGTGTGGCTTACAATTCTGGTGACTCCTGCCTCCCGCTCACTCTCCAGGAACCCCCCCAAATCACACTAATGCTGCAGTGCGGCTAACAATTCAGGTGACTCCTGCCACCCGCTCACTCTCCAGGAACCCCCCCAAATCAAACTAATGCTGCAGTGCGGCTTACAATTCTAGTGACTCCTGCCACCTGCTCACTCTCCAGAACCCCCCAAATCACACTAGCGCAGCAGTGCGGCTTACATTTCTGGTGACTCCTGCCTCCCGCTCACTCTCCAGGAACCCCCAAATCACACTAATGCTGCAGTGTGGCTTACAATTCTGGTGACTCCTGCCTTCCGCTCACTCTCCAGGAACCCCCCCAAATCACACTAATGCTGCAGTGCGGCATACAATTCTAGTGACTCCTGCCACCTGCTCACTCTCCAAGAACCCCCAAAATCACACTAGCGCAGCTGTGCGGCTTACATTTCTGGTGACTCCTGCCTCCCGCTCACTCTCCAGGAACCCCCCCAAATCACACTAATGCTGCAGTGTGGCTTACAATTCTGGTGACTCCTGCCTCCCGCTCACTCTCCAGGAACCCCCCCAAATCACACTAATGCTGCAGTGCGGCTTACAATTCTGGTGACTCCTGCCACCAGCTCACTCTCCAGGAACCCCCCCAAATCACACTAATGCTGCAGTTCGGCTTACAATTCTGGTGACTCCTGCCACCCGCTCACTCTCCAGGAACCCCCCCAAATCACACTAATGCTGCAGTGCGGCTTACAATTCTGGTGACTCCTGCCACCCGCTCACTCTCCAGGAACCCCCCCAAATCACACTAATGCTGCAGTGCGGCTTACAATTCTGGTGACTCCTGCCACCCGCTCACTCTCCAGGAACCCCCAAATCACACTAATGCTGCAGTGCGGCTTACAATTCTGGTGACTCCTGCCACCCGCTCACTCTCCAGGAACCCCCCAAATCACACTAATGCTGCAGGCGGACACAATTCTGGTGACTCCTGCCACCCGCTCACTCTCCAGGAAGCCCCCCAAATCACACTAATGCTGCAGTGTGGCTTACAATTCTGGTGACTCCTGCCACCGGCTCACTCTCCAGGAACCCCAAAATCACACTAATGCTGCAGTGCGGCTTACAATTCTGGTGACTCCTGCCACCCGCTCACTCTCCAGGAACCCCCCCAAATCACACTAATGCTGCAGTGTGGCTTACAATTCTGGTGACTCCTGCCACCAGCTCACTCTCCAGGAACCCCCCCAAATCACACTAATGCTGCAGAGCGGCTTACAATTCTTGTGACTCCTGCCACCGCTCACTCTCCATGAAGCCCCCCAAATCACACTAATGCTGCAGTGTGGCTTACAATTCTGGTGACTCCGGCCACCGGCTCACTCTCCAGGAACCCCCCAAAATCACACTAATGCTGCAGTGCAGCTTACAATTCTGGTGACTCCTGCCTCCCGCTCACTCTCCAGGAACCCCCAAATCACACTAATGCTGCAGTGCGGCTTACAATTCTGGTGACTCCTGCCTCCCGCTCACTCTCCAGGAACCCCCCCAAATCACACTAATGCTGCAGTGCGGCTTACAATTCTGGTGACTCCTGCTACCCGCTCACTCTCCAGGAACCCCCAAATCACACAAATGCTGAAGTGCGGCTTACAATTCTGGTGACTCCTGCCTCCCGCTCACTCTCCAGGAACCCCCAAATCACACTAATGCTGCAGTGGTCACAATTCTGGTGACTCCTGCCTCCCCTCACTCTCCAGGAACCCCCAAATCACACTAATGCTGCGGTGACACAATTCTGGTGACTCCTGCCACCCGGCTCACTCTCCAGGAACCCCCAAATCAAACTAATGCTGCAGTGCGACTTACAATTCTGGTGACCCTGCCACCTGCTCACTCTCCAGGAACCCCCAAATCACACAGCGCTGCAGTCTGACACAATTCTGGTGACTTCTGCCTCCCGCTCACTCTCCAGGAACTCCCCCAAATCACACAAATGCTGCAGTGCGGCTTACAATTCTGGTGACTCCTGCCAACCGCTCACTCTCCAGGAACACCCCCAAATCACACTAATGCTGCAGTGCGGCTTACAATTCTGGTGACTCCTGGCTCCCGCTCACTCTCCAGGAACACCCCCAAATCACACTAATGCTGCAGTGCGGCTTACAATTCTGGTGACTCCTGCTACCCGCTCACTCTCCAGGAACCCCCCCAAATCAAACTAATGCTGCAGTGCGGCTTACAATTCTGGTGACTCCTGCCTCCCGCTCACTCTCCAGGAACTCCCCCAAATCACACTAATGCTGCAGTGCGGCTTACAATTCTGGTGACTCCAGCCTCCCGCTCACTCTCCAGGAACCCCCAGAAATCACACTAATGCTGCAGTGCGGCTTACAATTCTGGTGACTCCTGCCTCCCGCTCACTCTCCAGGAACCCCCCCAAATCACACTCATGCTGCAGTGTGGCTTACAATTCAGGTGACTCCTGCCACCCGCTCACTCTCCAGGAACCCCCCCAAATCACACTAATGCTGCAGTGCGGCTTACAATTCTGGTGACTCCAGCCTCCCGCTCACTCTCCAGGAACCCCCAAAATCACACTAATGCTGCAGTGCGGCTTACAATTCTGGTGACTCCTGCCACCCGCTCACTCTCCAGGAACCCCCCAAATCACACTAATGCTGCAGTGCGGCTTACAATTCTGGTGACTCCTGCCACCCGCTCACTCTCCAGGAACCCCCCCAAATCACACTAATGCAGCAGTGCGGATTACAATTCTGGTGACTCCTGCCACCCGCTCACTCCCCAGGAACCCCCCCAAGTCACACTAATGCTGCAGTGCGGCTTACAATTCTGGTGACTCCTGCCTCCCGCTCACTCTCCAGGAACCCCCAAATCACACTCATGCTGCAGTGTGGCTTACAATTCAGGTGACTCCTGCCACCCGCTCACTCTCCAGGAACCCCCCCAAATCACACTAATGCTGCAGTGCGGCTTACAATTCTGGTGACTCCTGCCACCCGCTCACTCTCCAGGAACCCCCAAAATCACACACTAATGCTGCAGGTGCTTACAATTCTGGTGACTCCACAACCCGCCTCACTCTCCAGGAACCCCTCAAATCACACTAATGCTGCAGAGCGGCTTACAATTCCAGGTGACTCCTGCCACCCGCTCACTCCAGGAAACCCCCAAATCACACTAATGCAGCAGTGCGGATTACAATTCTGGTGACTCCTGCCACCCGCTCACTCCCCAGGAACCCCCCCAAATCACACTAATGCTGCAGTGCGGCTTACAATTCTGGTGACTCCTGCCTCCCGCTCACTCTACAGGAAACCCCCAAATCACACTAATGCTGCAGTGTGGCTTACAATTCTGGTGACTCCTGCCACCCGCTCACTCTCCAAGAACCCCCCCAAATCACACTAATGCTGCAGTGTGGCTTACAATTCGGGTGACTCCTGCCACCACCTCAATCGCCAGGAACCTCCCCGAATCACACTAATGCTGCAGTGTGGCTTACAATTCTGGTGACACCTGCCGCCCGCCACTCTCCAGGAACCCCCAAATCACACTAATGCTGCAGGCTGGTATACAATTCAGGACTCCTGCCTCCCGCTCACTCTCCAGGAACCCCAAATCACACTAATGCTGCAGTGCGGCTTACAATTCTGGTGACTCCTGCTACCCGGTCACTCTCCAGGAACCCCCAAATCACACAAATGCTGAAGTGCGGCTTACAATTCTGGTGACTCCTGCCTCCCGCTCACTCTCCAGGAACCCCCAAATCACACTAATGCTGCAGTGTGGCTTACAATTCTGGTGACTCCTGCCTCCCGCTCACTCTCCAGGAACCCCCCCAAATCACACTAATGCTGCAGTGCGGCTAACAATTCTGGTGACTCCTGCCACCAGCTCACTCTGGGAACCCCCAAATCACATTAATGCTGCAGTGCGACACAATTCTGGTGACTCCTGCCACCGGCTCACTATCCAGGAACCCCCAAATCACACTAATGCAGTGAGGAGCTTACAATTCTGTGACTCCTGCCTCCGCTCACTCTCCAGGAACCCCCAAATCACACTAATGCTGCAGTGCGGCTTCAATTCTGGAGACTCCTGCCACCCGCTCACTCTCCAGGAACCCCCAAATCACACTAATGCTGCAGTTCGGCTTACAATTCTGGTGACTCCTGCCACCCGCTCACTCTCCAGGAGCCCCCCAAATCACACTAATGCTGCAGTGCAGCTTACAATTCTGGTGACTCCTGCCACCCGCTCACTCTCCAGGAACCCCCCCAAATCACACTAATGCTGCAGTGCGGCTTACAATTCTGGTGACTCCTGCCACCCGCTCACTCTCCAGGAACCCCCCCAAATCACACTAATGCTGCAGTGTGGCACAATTCTGGTGACTCCTGCCACCAGCTCACTCCTCAAGAACCCCAATCACACTAATGCTGCAGGCGACACAATTCTGGTGACTCCTGCCACCGCTCAGTCTCCAGAAGCCCCCAAATCACACTAATGCTGCAGTGTGGCTTACAATTCTGGTGACTCCTGCCACGGCTCACTCTCCAGGAACCCCCAAAATCACACTAATGCTGCAGTCGCGACACAATTCTGGTGACTCCTGCCACCGCTCACTCTCCAGAACCCCCAAATCACACTAATGCTGCAGTGTGAGCACAATTCTGGTGACTCCTGCCACCAGCTCACTCTCAGGAACCCCCAAATCCACTAATAATGCTGCAGAGCGGCTTACAATTCTTGTGACTCTGCCAACGCTCACTCTCCATGAGGCCCCCAAATCACACTAATGCTGCAGTGTGGCTCAATTCTGGTGACTCCGGCCACTGGCTCACTCCAGGAACCCCCAAAATCTCACTAATGCTGCAGTGCGACGTTACAATTCTGGTGACTCCTGCCAACCCGCTCACTCTCCAGGAACACCCCAAATCACACTAATGCTGCAGTGCTGACTTACAATTCTGGTGACTCCTGACCCAGCTCACTCTCCAGGAACACCCCAAATCACACTAATGCTGCAGTGGCTTACAATTCTGGTGACTCCCTGCTACCGCTCAGTCTCCAGGAACCCCCAAATCAAACTAATGCTGCAGTGCGGCACAATTCTGGTGACTCCCCTCCCGCTCACTCCAGGAACTCCCCAAATCACACTAATGCTGCAGTGCGACACAATTCTGGTGACTCAGCCTCCCGCTCACTCTCCGGAACCCCCAGAAATCACACTAATGCTGCAGTCACGACACAATTCTGGTGACTCCTGCCTCCCGCTCACTCTCCAGGAACCCCCAAATCACACTCATGCTGCAGTGTGGCTTACAATTCAGGTGACTCCTGCCACCCGCTCACTCTCCAGGAACCCCCCAAATCACACTAATGCTGCAGTGCGGCTTACAATTCTGGTGACTCCTGCCACCCGCTCACTCTCCAGGAACCCCCAAAATCACACTAATGCTGCAGTGCGGCTTACAATTCTGGTGACTCCTGCCACCCGCTCACTCTCCAGGAACCCCCCAAATCACACTAATGCTGCAGTGCGGCTTACAATTCTGGTGACTCCTGCCACCCGCTCACTCTCCAGGACCCCCCAAATCACACTAATGCAGCAGTGCGGATTACAATTCTGGTGACTCCTGCCAGCTCACTCCCAGACCCCCAAATCACACTAATGCTGCAGTCGGCTACTATTCTGGTGAATCCTGCCTCGGCTCACTCTCCAGGAAACCCCCAAATCACCTCATGCTGCAGTGTGACTTACAATTCAGGTGACTCCTGCACCCGCTCACTCTCCAGGAACCCCAAATCCACTAATGCTGCAGTGCGACACAATTCTGTGACTCTGCCACCCGCTCACTCCAGGAACCCCCAAAATCACACTAATGCTGCAGTACGGCTTACAATTCTGGTGACTCCTGCCACCCGCTCACTCTCCAGGAACCCCCTCAAATCACACTAATGCTGCAGAGCGGCTTACAATTCTGGTGACTCCTGCCACCCGCTCACTCTCCAGGAAACCCCCCAAATCACACTAATGCAGCAGTGCGGATTACAATTCTGGTGACTCCTGCCACCCGCTCACTCCCCAGGAACCCCCCCAAATCACACTAATGCTGCAGTGCGGCTTACAATTCTGGTGACTCCTGCCTCCCGCTCACTCTACAGGAAACCCCCAAATCACACTAATGCTGCAGTGCGGCTTACAATTCTGGTGACTCCTGCCACCCGCTCACTCTCAGAACCCCCAAATCACACTAATGCTGCAGTGTGGCTTACAATTCTGGTGACTCCAGCCACCACCTCAATCGCCAGGAACCTCCCCGAATCACACTAATGCCGCAGTGAGGCTTACAATTCTGGAGACTCCTGCCACCCGCTCACTCTCCAGGAACCCCCAAATCACACTAATGCTGCAGTTAAACACAATTCTGGTGACTCCTGCCACCCGCTCACTCTCAGGAGAACCCCCAAATCACACTAATGCTGCAGTGCAGTTTACAATTCTGGTGACTCCTGCCACCCGCTCACTCTCCAGGAACCCCCCAAATCACACTAATGCTGCAGTCAAAACACAATTCTGGTGACTCCTGCCACCCGCTCACTCTCCAGGAACCCCAAATCACACTAATGCTGCAGTGTGGCTTACAATTCTGGTGACTCCTGCCACCAGCTCACTCTCCAGGAACCCCCCGAAATCACACTAATGCTGCAGAGCGGCTTACAATTCTGGTGACTCCTGCCACCCGCTCAGTCTCCAGGAAGCCCCCCAAATCACACTAATGCTGCAGTGTGGCTTACAATTCTGGTGACTCCTGCCACCGGCTCACTCTCCAGGAACCCCAAAATCACACTAATGCTGCAGTGCGGCTTACAATTCTGGTGACTCCTGCCACCCGCTCACTCTCCAGGAACCCCCAAATCACACTAATGCTGCAGTGCGGCTTACAATTCTGGTGACTCCTGCCACCCGGCTCACTCTCTAGGAACCCCCAAATCACACTAATGCTGCAGTCGACACAATTCTGGTGACTCCTGCCACCCGCTCACTCTCAGGAACCCCCAAATCACACTAATGCTGCCCGTCGGCTTACAATTCTGGTTGACTCCTGCCTCCCGCTCACTCTCCAGGAACCCCCAAAATCACACTAAATGCTGCAGTGAAACTTACAATTCTGATGATGACTCCTGCCACCCGCTCACTCTCCAGGAACCCCCAAATCCCACACTAATGCTGCAGTGCGGCTTACAATTCCTGGTGACTCCTGCCACCGCTCACTCTCAGGAACCCCCAAATCACACTAATGCTGCAGTGCGACACAATTCTGGTGACTCCTGCCACCCGCTCACTCTCCAGGAACCCCTCAAATCACACTAATGCTGCTTATGCGGCTTACAATTCTGGTGACTCCTCGTCCCGCTCACTCTCCAGGAACCCCCCCAAATCACACTAATGCTGCAGTGCGGCTTACAATTCTGGTGACTCCTGCCTCCCGCTCACTCTCCAGGAACCCCCCCAAATCACACTAATGCTGCAGTGTGGCTTACAATTCTGGTGACTCCTGCCACCCGCTCACTCTCCAGGAACCCCCAAATCACACTAATGCTGCAGTGCGGCTTACAATTCTGGTGACTCCTGCCACCCGCTCACTCTCCTGGAACCCCCCCAAATCACACTAATGCTGCTGTGCGGCTTACAATTCTGGTGACTCCTGCCTCCCGCTCACTCTCCAGGAATCCCCCAAATCACAATAATGCTGCAGTGTGGCTTACAATTCTGGTGACTCCTGCCACCACCTCACTCTCCAGGAACCCCCCCAAATCACACTAATGCTGCAGTGTGGCTTACAATTCTGGTGACACCTGCCGCCCGCTCCTCTCCAGGAACCCCCCCAAATCACACTAATGCTGCAGTGTGGCTTACAATTCTGGTGACTCCTGCCTCCCGCTCACTCTCCAGGAACCCCCAAATCACACTAATGCTGCAGTGCGGCTTACAATTCTGGTGACTCCTGCTACCGCTCACTTTCCAGGAACCCCCCAAATCCACACAAATGCTGGAAGTCGGCTACAATTCTGGTGACTCCTGCCTCCGCTCACTCCGGGAACCCCCCAAATCACACTAATGCTGCAGTCGACACAATTCTGGTGACTCCTGCCTCCCGCTCACTCTCCAGGAACCCCCCCAAATCACACTAATACTGCAGTGCGGCTTACAATTCTGGTGACTCCTGCCACCCGCTCACTCTCCAGGAACCCCCCAAATCAAACTAATGCTGCAGTGCGGCTTACAATTCTGGTGACTCCTGCCACCTGCTCACTCTCAAGGAACCCCCCAAATCACACTAAGCGCTGCAGTCCGACACAATTCTGGTGACTTCTGCCTCCAGCTCACTCTCCAGGAACTCCCCAAATCACACAAATGCTGCAGTGCGACACAATTCTGGTGACTCCTGCCAACGCTCACTCTCAGGAACACCCCAAATCACACTAATGCTGCAGTGCGACTTACAATTCTGGTGACTCCTGGCTCCCGCTCACTCAGAGAACTCCCCAAATCACACTAATAGCTGCAGTGCGGCTTACAATTCCTGGTGACTCCTGCTACCGCTCAGTCTCAGGAACCCCCAAATCAAACTAATGCTGCAGTCACGGCACAATTCTGATGACTCCTGCCTCCCGCTCACTCTCCAGGAACTCCCCAAATCACACTAATGCTGCAGTCACGGCTTACAATTCTGGTGACTCCAGCCTCCGCTCCTCTCCAGGAACCCCCAGAAATAACACTAATGCTGCAGTGCGACACAATTCTGGTGACTCCTGCCTCCAGCTCACTCTCCAGGAACCCCCCAAATCACACTCATGCTACAGTGTGGCTTACAATTCAGGTGACTCCTGCCACCGCTCACTCTCCAGGAACCCCCAAGTCACACTAATCCTGCAGTGTGTGACACAATTCTGGTGACTCCAGCCTCCCGCTCACTCTCCAGGAACCCCCAAAATCACACTAATATTAATGCAGTGCGACACAATTCTGGTGACTCCTGCCACCGCTCCTCTCAAGAACCCCTCAAATCACACTAATGCTGCAGAAGCGGCACAATTCTGGTGACTCCTGCCACCGCTCACTCTCCAGGAACCCCCAAATCCACTAATGCAGCAGGGCGGATTACAATTCTGTGACTCCTGCCACCCTCACTCCCAGGGAACCCCCCAAATCACACTAATGCTGCAGTGCGGCTTACAATTCTAGTGACTCCTGCCTCCGCTCCTCTCCAGAAACCCCCAAATACACTAATGCAGCAGTCGCGGATTACAATTCTGGTGACTCCTGCCACCCGCTCACTCCCAAGGACCCCCAAATCACACTAATGCTGCAGTCTGAAACACAATTCTAGTGACTCCTGCTCGCTCACTCTACAGAAACCCCCAAATCACACTAATGCTGCAGTCGACACAATTCTGGTGACTCCTGCCACCCGCTCACTCCTCCGAAACCCCCCCCAAATCACACTAATGCTGCAGTGTGACACAATTCGGGTGACTCCTGCCACCACCTCAATGTGAGGAACCTCCCGAGATCCACTAATGCTGCAGTGTGACTAACATTCTGGTGACACCTGCGCCCGCTCACTCTCAGGAACCCCCCCAAATCCCACTAATGCTGCAGTGTGGCATACAATTCTGGAACTCTGCATCCCGCTCACTCCAGGAACCCCCAAAATCACACTAATGCTGCCAGTGCAGAGCAATTAAAAGGTGACTCCTGCTACCGGTCCTCTCCAGGAACCACCCAAATCACACAAATGCTGAAGTGCGACACAATTCTGGTGACTCCATCGCTCACTCCGGGAACCCCCAAATCACACTAATGCCCAGTCGGCTTACAATTCTGGTGACTCCTGCCACCAGCTCGCTCTCAGGAACCTCAAATCCTTCAATGCTGGGCTGACTTACAATTCTGGTGAGCTCCTGCCACCGCGCTCACTCCTCCAGGAAACCCCCCGTCACACTAATGCAGCAGAGCGGGATTACAATTCTGGTGACTCCTGCCACCCGCTCACTCCCAAGGAACCCCCCCAAATCACACTAATGCTGCAGTGCGGCTTACAATTCTGGTGACTCCTGCCTCCCGCTCACTCTACAGGAAACCCCCAAATCACACTAATGCTGCAGTGCGGCTTACAATTCTGGTGACTCCTGCCACCCGCTCACTCTCCAAGAACCCCCCCAAATCACACTAATGCTGCAGTGTGGCTTACAATTCGGGTGACTCCTGCCACCACCTCAATCGCCAGGAACCTCCCGAATCACACTAATGCTGCAGTGTGGCCTGATTCTGGTGACACCTGCACCCGCTCACTCTCCGGGAACCCCCAAATCACTAAATCAAGCTGCAGTGTGGCTACAATTCTGGTGACTCCTGCCTCCCGCTCCTCTCCAGAACCCCAAATCACACTAATGCTGCAGTGCGACTTACAATTCTGGTGACTCCTGCCTGCCGGTCACTCTCCAGAAACACAAATCACTGCGTGCTGAAGTGCGGCTTACATTTCTGGGTGACTCCACCATCCCGCTCACTCTCCAAGGAACCCCCAAATCACTTACAAATGCTGCGGTGTGACTTTACAATTCCTGGTGACTCTTGCCTCGCTCACTCTCAAGACCCCCCCAATCACATAATGCTGCGAGTGCGACACAATTCTGGTGACTCCTGCCACCCGCTCACTCTCCAGGAACCCCCAAATCACACTAATGTGCAGTGCGACACAATTCTGGTGACTCCTGCCACCAGCTCACTCTCAAGGAACCCCCAAATCACACTAATGCTGCAGGCGGCTTACAATTCCTGGTGTCCCTGCCACCGCTCAGTCTCGAAGCCCCCAAATCACTACACTAATGCTGCAGTGTAACCTGATTCTGGTGACTCTGCAGCTCCTCTCCAAGGAACCCCAATCACACTATGTACAGTACGACTTACAATTCTGGTGACTGACTCTGCCACCCGCTCACTCTCCAGGAACCCCGTCCACTAATACTGCAGTGTGGCTTACAATTCTGGTGACTCTGCCACCAGCTCACTCTCCAAGGAACCCCCAAATCACACCAATGCTGCAGTGTGACACAATTCTAGTGACTCATATGACAGCTCACTCTCCATGAGCCCCAAATCACACTAATGCTTTGCAGTGTGGCGCAATTCTGGTGACTCGATACTGGCTCACTCTCCAGGAACCCCAAATCACACTAATGCTGCAAGTGTGGCTTACAATTCTGGTGACTCCGGCCACTGGCTCACTCTCCAGGAACCCCCCAAATCACACTAATGCTGATGCTGACACAATTCCTGGTGACTCATGCAAACGCTCACTCTCCAGAAACACCCCAAATCCACACTAATGCTGCAGTGCGACACAATTCTGGTGACTCCAAAGACCGCTCACTCTCCAGGAACACCCCAAATCACACTAATACTGCAGTCCGACACAATTCTGGTGACTCCTGCTGCAGCTCAGTCTCCAGGAACCCCCAAAATCAAACTAATGAACGCAGTAAAACACAATTCTGGTGACTCCTGCCTCGCTCACTCTCCAGGAACTCCCCAAATCACACTAATGCTGCAGTGCGGCTACAATTCTGGTGACTCAGCCTCCGCTCACTCTCCAGGAACCCCCAAATCACACTAATGCTGCAGTGCGGCTTACAATTCTAGGGCTCCTGCCACGCTCACTCTCCAGGAACCCCCAAATCACTCATGCTGCAGTGTGGCTTAAAAGTCAGGTGACTCTGCCACCCGCTCACTCTCAAGGAACCCCCAAGTCACTAATGCTGCAGTCACGACACAATTCTGAGTGACTCCTGCCACCGCTCACTCTCAAGAACCCCAAAATCACACCTAATGCTGCAGTAAACGTACAATTCTGGTGACTCCTGCCACCGCTCACTCTCAGGAACCTCAAATCACACTAATAATGCTGCAGAAGCGGCTTACAATTCGGTGACTCCTGCCCACCGCTCCTCTCCAGGAAACCCCCAAATCACACTAATGCAGCGGTCTGGATTACAATTCTGGTGACTCCTGCCGCCGCTCACTCCCGAACCCCCCAAATCCACACTAATGCAGCAGTCGGATTACAATTCTGATGACTCCTGCCACCGCTCCTCCGCAGAACCCCCCCAAATCACACTAATGCTGCAGTCGACACAATTCTGGTGACTCCTGCCTCCCAGCTCACTCTGAAACCCCCAAATCACACTAATGCTGCAGTGCGACACAATTCCTAGTGACTCCTGCCACCCGCTCACTCAGAACCCCCCAGATCACACTAATGCTGCGGTGTGACACAGACTGGTGACACCTGCACCACCTCAATCTTCCAGGAACCCCCCGAATCACACTAATGCTGCAGTGTGGCATCACTATTCTGGTGACACCTGCCCCCGCTCACTCCCCAAGAACCCCCCCAAATCACACTAATGCTGCAGAGTCGACATACAATTCTGGTGACTCCTGCCTCCCGCTCACTCTCCAGGAACCCCCCAAATCACACTAATGCTGCAGTTACAAACACAATTCTGGTGACTCACCTGCCGCTCACTCTCCAAGAACCCCCAAATCACCCACTAATGCTGCAGTGGTAACACAATTCTGGTGACTCCTGCCTCCCGCTCACTCCAGGAACCCCCAAATCACACTAATGCTGCAGTGTGGCTTACAATTCTGGTGACTCTGCCCCAGCTCCTCTCCAGGAACCCCCAAATCACACTAATGCTGCGGTCGCGGCTTACAATTCTCTGGTGACTCTGGCGCAGCTCACTATCCAGGAACCCCCCAAATCACTAATGCTGCAGTCACGACACAATTCTAGTGACTCCTGCTCCGCTCACTATCAGGAACCCCAAATCACACTAATGCCGCAGTGGGGCTTACAATTCTGGTGACTCCTGCCACCCGCTCCTCTCGGAACCCCCCAAATCACACCTAATACTGCAGTAAACACAATTCTGGAGACTCTCCTGCCACCGCTCACTCCAGGAACCCCAAATCACAATGATGCAGTGCAGAACACAATTCTGGTGACTCCTGCCACCCGCTCACTCTCAGGAACCCCCAAATCACACTAACACAGTGTGGCTTTATTCTGGTGACTCCTGCCCGCTCACTCCTCCAGAACCCCCAAATCACACTAATGCTGCAGTGTGAGCACAATTCTGGTGACTCACTGCCACCCGCTCACTCTTGGGAACCCCCAATCACCAATGCTGCAGTGCGACACAATTCTGGTGACTCCTGCCACCACAGCTCATCTCAGAACCCCCAAATCACACTAATGCTGCACGGGGCGTACAATTCTAGTGACTCTGCCACGCGGCAGTCTCAGGAAGCCCCAAATCACACTAATGCTGCGGTGTGGCTTACAATTCTGTTGACTCCTGCCACCGCTCACTCCAGGAACCCCCCAAATCACACTAATGCTGCAGTGTGGCTTCCAATTCTGATGACTCACACGCCACCGCTCATCTCCAGGAACCCCCAAATCACACTAATGCTGCAGTGTGGCTTACAATTCTTGGACTCTGCCACCAGCTCACTCTCCAGAAACCCCAAATCACTAATGCTGCAGAGCTGACAATTCTTGACTCTGCCAACGCTCACTCTCATAAGCCCCCCTCACTAATGCTGCAGTGTAGCTTACAATTCTAGTGACTCCGCCCACTGGCTCACTCTCAGGAACCCCAAATCACTAATGCTGCGTGCGACACAATTCTGATGACTCCTGCCACCGCTCCTCCAAGACCCCAAATCACACTAAAGCGCAATGCGACACAATTCTGGTGACTCCTGCCTCCCGCTCACTCTCAAGAACCCAAAAACACTAATGCTGCGGTCGACACAAGTCTGATGACTCCTGCCACCCCAGCAACCCCCCAAATCCACTAACGATCGCGACACAATTCAAGTGACTCTGCCACCCACTCCTCTCAGAACCCCCATCACTAATGCTGCAGTGCGACACAATTCTGGTGACTCCTGCCACCGCTCACTCAGAACCCTCATCACACTAATGCTACAATAAACACAATTCTGACTCCTGCCTCGCTCCTAGAACCCCCATCACACTAATGCTGCTGTGTGACACAATTCTGGTGACTCTGCTCCGCTCCTCTCCAGGAACCCCCAAATCACCTAATGCTGCAGTGTGGCACAAAATGCAGTGACACCTGCACTCAATCTCAGGGCCCCAAATCACACTAATGCTGCAGTCGACACAATTCTGGTGACTCCAAACCGCTCACCTCCAGACACCCCAAATCACACTAATGCTGCAGTGCGACACAATTCTAGTGACTCCTGCCTCCCGCTCACTCTCAGGAACTCCCAAATCACCTCATGCCGCAGTGTGGCTAATCAGGTGACTTCTGCCACCGCTCACTCCAGGACCCACCAAATCACACTAATGCTGCGTGCGACACAATTCTGAGCTCCTGCCACCGCTCAATCTCCAGGAACAAAATCACCTAATGCGTAGTGGAAACAAGTCTGGTGACTCCTGCCCCGCTCACTCTCCATGAACCACCCCAAATCACTAATGCTGCAGTGTGACACAATTCTGGTGACTCTGCCACCGCTCCTCTCCAGAACCCAAATCACACTAATGCTGCAGGCACAATTCTGGTGACTCCACCACCGCTCACTCTCCAGGAAGCCCCCCTCACTAATGCTGGTGACTTACATTGGTGACTCCTGACCGGCTCACTCTCCAAGAACCCCCAAAATCACACTAATGCTGCGTCTGCAATTCAGTGACTCCTGCCTCGCTCCTCTCCATGAACCCCCAAATCACTAATGTAGTGTGGCTTACAATTCTGACTCCTCCACCGCTCACTCTCTGGAACCTCAATCACACTAATGCGCAGACACAAGTCAGTGACTCCACCCGCTCCTCTCCAGAAGCCCCAAATCACTAATGTGCAGTGTAAAACACAATTCTGACTCCTGCCACGACTCCTCCAGGATCCCCAAAATCACACTAATGCAGTCACGCATACAATTCTGACTCTGCCTCCGCTCCACTCCAGAACGCCCAAAATCACACTAATGCTTCAGGTGACACAATACTGGTGACTCCTGCCCCAGCGCACTCTCCAGACACCCCATCACACTAATGCTGCAGTCCGACACAATTCTAGTGACTCCTGCCACCGCTCTCTCTCCAGGAACCCCCCAAATCACACTAATGCTGCAGTGCGACACAATTCTGGTGTCCTGCCGCTCACTCTCAGAAACCCCCAAATCACACTAATGCTGCTCACGACACAATTCTGAGCTGCCACCAGCTCTCCTCAAAGAACCCCCATCCACTATACCCAGTACGACACAATTCTGGTGACTCCTGCCCGCTCACTCCAAGAACCCCCCTCACACTAATGCTGCAATGCGACAATTCTAGTGACTCCTGCACCCGCTCACTCTCAGGAACCCCAAATCACACTAATACTGCAATCGACACAATTCTGATGACTCCACCCACCCGCTCTCTGGGAACCCCCAATCACACTAATGTGCAGTCGACACAATTCAGTTGACTCACCGCTCACTCATAGGAACCCCAAATCCTAATACTGCAGTGCGACACAATTCAAGTGACTCCTGCCACCCCACTCTCCAGGAACCCCCAAATCACACTATTCGCAGTCGACACAATTCTGGTGACTCCTGCCAGCTCACTCTCGGAACCCCCCAAATCACACTAATGCTGCAGGGAAACACAATTCTGGTGACTCCTGCCACAGCTCCTCTCCGAACCCCCAAATCACTAATGCTGCAGTGCATTACAATTCTGGTGACTCCCACCAGCTCACTCTCCAGGAACCCCAAATCACACTAATGCTGCAGTCCGGTTTACAATTCTGGTGACTCCTGCCACCGCTCCTCTCCAAGACCCCAAATCACACTAATGCTGCAGTGCGACACAACCTGTGACTCTGCCACCAGCTCACTCTCCAGAACCCCAAATCACTAATGCTGCAGTCCGACTTACAATTCTGGACTCTGCACCGCTCCTCCAGGAACCCCCCAAATCACACTAATGCTGCAGTCACTTACAATTCTGGTGACTCCTGCCACCCGCTCACTCAGGAACCCCCAAATCAAACTAATGCTGCAGTGCGACACAATTCTGGTGACTCCTGCCTGCTCCTCTCCAGGAATCCCCATCCACTAGCGCTGGTGGCACAATTCTGGTGACTCCTGCCTCACTCTCTCCAGAACCCCCAAACACTAATGCTGCAGTGCAGTACAATCTGGTGTCCTGCCACCGCTCCTCTCAGGAACACCCAAATCACACTAGGCTGGTGCGACACAATTCTGGTGACTCCTGTCCCTCATTCTGGACACCCCAAATCACTAATGCTGCAGTGCGACACAATTAAGTGACTCTGCCGCTCACTCTCAGGAACACCCCAAATCAAACTAATGCTGCAGTCGACACAATTCAGAGACTCTGCCTCCTCTCACTCAAGAGGAACCCCCAAATCACTAATATGCTGCAGTGCGCTTACAATTCTGATGACTCCTGCCTCCCGCCTCTCCAGGAACCCCAAATCACACTAATAACGCAGTGCGACACAATTCTGAGCTCCTGCCCAGCACACTCCAGGACCCCCAAATCACAAATGTGAGTGTGACACAATTCTGGTGACTCCTGCTCCAGCTCTCCAGAACCCCCAAATCACACTAATGCTGGTCAACACAATTCTGGTGACCACCTCCGCTCCTCTCAAGACCCCAAAATCACACTAATATGCAATGCGACATTCTGGTGACTCCTGCCACCGCTCCTCTCCAGACCCTAAAATCAAACAAATGCAATCGACATTCTGGTGACTCCTGCCACCTCACACTCCAAGAACCCCAAATCACACAATGCTGCAGTGGACACCAATTCTGATGACTCCCACCCACCACTCTCAGGAACACCTCCAATAACAATAATGCTGCAGTCGACTTACAATTCTGAACTCCTGCCACCGCTCACTCCAGGAACCCCCAAATCACTAATGCTGGTACGACACAGATTCTAGTGATCTGCCACCGCTCACTCCCAAGAACCCCAAATCACTAATGCAACTGTCACACAATTCTGGGACTCCTGCCTCCTCTCACTCTCAGGAACCCCAAAATCACTAATGCTGCAATGCGACACAATTCTGATGACTTCACACCCACTACTCTCAGACACCCCAAATCACACTAATGCTGCGTGCGACACAATTCGTGACTCCTGCCACCGCTCACTCGGAACCCCCAAATCACACTAATGTGAGTCGACACAATTCTGGTGACTCCTGCCACCGCTCACTCTCAGGAACCCCAAATCACATAATGTGCGTGCGACACAATTCTGGTGACTCTGCCTCCCGCTCTCTCCAGAATCCCCAAAATCACTAATGCCGCGTGCACAATTCTGGTGACTCTGCCACCACCTCTCCAGGAACCCCATAAATCACACTAATGCTGCAGTGTGACTTACAATTCTGGTGACACCTGCCACCCACCTCCAAACCCCCCAAAGCCACAATGCAGCAGTGTGCCCCACAATTCAGTGACTCCACCTCCGCTCACTCTCCGAACCCCAAATCACACTAATGCTACAATGCGGCACAATTCTGATGACTCCTGCCTCCCGCTCACTCCAGAACCCCCAAATCACACTAATGCTGCAGTCACTTACAATTCTAATGACTCTACCTCCCGCTCACTCTCAGGAACATCCCCAAATCACACTAATGCTGCAGTCGACGCACAATTCTGGTGACTCCTGCCACCGCTCCTCTCCAGAAACCCCCAATCAAACTAATGCTGCGGTCACACCAATTCGTGACTCTGCCACCTGCTCCTCTCCAGGAACCCCCATCACCTAGCGCTGTGATGCGGCTTACAATTCTGGTGACTCCCCATCCCACTCCCAGAATCCCCAAATCCACTAATGCTGCAGTCCGGCTTACAATTCTGGTGACTCCACCCACCCGCTCACTTCCAGAACTCCCCAAATCACACAAATGCTGCAGTCGAAACACAATTCTGATGACATGCCAACCCTCACTCCAGGAACACCCCAAATCACAATAATCCTGCAGTCACGACAATTCTAGTGACTCCAACCCGCTCCTCTCCAGGAACACCCCCAAATCACCTTTCAACTTGACTTTGGGGATCCCCTGCAAAATAAGGTGATGCAGTACAATAGCAACAATGTAGTACCTTCATCATAAACTGACAACACAGTCAATGTAAATTGCAGAAAAACAGATCTGATTTATTCAGGGTCTGTAACAAGGTTGGGGAATAATCAGCTTAATTGGCTTAACACGCATTAATATCCACACTATTGTGCATGCATAGAGTCCAACTCAGTACACTCTCAGGTACCCAGGATGGGAGAAAAGGCAGCCAGGACTGATACTTGGGGTAGGCCGGCAATGCAGCTGGTTGGGGATCTGTGATGGAAAAATAACATGCACACACACAATTTGTAATCCGGAGCTGGAGGGCTCAGTTCATGGAAAGAAAAGCACAAGACAGTCAGATGAAACACTTTGATTCAAGAAAAGTTGCAGGGAGCTACACTGAAAATTACTCACAGCACCCTGCCAGAAGGAGCAGGGTAGCAAGCCAAGACCCTCATGGCAGGGCCCAACAGCAGGTGAAAGCAAGCAGATTCAGTCCGATGCAGCTGGGAACAGCTTCCAGCAATCAGCACACAGTTTACAGTGGGGAGGGGGATACGATCGCAAAAGTGACTCCTCGGTCCTGCTGTCATGCAGCGTGACCACAACATGCCTCCTCCAACATGCAGGCAACATGGTGGCAGTGACTGCCACTGTTGGCTGTCAACACCACCATTTATTGTGTGCCAATTGTGGTGCCCAATCCCCATCGGCATCATGTAACCCCCCCCTTTTCGATTGCCGAGGGGGTGCCCAATCCCCTCGGCATCATGTGCCTCCTCCCAACAATTTCTCTTGTTGATGGGGCCCAATCCCTATCAGCATGTATCCCTCCTCCCTTGAATTTTGCCAACTGGGGAGCCCACTCCCATCGGCATAATGTGTTCCCCCCTGTTTTTTTGCTTGCTGAAGAATTGCCCAATCCCCCTCAGCTCCTGCAGCTCCCCCTTTTTTCTTGTTTGCTGACAGGGATGCCCAATCCCCCATCAGCTAAAGCACCCACCCACACGCACACACTCAGGTGACATGCTGGGAGCCCACCCTAGTGTGCCAAAGCACCTTTTAAAATGAAAATTGTGCCCCTGATGTTTTTCAGTTTTTTTTTACCTGTAAAGAAGCAAACGGTACCTCCGCAGTCTCCCTGCCCTCCCCAATAACCCACACCCACCCACTGCGCACCTGCCTCCCCACACCCCCCACCCCATACTTACCTCCGGAGTCCAGTGTGACAGTCTTCGGTGGACCGGGAATAAGTCTGCACTCTTCAAAGCCAACCACGAACTGTGGAAATGCTGGTAAGCTGTATAATGGAATAAAACAACTTAATGCATATCTCAGGCATTTTTGGGAATTTTTACACCAAATTTTCAACATGGGGTTTTTGGGACCTCTCCTCATGAATTCTGTCACTGTCATATTGTTAATCTGTCTGGAAAATGTGATTTCGCAGTCACTGCACGGAATCCCCTTTCGGGACTGATTAACGAGATGACAGTGCCACTGTTCATGAGGTGGGCTCTCAAAAAGCCTATGTTCCAAATTTTGTGGAAAAATTAAAAAAATGGCTGTTTTACGAGCATACATTGATCAGCTGATACGCAGGCTTGTAACTTCATGAATTCGCAATATTTTCATGCCAGATTTTCAACATTGTCATTTTTGTACACCTTCTTGTGAACAGTACAGCTGTCATTTTTCACATCCTGGCCGAAATGTGTTTCCGCACTTCTGGCGCACAATCTCACAGTCGCTGTGGAAAATCAGTGTTTGGGCCAGATTATGAAAATGACAGTGACACTGTTCATGAGCAGAGGTCCTAAAATGCCTATGTTGAAAATTTGGTGACGATACTCCATAAAATGACCGTGTTACGAGCGTGAGTTTCCAGATTGCATGCACGCTCATAATGTCGTGCATTTTTAATATTTTCACTCTGGCTTTTCACCATTGACACTTTTCCACACCTCTTGATAAACAGTACAGCTGTCATTTCACATATCTAACCCAAAATGTGTTTTCGCACATCTGGTGCAGAATAGCGCGGTCTCTGTGCAAAATCACTTTTTGGGACAGTTTGAGGAAATAACAGTGACACTGTACATGAGCAGAGGTGCTAAAATGCCTATGTTGAAAATTTAGTGCCAAGCGTTCATAAAATGATTTTGTTACAAGCGTGAGTTGCGCATTTCCCAAGCACCCTTGTAACTTCACAAAATTGCAATATTTACATACACATTTTAACACTGGCATTTTTACCTCCTTATGAACTGTACAGCTATCATTTTGCATCCTGCCCAAAATGTTTCCTGCACTACCATATTCCAGCTTCCGTAATTCTTCCTTACTCAGTAGAAAAGATATCTCCCAGCCTGGCAGTGGCTCTTCCAACAAACTACAGCCAGCCAATCCCTCTTTCCAGTCTGTGCTGAGCTCAGACTTGCACAAACCAGAATAACATGGGGTATGCCCCATTGAACTTATGAGGAGGTTTTCAAAACAGCATTATCCATGTTTAAGCTCACCTTTGATAAATATGAAAGTTGCTGCTCCGCTAAGAAGGACCTTATTAGTTGAGTGGTGGCTTTCATTTTTATCAAAGGTAGCTTAGCTAAACATGGATAGTAGTGTTTAAAACCTCCATAGGTTAATAAGACACACCCCATGCTCTTCATAAGATGTTACAAAACATTTGAACTCAGGGGTGCATTCAGTGGACCATGAAGTGGAAGAGATTGGCTGGCTGGCAGTTTGGACAGATTTATGATCCCTTCCCTCCCTAACAGGATACTATGACATTTTTTTTCCCAGATGGACTATCGCTGCATTAGAGTAATAGGCTATGAAGCCGAATAAAGAAACTCAGAAATTTCATTTAACTAAAAAAGTAAAGAAATATTGCTCCAAGGATGTCTGACCTGTATGCAGACTGTGATTTCCTGGTGGATAGTGATTTCTCCCAGGAGCCACAAGCTGCATTCGTAATAGCCAAGTTTTCAATATTATGGCATTACACTGAAACTTAAACAATACCAGTATTAAAAAGACCAGCGGTCCATCCAATCTGACTGTGGTTCACTATCTATCCCTGGGACCTAACTGTCAGTCAGAGCACTAACCCTCCCTTTCCTTCACTCTAATCCCCACCCTGCTACTATTGCTCTGTGTAGCCACAATAGCCTTCATTCTGTTCCAACCGTGCTTGAAACCATTTATGGTTTTGTTTCCTACCACCTTGGGTGGCAGACAGTTCCAAGGTCCCACCACTCTCAGTAAAGTGATACTTCCTTAAATCCCTCTTGAACCTTCCCCCTTTCAGTTTCTACTCATGCCCCTGTGACTTTGAATTTGTGCTTATTCTAAATAACTCCTTGCAGTTCACCTGATTATTCCTTTCAGGAATTTGAAGGTCTCTATCACATCACCCCTCTCCTGTCTGGTCTCAAGTGAGTACATGTTTAGTGCCTTTAGTCGTTCTTCATAAGATCTGTGCTGTTGGCACAATATCATCCTGGTCACCCTTCACTGCATCGTCTATAGCCTGACTTTATCTTTTCTGAGGCAAGTAACTCAGAAGTAGATGCAGTATTCCATATGCAGCATTACCATTGACCAATAAAGAGATGGTATTACATCTGTCTTTCTACTGTCTATATCCCCACTGAAATATCCCATCACCCTATTTGCCTTACTTTGGCTTTACTGGTGTTGATCTCAAGGTGGTGAGGTGGTATGACAATGTAGTAAACAAGGCTAGTGAGATGCCGAGGTGCATAGGGAGGGGGCTCACCAGCAGAAGAAGGGAAAAGGTGCTGCCAGTGTAGCATCACTCACTAGTGAGACCCCACCTGGAGTACTGTGTCCAGTTCTGGAGGCTACACCTCTACAAAGGGATAGGGTAAGGAGGAAGGGGTTATAGAATGGGGGAAGAGAGGGCAGCAGTATATAGGTACTAGCTGCACACTGCAAGACTTGATAGACTGTGAGGCCTGTATCTGCTGGCATTTTCACATGTTCTAATGTTCTTAATGACATTGACAGGGTGAAAGTGGTCCAGAGGAGGGCAACCAAAATGGTGCAGAGGTTGCAGGAGCGCAACATGTACTACAAGGAGGAGAGAGGAGAGGGTGGGGGTGGAGGGAGAGGAGAGAGGGGTGGAGAGGAGAGTTGAGGAGAGGAGAGGGTGGAGAGGAGAGAAGAGGAGAGGAGAGGCGAGAACAGGAGGGAGTGAGGGCATGACTGAGACTAATAAGTACCTCATGGGGGTGAACAAGGGCAGTAGGGGAGTATCCTCACAGGTGGAGGAACACCAGAGGGACATGCTGGAACCTGGAGGAGTTCAAGAGAGATGCCTGGAAATATTTCTTCATAGAAGGGTGGTGGACACCTGAACAGCCAGCCAGATGAGGTGGTGGGTGAACACAGTGGGGAGTATCACTGTGAGCAGGGTAGCACATGGGCATAATAAGCTGAAAGGGAGGCAGGAGGGACACCTGTGACCAAATAAGATCTAGTAGGTTAAAACTGGCTAGGAAAATAGGGGTGACTGGATGGGCCTACTGGTTCTGTTCTGCTGACAATTCTATGTTTGTTTTTCTGAAAACTCATGGAGTGGTCAAGGGTATAGCAGCTGGGTTTTAATGCGAACAAGTACAAAATCCATCCCTGAGCACAGAAACACAGAGGCAGTGTATAAAATGGGAATGAGGTATTTATGGTCACTAAACAGGAAAGGGACTTTGGAGTAATCATGTCTGATCACCTCAAGGTGGTGAGGCAGCACAGCAAGGCAGTAGGCAGGGCCAGTGGTACTGGGGTGCAATAGGGAGAGGTATCACCAGCAGAATAAGAGAGTGGTGTTGTCACTGTATCAGTTGTTGGTGACCCTCCCCCAGCTCCTGTTACTGTACTGTTTCCAGTTCTGGAGACCACATTTCAGGAAGAATATAGACAGGGTAGATGCTATTCTGAGGAGGGCAACTAAAATGGTACAGGGCTGCATTTAAGCCCTATAAGGAGAGACTGAGGGATCTTACTATGTACACCCTGGAAGAGAGGAGGGAGGGGTATGATAGAGACCCATAGATACCTAACAGGAGTGAATAAGGTACAGGAGGGGAGTATTTTTCAGAAGAGAAGATGCACGAGAACAAGGGGGCATGCAATGAAGCTGGAAGGGGAAATATTCAGGAGGGACATGAGGAAGGACTTATTCACTGGAAGAGTGGTAGATGCCTGGAAAAGTCTTCCAGTGGATGTGGTTGGGGTGAACTACGTAGTAGTTATATCAAAGCCTCAAATGAAGATATTTGTGAAATCTTTCGTCAGGTCATGTCATGTTCAGTTTACACAACACATATTTGGGAAAAATTATGGTACCCGTAAATATTTATGGAATATAAACAGTAGAGCAAGAAGGGCCCAACAATACAGAGTGCAGCAGATACACAGTTCTCATAGAGAAGGACCTCTGAACAGCTATTGTTTTTTCTTCAGATTAACAATGGGTGAGTTGCATACATGCTGACACAGGGTTTTCTACACTGCAGTTCAGAAGAGCTGATCAGGTTTATCGACACATACTGGTAAGTAAAACTGAGCAGGGGCACATTTTAAAACAAGCATTTGTCAATGCCACATGTTGGCTTGCTGGCATTGGCATTGGTGGTGCAGGAGTTAGAGAGATGTATAATAGGAATGGCAGTGAAGTACTGAACTGATGCCAACCACACCCAAATCCTGTACAGACTGACAGGTGTTGGGGGTGTGCCTTTGGGTCGTTGGCCACAACACTCATGCCACATCACCTCACCCTACCCTGCAGACACTGACAGGTATCACGGTGTGCCTTGGGGTCTTCAGGCGTTATACTCACCACCATTCCAAAATATACTGAGATGGGTGCAGTATAGGAGAATGGGGTGAACACTGGGGCAGAAGACCCCAAGGCACACCTCAGTGCTTGCCACTGGCTGCTGGGTGGGGGTGGAATGACATGAGCATTACAGTCAACCATCCCAAGTCACACCCCTGATGCCTGTCAGTCTCTACAGAGTTGGGCGTTATGGTTGGAAACCCTAAAGCCCGGGCTGTTTGTTGGTATTTTTCTTCCAAAATTTAAAAATGAGATTTTTGTGATCTCACCTCATGAACACTGGCACTATCATTTCATTACTCAATCCCTAAAGGTGGTTTTGCACAGTGACTGCACCACTTGGTGCCACAGGTGTGAAACACATTTCTAGCAGTATGTGAAAAATGAAAGCTGTACTGTTCATGAAGTGGTGTGACAAAATGGCAAAGCTGAAAATCTGGAGTGAAAATATGACAAAATTGGTGAAGTTATGAACATGTGTAGAAACTGTGCAATGCAAGCCATAACACAGTCATTTTGGGAATCTTTTCACCAAGTTTTAAACACGGGCATTTTGAACCTCCTCATGAACAATGGCAGTGTGATTTTGTTAATCTGTCCTGAAAGTTGATTTCCACAGTGACCGTTATTATTCTGCACTATTAGTGTGTAAAAACATGTTTCAGAAAGGATGTGAAGAAGGATAGTTATATTGTTCATAAGGAGGTGTGCAAACACGGCCATGTTGAAAATCTGGAGAGAAAATATAAAAATTGGCAAAGTTGCCAGTGTGCATAGAAACTGTGCAAGGCACACTTGTAATGCAGTAATTTGTTTGGATTTTCACCAGATTTGCAACATTGGCTTTTTGGGACCTCCCCTGATGAGCAGTGGCACTGTCATTTTGTTACTCGGTCCTGAAAGGTGATTCCATGCAAAGGCCGCAAAATCCTCTTTTGGGACAGAGAAACAAAATGACAGTGACATGTTCACAAGTTGGGGTCCAAAGAACCCCATGTTGAAAATTTGGGACCAAAGTTCAAAAAGATTGCTGCGATAGCAACCTAAGTTGAACCCCCGCATTGCCTTCCATTTCTTCAGTTCGCAGTTCAGCTTTGAAGAGTGCAGATGTGTCCTGCTTCAGAGAAGCCCATGGCACCCAACCTACAGAGGTTAAGTATGGGTGAAGGGGGTGTGCAGGGAGCTGGGTGCTCAGAGGAAGGGTGGGGATGGAGGAGGGGGGATGAGGGAGACAAAGGTAGACTGGTTTAGCCAGAAAAGACTTCAAGGGGACGTTTTCTTAATTTACAGGTTACACAAAACAAATAGGCACACTAGGGTGGGATCCCAGCGTGCCATAATTCTGGAGGGGGTGCCGACACGAGGATTGGGCACCCCAGTCTCATCATGGTGTGTATTGATGGGAGGAGTTGGAGATGCATTCACACCGGTGTGGCTATCCCGTGTCAGAAAGGAAAGAAGAAACTGTTTAACCAGGAAAGATACACTAAGAGGGGAATGCCGACATGGGATTTTGCACCTGATGTTGGCTTTTCAGGAGTGTCTTGTGGGTGGCTGGAGCCACCATGTTATGGTGTGCCACATATTGTGGGATCATGCGCGATATGGGGATTGGGCACCCGATGTTGGTTATGGGTTCTACCAGCGGTCGGCAGGAGTCACCATATTTATTGAAATGTTTCACCAGGAAAGGCATGTAATGGAGGTGTATCATCTGCTGCTGCAATGACGAGCCTGTCTTTGATCTCAGCGGCAGATTCATTTCAATTCCATGGCTCTCTCTGAAACTGCCGTCAGTGGCAGCATACTCACTGTTTGAAGGCTGAAGGACGCACCCACTAAAGCATCCTCTGCATTCACCACAACACTGACACACCTCTGAAATCCGCTACTACCACAAGATGTTGCTTGTGCATGCACGCAAGCCAGCATAAAAAAAAAGGAGAAAGTAGACAGTAACGCAACTGAATGTGGTACAGGAAGAAATGAGCTACAAAGTAACGGCAGCTCTGAGCAGCTATTCGGTTATACTAACCACTTTCACATCTAAGCATAAGCAGTTATTTTTGTAACTGGGAATAGGAAAGAAGAGGAGTTAAGGAAGGTGAACAGCTGAGAGAGAACACATTTTTCCAGCACCTTAGTAAGGGCAGGGAGGAGTAACAAGGGCCAGTAGTTACCTGGAGAAGTGTAATCCCTTTTGAGGAGATGGAGTACTTTATCCTGCTTTCAGGACTGGGGATGGATCTAAGTTGGGAATAAAGACTGAAAAGAGAGGCAAAAGGGCCAGTGAAAAGGGGAGAGATGGAGAAGATTAGAATCCGGACAATTAGGGAGATGTCCCTTAGTGGAATTATGAAACAGTGGGATAGTGAGGGTGGTCTTTGTGGAGAGTGAGGAAATGGAAAAAGATGCTGGGGTTGAAGGTGAGGAGATGAAGGGCATTTAGGGAGAGACATGGTAGGCAGGGGGAAGAAGGGAAGGGAGGAGCAAGAACAGAGAGGGCACAGGAAGTAAAGAAATTGTTAAAGGTGTAAGCAACATCAGCTGGTCAGAGATACTGCAGGTGAGTTTCCCAGTTTGATGATGGGTGGTAGAATGTGTAGTGGGTGCAAGCATGCAGTGAATACCCTTTCAGAACCTATCATATGAGTTAAGGTTGTTCTGCAGGTTGTAGTAGGCAAAGTAAATTGATCAGGCTTCCCTGTGGCCCTAGTGCAGGTGTTATGTCGTTGTTTTTAGGTTCTATGACATAATGGTGACCGCTAAAGACGATCGCTGTTCCAGCAAAGTCACAGCACTGAAAATCAGTTTTGTGCTGTGAATCTCCAGTGAACAGAAAAATGCTACGGGGACTTAAATTTTTCTATATTTTATGTGGGGTTGTGTCCCCGCAACCCTCCCTCCTTCCTAAGGATTCTCAACTCCAGGGGTGAATGTCGGGAGGTGCAAAATGTTAAAAAAAATGGGTCTTGGTGCAACAAAAGTACCTGTGCCTAGACCTTGTCCACCCAAGCTGAAAACCCACTCACCATGCAGAGGGGCTAGCTCGGCAGCCCACAGGCCACCACCCTCAAAACTGCTCCGCTCCTCGCTGAGCATGCTCCTCCCACCACCCCAAGTGCATGCATATGCGTAGTGACATCCTGTTGCTACATCCTAAAACCCACCCCACCCAGTCACCTACCTCATTGGCGCCCCCCATGACGTAAATCTCACAATTGAGTCGCCTTTTTCCGGTTCACTCAGTCGCAGTTGTGCATGTCATGGGCTACCGCTTTATATCAACAAATTCTCTGGAATGCCTGAGGCTCTCTGGAGGTGCCAGAGAGAATCATGAGCTTTGAGCAGGTCAATGATCTCTGCAGAGATGGGGGATGGTGGGATCCACAGACACAAGACCTCCTGAGAGGGGCATGTTTGTCCCATGTTGCAATGAATTTGGACATGAAAGAACTTAGAGCAACATCTATATCAGTGGATAAAGAGAGCGTTGACCAGTCAGTGGCTGGAAGATTATCTAAAAGGGATGGGAAGTCAAGAGATCTGAGGGACCTAGATGTTGATCAGATAAATTTTGGTTCTTTATAAGAGCTCAGTCTTTCACCTCTTAAACATTGAAACATAGAACGTGACAGCAGAAAAAGACTGGAGGGTCTATCCAGTCTGCTCAAAGTTTCCTGTGACCTAGTGTCAATCCAGGGTCCTACCTCCTCCTTCAGCTCATACTTCCCTACCCATGTGCTTGGAGTGGAGCTCATTCCTGTGCCCTTACTCTGACACACCGATGGTTGAAGCCACCCACTGTCTTTGTGTCAGTCACCTCCATGGGAAGACAGTTCCATGGCTCCACCACCCTTTCAGTTCTAGATTGTGGTATATCAAGTCTGCTATCAGTTGATGCCCAAATGTCTGGTTTTATTAACATTCAGACATCAGTAGGTAGGAATTTGAGTACTGTACCACAATAGTACTTTATCGTGTAATATACATAATGTACTGCTATGACAAGCTGGGTCTCCCAGACTCCATGCTAGTGTTCACCGGCTTTCTCAACCCTTCAGTAGCTGCCTCCATTCAGCATAGACACTCTTTCAGGGTATCCTCTAGGTCTGAATCTCTCCAGAGCCACTGCTGATACAATACAGCATCCCTTTCCCAAGGACAGAGAACTCTCCCCCCCTCTGTCCCAGTTGGGAACACCTTTCTTGAGAAACAAATGCTGGTAACTAGCCTTCTCTTGAGAGACGGAAACACAGTTGTTGTCAGTTATAAATCAGTTAACTATACTGCAAATGACTCAGTCACAGAAACATAAAGTATATGAAAAATTATGTTTTAATACTTCAAGACATTACACATATAATACATGATACTTTGCAAAGACTAATGGGAACAGAAATTCTACAGAAATAAAAAAGAAAATAGTTTTGCGCACAACAGACAGAAAACATACAGAAAAAAAATCTTACTGCTCTTCCTTATTTTCCCAAAGTAGAGAAGCTTACCCACACAGGGCCGCTTGGTAAATCAGAACAGACCTGACTGACTCTTTCAGGCTCTGCCAGACCTCAAGACCCTCTAGCTTCCCCCCATGATTGATCATCCAGTATGTCACTCTGACAATGAAAATTCCACATTCTTTTAAGCACTGGAAAATCTCCTATCTGGAAAGACTGGACCAAACTGGAATGCTGGGTTTCAGACATCACAAGGTCCTTCACTGTGTTTTCCCTCCTATCTCTCACAGAAGGAGTAACTCCTCCACTCATTAGCTCAAGCCTTTCTCAAAACATGAAAGGGATGTTTTTGCTTCCAGCTCTCACATTAACTGGCCAAAGAGATTGCAATCTCTCCCTAGAGCCATCTGGTATGCCTCTGGCATGTAACCTTTATCAGAAAGTTACTGTCTCAGCTGAAATACTTGCCAAAGGTCTAGCTAATAATTAATCACATGAACAAGAAAGAAATTACACGTAAGTTATAACAAACACACACTGTACAGACTGAACATATTTACATGGAGACCTTCACCATATCTACGTTGTCCAAGCTTCTGTCATATGGGGACACTACAGCAGTAATATAACACTGTCAGACCATACCTCTCAACCTCCTGCCTCATTAATTAGGGACAAGGTTTAAAAAAATCAGGGACAAAGGACCAAAATCAGGGACACTTCTTCAAAATTGGAGATATCCCTTCAGGAAGCTGGTAAAATAAAGGGCTTGGTGTAACATGCATTATCTAAGGAAGAACAAGTCTGTAACTTTAATGTTTGACATTATTTTGTGCTTATAACCCCCACAGTTTGGTCACAGAAAGGCAATTTTTAGGAGGATCAGAGTAAAATTTTGAGGCAAAATCAGGGACATCCCTGAAAATCAGGGACAGTTGAAAGGTATGTGTCAGACTACACTGCTCAATTTCGTCTTTGTTTGCTGTTGTATGTGGCTTAGCCACTCCCTCTCATGACATCATAGAGTGAAACTCAGCTAGATCTTAAGACAGATGATGCTGTTCTAGTTTACTGCAAAAATTCAGAAAAAGTGATGTTGAAGTGAAAGTTGTGATTTTAAGGGATGCAAGTTGGCTATTATGTGGGGACGTTAAGCGTAATGATGAAAGGGACACAGCAAAACATTTAAAAATGCATTTAATAAACTGAAACATTATGATTCTGAATACTGATCAACTTTTAAAGATGATCTTGAACATATATATATATCTTCATTCCTTTCAGTTCATACATTTTACAGTTTTAATGAAAATAGAATCCATGGTGTTCATTAGGAGCACATTCATATACATTTTGTGAATTGATGTTGTATTCAGTGATGTATAAATACCATGAAATCTAGGTATAATGAGGCACAAATAAGGGATGCATACTTCTGCAACACTTAATTTTCATGGCAACTTCTACATGAATACGCAATTACAGGTTTGTTGTAAATAATTACCCTTCTGGTGCAATTAGGCTTAGTCTTAGAATAACTTATCAAATAACATGCAAAAAAGTTTAATCAATAAGCAATTTAAATTAACATAGCTGGTAAGAAAGAAAGACTGTATATGAAATATTGCAAGCAGCTAGGCAGAGAAGCTGCTTTAGACCATATGATGCAATGGGGGGTGGGCACTTGTTAAAATGTGGGGAGCCAGAACTGATGCCAATACTAGCCATTCTGATGAAAACAAACAGACCACTGTTCAGTAAATTCCACAGAGCAGTGTGGTTCACGGGGACAGTAAAATGTTCACTGTTTCTTCCTCTAATGGTCAGTCATGAAATGGAATTCTAGCTCCTTAAAAACTTGCACTGCCATCTGGTCTGGTAGCACGGAGGACTGAGCTGTTGTGAAGCACCTTATCCCTGCGCCATGCCTAAGTACACTGATTAGGGAATGAGAACGGGTTGCTGGCTGCTGGCTAGGGAGAAGGTGGGCTGCATGACAGAGTGAATGGCCAACAGGCAGCTCTCCTCTCCTCTCCTGGGCAGGGGGTGGTTCACCTTCCTGGCTCATGGCTGCCAGCAGGTAGAAGCAAGCCTGGTGGTAGTGCTGACACTACGGTGGGGGTCTGGGTGGGTTGACTGTTGATGGGTTGTCAGGCGTGACTGAAAAGGGCTGGTCTCAGTTACCTCCTGGTTAAAAATAAAAAATAAAAACAACGGAGGCCGCGGTTCCAGAGCACATTGCACTTCCATGTGTATGCACTTCTGTGCCACTCCATTGATCATGAACAGAGGAGAAAAAAACTGGAAGAAAATGGAAGGGGTCCAGGATTCATGAAGCCCTGTCCAAGGTGCCATGCCTGCTCTTCTGTTCCCATGGGTAACAGGGAGGAACTTCTGGATTAGATTCAACAGGGGAGAGGATAGCCCTCCCTCTCCTGGCCTCACCATGATGTAAAATCCCTGGGGGAGACCCACATAAGGAGGAAGGCAGCAGGCCAACCAATGACACCTGAGGATGGGGTTGAGCAGTCACCTGCTCAGCCCTGGAGGATATAAACCTTTATTAAAAAACAATCCTGCACTGCTATGGTTGTGAACATTTGGGAAATTCCACATAATCAAAATCTTCTAGCAAGAAAGGCAGCCGTAGTAGTAGGCAGCAGCATGGGGTGGTCCCTAGCTCAACCTCATACTCTAAGCTACTGATGGGATTCATCCCAGAATTCTAAAAGAACTAAGAGTGGAATTAGTGACACCACTGATTACACTGTTTAACAAATCATGGGAGGACGGGGTGGTACCCGAGGACTGGAGGAGGGCAGATGTGATTCCCCTTCACAAAAGTGGGAGCAAGGCAGAAGCAGGAAACTACAGACCTGTTAGTTTAACCTCAGTGGTAGGGAAAATGATGGAATCACTTCTGAAGGAAAGAACTGTCGAATATCTAGAGGCCAGAGGGGCACAGGACCCAAGGCAGCATGGATTCACAGCGGGAAGGTCATGCCAGATAAATCTGATAGATTTCTTTGACTGGGTGACCAAAGTAGTAGATCAGGAGAGGGCTGTGGACATGGCCTACCTAGACTTTAGCAAGGCATTTGACACAGTCCCACACAAAAGATTAATATACAAGTTAGCTAGCCTGGGAGTGGGTCCCAAGATGACAGCCTTGGTAAAAATTGGCTGGAGAATAGGACACAGAGAGTAATAGTAAATGGAGTCCACTCTGAAGAAAGGGGGGTTACTAGTGAGGTACTGCAGGGTTCAGTATTAGGACCGGTCCTCTTCATTGTCTTTATAAGCAACATTGCAGAGGGACTGGAAGGAAAAGTATGTCTCTTTGCAGATGACACAAAGATCTGCAACAGAGTTGATGCACAAGGTGGGGTGGAAAGGATGAAAAGGGACTTGGCAAGGTTAGAGGAATGGTCAAATGTATGGCAACTTAGATTCGATGCCAAGAAGTGCAAGGTAATGCACCTGGGAAACAAAAACCCAGGGGAAGAGTACACAATGGGGGGTGAGATACTAACAACAACAAAAATGGAAAGGGACCTGGGGGTAGTCATATCAGATGACCTAAAGGTGGGCAAGCAATGTGAGAGGGCAGCAAGGAGGGTTGGGGATACTGGGATGCATAGGAGGCATCACCAGTAGAAAAACAGGAAGTTATTATCCCCTCTGTACAGACAGCTAGTCAGACCCCATCTGGAGTACTGTGTGCAGTTCTGGAGACCCAGTCATCGCAAAGACATAGACAGGATGGAAGCTGTCCAGAGGAAGGCAACTAAAATGGTGCAGGGTCTGCACCGGAAGACATATGAAGAGAGACTTAAGGAGCTTAATATGTATAGCCTCGAGGAAAGGAGTGAGAGGGGGGACATGATAGAAACTTTCAAGCACTTGAAGGGAATCAACAAAGTCCAAGAGGGTAGCATCTTTCAAAAAAAGAGGTGTGCAGGAACAAGGGGGCACAATTTGAAGATGGGAGGGCAGGTCAGAGGTAATTTAAGGAAGTATTTTTTCACAGAGAGGGTTGTGGATGCATGGAACGGCCTTCCGGAGGAGGTCGTGGAGTCAAAAACAATGGTGGAATTCAAGCATGCATGGGACAGTCATAAGGCAATTCTAGGGGGTGGGGGTAGAAAGAAGTAGGCTGCTGGTTAACTAGGATCTGCAGCTTATCCAGTAGGCAGGGAAATGGGCAGACTGGGTGGGCCAAGCGATCCTTATCTGCCATCAAATTCTATGTTTCTATGTTTCTAAGCAAGCAGCTGTAATGAGATTCAACATCTGGAATCTGTTTCACAGGTTAGTATTCTAACCCCAAGACCCTTCTACCTTCATGAATACTTTAAAACCAGCCTGAAAGAACCCCCTCTGATGCATCCTCTGTGCTGCATGTTACTGGCTCTAGCCCCATTGGGATGCACTGGAGACACATCACTGCTGCCACCTTCATCAACCTTACTAAGGCCTTTGATTAGATGGCTCACCCCTTCCTGTTGGAGAAACTGAGTTCCACAACTCTTTCTGTACTAGCAGTTGATGGGTTCAGATCCTATCTCTCAAGCCATCTCCAGTCGGTGAAAATTGGAGATGCCTTATCCTCTTCCCTCCCCATCCAGTAGAGAGTTCCACAGGTCTCTATGCTGGGTGTAATCTTATTTTCCATTTTTTCTCAATGACTTCCCATCTATCTGTGTTGGCTAGCATATTCACATGTAAAACATGCAGATGGCACTTTACACTTTGCTAGAGCTGGGTGCAATCTACAAATTTATCTTCCCGATGTCTTTGGCAAATATTTGCCCCCTTTTGTGAACTTTTCTGGCTGAATTGCAGAATATTACACATGAACTGCAGAATGATGCTCTGAATACTTTTATTCTGCAGTTTAATACATTAATTCCCAATACAAAGAAAGGAGGATGCAGAGATACTGTGGGTTAATCTGGAGAAGAGAAATAGGGCAGGTCTTCATACAGGGGTGGTCTACATAGCCCCTGCACAAGGGGATGACACAGACAAGGAGATGTTGGAAGTGATCCATAGGATAGCTTGCAAGGGAGAAGTGGTACTAAAGGGAACCTTCAATCTGCCGGACATAGATTGAAGCCTCCCAGCTGTAGCAACATCCAGGAGTAGGGACATTCTGGACTCCCTGCAGGGGCATTCCTGAGGCAACTAGTGACAGAACCTACTTGGGAGGAGTCTTTGCTGGACCTAGTTTTGTTAAATAGGAACAGCATTGCTTACGTCACAGTGGAGGACCACCTGGGGACCAGTGATCACCAGACAGTGGGGTTTAGCATTAAGACAGGGACAGAATCAAACCACATAAGAATGAGGGTCCTGGACTTCAGGAGGACTGATTTTAGGAAAATGTGTGAATGCCTCAGGGGCCTGGTAGGGATAGGGAAACTAGGAGTAGAATAGCAGTGGGCTGCAATAAGAGAAGAAACTGAGAAATCTACTAAGCTCTGTGTCAGACAGGTCAGAAAGGGCAATTGACATTAGAGGCCACTATGGTTCTCCAAGGAGGTAGCAGAAAAGGAAAAGGCAAATAAGCTAGCTTTCAAAAAGTACAAAGACTCAGAAGGCGGAAGATAGGGGAAACTACCAAGTGAAACAGAAGGAAGCAGGGAAGACAGTAAGGTGCATGACAGCAAAAACAGAAGAAGATATAACCAAAAAGGTAAAAAAAGGAAATAAAACATTTTTTTTTACATAGATTACATTAGCGAAAAGAGGAAATCCAAGGGAGGGATTGTAAGGCTGAAAATGGAAGGAGGTCTTGATAGAGGAGGACCACCAGAAAGTGGACATGCTGAACAGATATTTTGTTCAATATTCATGGAGAAGGGGAAGGGAATGGACCCTCAGTAATAGTTAAGGGTAGCAAGGATTGGGTAGTTGACACTACTCCCTTCATGGAGGAAAGAGTCCTAAGGGAACTGCAACAATTAAAACTAGATAAACCAATGGGTTCACACAAGGTACGCCCCAGGATACTGAGGGAGCTCAGGGAAGAACTGGCTACACCTGTTCAGCCTTTCACTTGAAACGGAGGAGGTACTGGTTGACTGGAGGACGGCAGATGTACTCCCCACTCCACAAAAGTGAGAATAGGAAGGAGATAGAAACCTACAGGCCTGTCAGCCAAACCTCTATAATGGGCAAGGTAATGGAATTACTGCTAAAGAAAGAATTTGGGAATACCTTGCTACCTGTGGACTTCAGGATCCTTGGTAACACAGATTCATTGGGGGAAGGTCCTGTCAGACTAAGCTGATAGATTTTTATGACTGAGTAACTAAGGTAATTGACCAAGGAGGGGCAGTAGATGTGGGCTATCTAGATTTTAGCAAGGCCTTTGACACCATTTCACACAGAAGTATGGTAAACAAGTTACTGCAGCCTAGGTGTGGATTCCAAAACAGTACAAGCTCTAGCCAGAGCTGATGGGGCTGTGACGAGCTGCCATGTGACCAAAGTTACACGAGTGCATAGAAATTATTGAACTCCCCGGTGTAACCCGACCATTTGTTGGAGGCATTGCACCAAATTTTCAACATGGCCTTTTTGGGACCCCTCCTCATGAAGAGTGCCAGTGTCATTTTGTTCACTTGTCCCGAAGATGATTCACAGAGCGAACGCCTATTCTGTGCCACAGGTGCAGAAACATTTTGGGCAGGATGTGAAAAATGACAGCTGTACTGTTAAAAAGGAGATGTGGAAAAACGGCAATGTTGAAAATGTGGAGTGAAAATATTAAAAACTGGCAAAGATAGGAATGTGCATAGAAACTGCGCATGCATGCTTGTAATGCAGTCATTTTTTGGAATTTTTTCACCAAATTTGCGACATGACCTTTTTGGGACCCAACCTCATGAACAGTGGCACAGTAATTTTGTGAACTGGTCCTGAAAGGTGATTCCATGCAGCAACCACAAAATCACCTTCCGGGACTGAGTAACTAAATGACATTGACAGTTTTTATGAGGTGGGATCCCAAGAACCCCGTGTTAAAAATATGGGGCCAAAATTCCAAACAAATGGCTGATTTATCAACATAAGTTGAAAATCCTATTGGATATCATTATATGGCGCTTACCTTTGATTCTTCAGTTTACGGTTCAGCTTTGAAGAGAGCAGGTGTGTCCCGGGCCAGAGAAGATGGCAGTGCTAACAGGTAAGTATAGGGGAAAGGGGATGCGGGGAGGTGGGTGCTCAGTGGGATGATGGGGGTGGGGAGTGGGACTGAGGTGGCGACAATGGACAGTTTTCTGTTTTATAGATAAAAAAATATGTTGGGGAACAGTTTATTTATAGGAAACAAAAAAAAATACATTTAGGCATACTGAGGTGGGCTCCCAGAGTGCCACTTGAGTGGGGAGGGTGGGTACTTGATGACAACATGGGGATTGGGCACCCTGATGTCAACAGGGGGGAAGAAAAAATACATTTGGGCACATTGGGGTGGGCTCCCAGTATGCCACATGAGTAGAGGGGTGTACATAATGCCAACATGGGGATTGGGCACCCTGATGTCAGCATGGGGGGAGAATAACATTTGGGCACACTGGAGCAGGCTCCTGGTGTTCCACATGAGTTGGGGGAGCCACATAATGCCAACATGGGGATTGGGGACCCTGATGTTATTGCGGAGATGGAAACGGAGGGAGAGGAGAGGAGAGGACAGCAGCAGTGGGAGGGTATGGTTCTCTTTGTTGCCAGTGCTGGTAGCAGTGATGCAGCTGCAAATGCATGGCACTCTTGCATGCATAGTTGTAGTGAATGGCATTTTGCCAGCCACAACATGATGGCACCAGCAGAACTGTGCATGCGTGCAAGTCATGCATGCACAGTTCATACCCCAGAATGCGGAAGTAACTGCCAAAATAGTGTGGCTATTATTCCATAGTGACCGATTGTGGTGAAGGGTTTCAAGTTCCAGTGGTCTTTCAGAAGGATATTTCCAAAAGTCCAATGGAAAGTTCAATGATTGGACATTTTTAGAAGCTACGATCTATCCCAAAATGGCTGTAGGCTCCACCCACAGCCCTAAAAATGTGCTGAATGTTAGCTTAATGGCAGGACCCAAAAAGTAGTAGTAAATGGTGTACACTGTGAGGAGGGCAGGGTGGCTAGTGGGGTGCCACAGAGGTAGGTGTTGGGCCTAGTCCTCTTCAATGTCTTTATCAGTGACATTGCAGAAGGACTGAATGGGAAGGTATGCCTATTCATGGATGACAAAAAAATTTGCAACAGAATAGACATGGGGGGTTGAAAGAATGAGGGAAGCTCTGAAGAGGTTGGAAAGAATAGTCAAGAGTTTGGCAGCTGAGATTCAATGCAAAAAAGTGCAAAATCATGCACTTAGGGTACAGAAACCTGGGGGCAACATACCAACTTGGAGGGGAAATATTAATTGTTACAGAACAGGAAAGAGACCTGGGGGTTATTGTCACAAATTTGCTTAGCAGGTCAGCCCTCTACTCCCAAAGTACAAACCTCTGAGTGTAGAATTGTGAACAGTGAACAGTACAAGGTAACCATCCTGTCTGTTTTGTGGGTTTGAGTCTTCTTAGTCTCAAGTTCTGGAGGAATTCAAACTGATAACCTCTTGTTAGCGTACCCAATTATCAGGCTCAGATAATTCTGTCTTTGGGGACCAGATATCTTTGCCTACAGGCACCTAATCAGGTATTACAGAATGAACCCTTAGAACTCTCTATAAGGCCTTAGAAAACTCCATCTATTTCTCAGTTTGGTATCACAATAGCTCACACACAGTGTCAACTATAACCTTCAAAGCTTCACTTGTATAGAAAAAGAAATTTAAGGCACACCAGGCAATTTTCATTTTAAAATCTATATCTTTACTTTAAAATAGGTAAATAGGAAAACAGTAATTTTACAGAACAAAATATCCCACCACTGCCACCAATCTGTCACAGATTCCCTCAGCAGGTCAGCCCTCTACTCCCAAAGTACCAACATCTGAGCATAATATTGTGAACAGTGAACAGTACAAGATAACCCTTTTGTCTGTTTTGTGGGTTCGAGTCACCTTAGTCTCAAGTTCTGGAGGGATTCAAACTGATAACCTCTTGTTAGCATACCCAATTATCAGGCTCAGATAATTCTGTCTTTGGGGAGCCAGATATCTTTGCCTATGAGCACTTAATCAGGTATTGCAAAACAAACCCTAAGAACTCTATGCAAGACCTTAGAGAACTCTTATCTATTTCCCAGTTTGGTATCAAAATAAGCTCATACACAGTGTCAACTATAACATTCAAAGCTTCACAATATAAAAAGAAATTTCAAGGCACACCAGGCAGTTTCTGTTTTTAAAATATATATATTTACTTTAAAATAGGTAAAATAGGAAACCAGTAAAATTACAGAACACAATATCCCAACACACACAATCTTAAAACAAAAAGGTTTAAAGTACAAATTCCTACATATACTGAGACTGGTCTTAGCTAAGGTATTCTTACTTAGTTTTACAGTGCTGTGATGTCCTTCCTTCTCAGTCAGAAAAGAATGAAAAAATATGTATTCTAAGGTTTTGCTCAGTATGTTTAAAAACAGTCTTGTGCAGCCTTCTCTCTGAGGTCACCTAACTCCCTTGGAGTATTAAACGTAATATTCCATAACACAGAAAGTCAAACAAGATATTTGACAAACTAACAGGTGACATCAATGAATTTCCTCTTTTCCTGTGACCTTTCAGACTGGTCTGTGATCTACAGACATCAAAGGCTCTTTGATGTAATGCTGGCTTCCCTCTGATGACACCCCTCCTACACATGCATATTGGATTACAGTGCAGTCTGGGATCTGTACATCAACCTCTGTTTGATGTAATCAAATGGCTTCTGTGGAAGACAGTTCAAATACATGCAGAAGTTCCTTCGTTCCTGATCCTTAGTGCAAATTAAAGGATTTCCCTGAGGATGTCATGAATGGCTAATTTTATTCCCTGAGATCAAAGCCAATTTAATATGCTAATTGAACCTCAGATATTTGTAGTTTTCCTACGTCCTGTCCTTTGAACTTATGCCTGGGGAGGTTTTATGTGTCATTTTAGCAAGACAGTGGTTTCTCTTGAAACAGTCCACCACACTTTTTTATATTTACAAAAAATGATACAGGATCAGAACCAGCTGTCCAAGTGTGATAGTTGCTATTTCTGATGACCTGAAAATAGCTAAACAATGTGACAGGGTAGTGGGAAGACTAGCGAACGTTGGGATGCAAAGGAGGGCTCTCACCAGCAGAAAGAGGAGATAATGATACCCTTGCAAAATCACTAGTTAGACTCCACCTCAAGTATTTATGTGTGTTCAGTTTTGGAGGTTTCATCTCCAAAAGAACATAGACAGATAAAAATGCAGCAAACAGGAGAGTAACCAAAATAGTGCAGGGCCTGGATCAAAACCCCTACAGAGATGGACTGTAGTATTTTAACACGTACTCCCTAGAAGACAGGAGGGAATGGGGGATATGACAGACATTCAAATATCTCACGGGTCTAAACAAAGTACAGAAAGAAAAAGATGTTCAAGGACAATGGGGCACAATATGAAGCTTGAGGGGAGACCTAGAGGAAACATGAGAAATACTTTTTCACAGACAGGGTGGTGGATACTTGGACAGCCTCGCAGCAGAAGCAGTATGGGCTAAAACAATCATAGGATTTAAGAATGAGTGGGATAGACTCAAGAGAATCATAAAAATCAAGGGGATGAAAGCTGGGGACAGAGTAAGGTCTGCGGTTGCACCAAAGGTAGGGAAATCTGGGCAGAATGGTTGGGCTAAATGATTATCTGCTGTCAGCATCTATGTTCCTGTGTTTCAGTGCTCAGTTCTGTGGAATGTCTTTCTGCAATTTAATACAGTAATCCAAATTTTATACATTCATTCTGAACTGTGGAATTAACATATGAATTAGAGATTAATGTATGAAACTGCAGAAAGAAATTCTGTGAAACTGATCACTGACAGTGATCAAGTCTGCAGAATTGTTTTTTGCAGTTGAATACATTAATCCACAATTCATACATTTATTCCACTGTTCTAAGTCAGAATTTCTGCAAAAGTTGCCAGATTGCATTCTGATATTTCATGGAAATGAAATTTTGACTTTAGCACTATACTGCTGGTGTAATTTTACAGCAGTCCCTTATTACAACAAATGCCTCGGGTCCATCCCATCTGTCTGATATGGTGAGGGTTCATTATAATAAGGACATACTGTCCTTCAGCTGGCAGTGTGCATTTCTTTTATAAAACAATACGCCTAGGCAGCAATCAAATTCACAGACTCTGGGGTGTACTACATCTGAGCAGTGTTTACTAAAAATCCAAGCACTAGTGAACAGAGACATTAAAATATAACCTAACACCATGCTCCAGTCTGTGACTTCAAAGCGTTGATTCACACCTGCACTTCTGCTCTTTTACTTCCTTTTTCATTCATCCAGCTTTCCTGACTCAGCTGGCTCCCTTTGCCACTCAGCCAGACAAAGCTGGGCTCCTCGAGCTCTTGTCATCCTCTGCAACCGACTTCCATCTGAGCCAGTCGCCAGCTGCACTTACCTGTATCAGTCAGGTAGGAGAACAGCTCAGTTGCCAGAATGCATTTCCTTTCAGTGCCATATGTGCTTCTGTAGTGAATCTCTACTCAGACCAACCACAGAATAGGTCAGTGTAAAAATCCACAAACAAAGCTCTGCTTGGCTCCCATTCAGAACAGGTTGGCATGAGGTCTCGTTTTGATGTTGGCAAGTGGCATTGAATTTTACTACAGATGATTTGTAGTACAGTACTGCTGGCTGATTGCCAGCACAGTGACATCTGGGGGCAGCATGGCAGGGTTAGAAAGGGAAAGGTGATAGAAAAAAAGTGGCAGCTGGAGACAGCTGGTCATTATGGTGCAAATTAACATATTACCAAATTAAGCATCATGTATTTTGCTACCTTTTATCCTGTATACTAGCCTGAAAATAGTCATTGCTATGGCTAGTGCACTTACCCGGTAAACACAAACTAAATAAAATAAAATAAGTAAATTGTAACATTTTATTAATTGTCAGACTGTCTACTGTTCTATGCATTGCTGTTTATGTTTAACTCTGTGCCACCGTATGTGGCCCAGGTCATGCCTGAAAATGATCCCTGGGATCAATCAATCAATCAATTTCTTTATTTTGCCAGGTGGAACACCATTGAGGCAAGCTCATTTACAAGATAGACCTGCAACAATACAGTAGCCAGATGGATCATAACCTAAACATATAGTAAGCATATATATGACAACATAATCATACAAGGCATACATAGGTCAAGGAAGTACATGTAATATGCAACAAGCTAAGAGTCACTAGCAAACCATTTACATAAGCACTTAGAAGGTCACTGATTCAATACATGTAGATACAATTTTGAGCACATTAAGTAAAGATTACATGGACATTTGCGTAACTGTAGGATAACAGGGTCTATATGACCTATGAGCAGCATGCAGGAGAGTACAGACTATTAAGTGACTGAGTTGATAAGGTAATGACAAGACAGAGTAGAAGAGGAAAAGAAAAATGGGAGAAGAGGTGGATGACAGGAGTAAGGACAGTACAGAGGTAGGACTAGGGAGTGATGAAAGAGTGTAATAGATGGGGATTCAGGTTGTCAGTAGGTAGTATACTATTCAGAAACCGTGTCTCTAGGTTGATATCCTAGTAGACAAGCCTGATGAAGTATAAGCAAAAAACTATGGTGATTTGCATATGCAGCCCATGATGCTTTGCATTGTGGGGGCATGTGTGATTTTGTATTTTCTTTATAAGCAAAAAAAGGCAGGTTGGCTATTAGTATACTACTTCCCTATTTGAAACACTGGCAGACCACAGAGAAGGTCTTTAGGAGCATGGCTTTGAATCAGGAAAGTAATACAGGATAAGTTAGCCTTTGGGATTTTTGTATCTTGTTCCAGAGCACTGGAAGGGCGTAGCTTATGGAACTCTAAATGATTAAAAAATCATAAATAAACAAGAGGAAAACAATAGAACCACCACAGCTGTTCGTTATAAGTGAGCTTCATTCTGACGTGATTTCCTTTAATAATGGAGGACTGTATTTTTACACAGCTCTGCTCTTTGTCTTACTGTAGGTGCCTCAGTCTCAGCCTTGGAATCATTGCTACAGCATGTCTTTATCTGTGACATCAGCATAGTATCCAGGGCAAATTGCCCTATTTGCAGATGACACAAAGCTAGGAGGAAGGATTGACAGTGAGGAGGTGGTTATGGACCTTCAAAAGATCTACAGAAACTGGAAAGATGGTGAGTGTTTGGCAGCTGAAGTTCAGTGCAAAAAGGTAGGGTGATGCATTTGGGTAAAGGGAATCCAAGGACAGAGTTCCACCTCAATGGAGTCCAGCTCAGCACCACGCTGGAAGAACAGAACCTAGAGGCGTCGTCATAAGCAGCACATTTAAACAATCAAGCCAATGCAACAAAGCTTATAGCAAGACCAGCAAAATGCTAGGTGCGAGGAGGGGATTTGACAGGAGGAGGAAGGAGTAATTCTACCACTCTTGAGGTCCCTGGTAAGGCCTCAGCTGGACTACTGTGTCCCATTTTGGAGCCCACATATGAAAAAGGATACATACAAGTTGGAGGCTATCCAGAGAAGAACACTAAAAATGATCCACGACCTTCAAGGGCACTTGTACAAAGACTGGAAGCATTAAACACAGTATATTCTCACCGGAGACAGTGAGGTAGAGGTGGGATATGGTTGAAACATTCAAGTTCCTGAAAGGAATAAATAAGGTGCCATCCTCAGACCTGTTCAACAGGGTCTCCGACTCTAACACCAGAGGGCACAGGTGGAAGTTGGGGGAGAAGGCTTCAAGAGGGAGCATAGGAAACACTGTTTTACAGAAAGAGTCATGGAGCCATGGAATAAACTGCCAGCTGAGGTACAGTAGTAGCGAAATTTGTCAATCAATTTTATGAGATTCCCTATTTCTCCTTCACAAAATTTACCTTCACAAAATTTAGGAAAAATCTTCTAAAATTCTTTTGTTATCTCTACAGAAAGAGGCCAGTCCCTATTACAGAAGTTAAGTGCCATCTGGTAGATTTTCAACTACACTATCAAATGAAACAACCCTCTCTGCTTAGCAGTGAACAACTAATTCGGTGCTACTACTGTAGTGGAAGCAAAGTTTGTGACATCATTCAAGCTGGGGTGGGACAAGGCTAAAGCACAATCAAAAGCAACAGTAATAGTAGAAAGCATTAAGCAGAAGGGGTGTTAGGTCCTAGGGATAGGCATAGGGAGAGGCATCAGCAGCAGAAAACAGGAAGTTGTTATCCCTCTGTACTGACAGCTGGTGAGACCCCATCTGGAGTACTGCGTCCAGTTCTGGAGACCCCATCTCCGCAAGGACATAGATAGGATAGAGGCAGAGGAGGGCATTTAAAATGGTGCAGGGTCTGTAAGAGAAGCCGTATGAGGAGAGACTAAAGGAGCTTAATATGTATACCCTTGAGGAAAGAAGGGGGACATGATAGAAACTTTTAAGTACCTCAGTGGAATCAACAAAGTCCAAGAGGTAGCATCTCTCAGAAAAAGAGACTGGCAAGAACAAGGGGACACAATTTAAAGATAGAGGAGGGGCGGTTCAGGGCAATGTGAGAAGTATTATTTCACAGAGAGGATAGTGGAGGCATGGAACAGCCTTCCTGAGGAGGTTGTGGGGTCTAAAACTGTGGGACAATTCAAGAACGCATGGGACAGACATAAGGCAATTCTTGTGGGGGGTAGGAAGAAATAGGCTGTTAGTTAACTAGGATCTGCGGCGTATCCTGTAGGTATGGAAATGGGCAGACTAGGTTGGCCAAGCAGTCCTTATCTGCCATCAAAGTCTATGTTTCTGTTTTTCTATGTCCTGGGATCTGAGAAGATCCAGAAAACACATGGGCAGACTAAATGTACCCTTGGTCTCCTGCTATTTTTCTTTCTATATTTCTATGACTTATGTCCAGTTCTGGTTCCACTCTAACCAAGTCAGGGTTAACACAAAGAAAATTGTGCCCATGGCCCTTGACACCAGCCAAATGTTCACCAGGCTCTGTGCCCCTTCTCTTTTCTCTTCCCCGGATGGCTCTCCCTGTGAGATTGTCCCCTGTTTCCAACATCCTGCTCAGTGGTTGAATAGTAGGCTTCTGTTCTTTATCCATACTAATGCCGTCCACAGCAAGCTCTGCCATAAACTTGGTGCTTTCTGCCACAAAAAAGACTGTCTCTCCTCCCTGGTCCACTGTGAGCACTCCTCCACTCCTGGTTAAACAATTAAAAAAAAAAAAAAAAAAAGATTATTAAGATGCTGCTTCTGGTGTTTGACTACGTTGATCTGTTTTCTGGCACTGCCCTATCCTCCTCCATTGCCAAAATGGACACCCTCTGCAATGCTTTCTGCAATTTTGCTGCTAATGCTGCTCCTCATATTCATTATTGTGTTATTTACACGTCCCTTTCTAGCCCTCCCCTTTCCTTCCATCGCCTCATACACTGAGTGCCCCTAGTTTCTTAGTACTGCTTTGACTCTCTGCCTCCCATCTCTGCTCTCCTCCATTCCTCTGATGCTTGTTCTCTTTCCTATCCTCCACTGATGGTTGTTCTCTTTGCTCTCCTCCTCTGATGCTTGTTCTCTTTGCTCTCCTCCTCTGATGCTTGTTCTCTTTCCTCTCCTCCACTGATGGTTGTTCTCTTTCCTCTCCTCCTCTGATGGTTGTTCTCTTTCCTCTCATCCTCTGATGCTTGTTCTCTTTCCTCTCCTCCACTGATGGTTGTTCTCTTTCCTCTCCTCCTCTGATGCTTGTTCTCTTTCCTCTCATCCTCTGATGCTTGTTCTCTTTGCTCTCCTCCACTGATGCTTGTTCTCTTTGCTCTCCTCCTCTGATGCTTGTTCTCTTTGCTCTCCTCCTCTGATGCTTGTTCTCTTTGCTCTCTTCCTCTGATGCTTGTTCTCTTTGCTCTCATCCTCTGATGCTTGTTCTCTTTGCTCTCATCCTCTGATGCTTGTTCTGTTTGCTCTCCTCCACTGATGCTTGTTCTCTTCCTCTCCTCCTCTGATGCTTGTTCTCTTTCCTCTCATCCTCTGATGCTTGTTCTCTTTGCTCTCCTCCACTGATGCTTGTTCTCTTTGCTCTCCTCCTCTGATGCTTGTTCTCTTTGCTCTCCTCCTCTGATGCTTGTTCTCTTTGCTCTCCTCCTCTGATGCTTGTTCTCTTTCCTCTCTCCTCTGATGCTTGTTCTCTTCCTCTCCTCCTCTGATGCTTGTTCTCTTTCCTCTCCTCCTCTGTTGCTTGTTCTCTTTGCTCTCCTCCTCTGATGCTTGTTCTCTTTCCTCTCCTCCACTGATGGTTGTTCTCTTTGCTCTCCTCCTCTGATGGTTGTTCTCTTTGCTCTCCTCCTCTGATGCTTGTTCTCTTTCCTCTCATCCTCTGATGCTTGTTCTCTTGCTCTCCTCCACTGATGCTTGTTCTCCCTCTCTCCTCCTCTGATGCTTGTTCTCCTTCCTCTCATCCTCTGATGCTTGTTCTCTTTGCTCTCCTCCTCTGATGCTTGTTCTCTTTGCTCTCATCCTCTGATGCTTGTTCTCTTTGCTCTCATCCTCTGATGCTTGTTCTCTTTGCTCTCCTCCTCGATGCTTGTTCTCCTTCCTCTCCTCCTCTGATGCTTGTTCTCTTTGCTCTCCTCCTCTGATGCTTGTTCTCTTTGCTCTCATCCTCTGATGCTTGTTCTCTTGCTCTCCTCCTCTGATGCTTGTTCTCTTTGCTCTCCTCCTCTGATGCTTGTTCTCTTTGCTCTCATGACTCCTGTACTGTCTTCATATCACACTGCAGCTCTGCTGCTGGAAAAGCTGCTTTCTCTTCAAATCTTCCCTCTCCCTGGAACAATCTTCTTCTCACTCTCCACCTCTCCCCTTCCCTGTTCTCGCTCAAATATCAGATCAAACCTCTTGTCACGCCCTCCTGCTCTGCCCTGACCGTAGTTAATTCTGCCATGGTACTCCGCCGCATACAACCTTAGTGTTCCTGTACCAGTGCCTTAGTTTTGCTATACCAGCCTGCACGCTGTCTACTGTATTGTATTTATTGTTTAATTATTATATTTTTGCTGCACCTTGCACTTTTCTACTATGCGCTCATTGCATATTTTACCTAGATACATTGTAAACTTTGTCTGCCTAATCTCTCTTCCCCCAAGTCACGCCTGGAAATGAACCTTGGCTCAGAGCATCTTTCCCATTACCAATTTTCAATAAATAAATAAATGAATAGATTACAGATCTGGTTTAACAGAATGGATACAGTGGAGGGGAAACTTCTTTGGGAGAGCAAGTTCACTTGCTATAGTTGCTCAAAACTATGGTCCCTCTGAAAAAGGAGTGGCTTGAACCTCCCTTGGTTCATTGCCTACAACCTGGCATTTGATTTAACGAAAACTCTCAAATAGTTTGAGACAAAAATAAATACTCTCCCCTTGTGGCTAGTGATGGAAAGATACCTATGTGGTGGTGTCTCCCCAGCTATACTACTGTATTCTCCCATTCCTGCACAGTTAAAAGTGTAGCCCACCCTGCAAGCCTTGACTAAGGGATGGCATCAATTTGCCAATCCCCTCAGCCTTCTTGCTTTGGCCCCATTATGGGGAGATCCTGTCTTTGGCATTGGTAATAAGCAGGTATGGTGGAAGGCCTAGAAGGCTTCAGGCATACATCTTGTTGTTTCATCCATATTGGTGCAACAGTCATGTTGCTGACACCGATATGGGTGCAGGCAATTAGCTGCCTGGCATTAGGCATTGTGGCTTCTGGGATGGAGAGCACCAAAGCCCCATCTCAGGAAATAGTCATGTTTTCCCAAAACGGGCAGCTTCAACCTTGCATCCTCCACAACTTAATATAACCTCCTCTGGGGCAGGCATGCCCCAGAGGGGGAAGAAATTGTGTGGGCACAAAGGGCGGCATGACTGAGGGGGTGATCTGAAATCAAGATCACCCCTGTCATCATTGCCCTTATTGTGGCACCATAATTACAGTGACAAAATTCAATTCAATGAAGAAAGGAGGGTTACCGCAGGGTTCAGTACTGGGACTGGTCCTTTTTAATGTCTTTATAAGTGACATTGCAGAGGAACTGGAAAGAAAAGTATGTCTCTTTGCAGATGACACAAAGATCTGCAATAGGATTGATACACAAGATGGAGTAGAAAGGATGAGAAGGGACTTGGCAAGGTTGGAGGAATGGTCAAATGTATGGCAGCTTAGATTCAATGCTAAGAAGTGCAAGGTAATGCACCTGGGAAACAAAAACCCAGGGGAAGAGTACACAATAGGAGGTGAGATACTGACAACAATAAAAATGGAAAGGGACCTGGGGGTAATTATATCAGATGATCTAAAGGTGTGCAAGCAATGTGAGAAGGCAGTAAGGATGGCTGGGGGGATACTGGGATGCATAGGGAGAGGCATCAATAGTAGAGAACAGGAAGTTGTTATCCCTCTGTACAGACAGCTGGTGAGACCCCATCTGGAGTACTGTGTGCAGTTCTGGAGACCCCATCTCCGCAAAAACATGGACAGAGTGGAGGCTGTCCAGAGGAGGGCAATCAAAATGGTGCAGGGTCTGCACCAGAAGACATATGAAGAGAGACTAAAGGAGCTTAATATGTATACCCTTGAAGAAAGAAGAGAGAGGGGGATATGATAGAAACTTTCAAATACCTCAAGGGAATCAACAAAGTCCAAGAGGGTAGTATCTTTCAGAAAAAGAGATGTGCAAGAACAAGGGGCACAATTTGAAGTTAGAGGGGACTGCTCAGAGGTAATATGTGGAAGTATTTTTCACGGAAAGGGTTGTGGATGCATGGAACAGCCTTCCTGAGGAGGTCGTTGAGTCAAGAACAGTGAGGGAATTCAAGAATGGTGGGACAGACATAAGGCAGTCCTGTGGGGTAGGAAGAAGTAGGCCGTTGGTTAACTAGGATCTGCAGCTTATCCGTTGGTAGAAAAATTAGCAGACTAGGTGGGCCAGCGGTCCTTATCTGCCATCAAATTATATGTTTCTACGTTTCTACCATTCTAATGGTATACCCATCTCATTTGTTGTTATTTACCAGGGCTGATAAATCTGCAGTGATGTTTTCTTTGCGAGACTTGATTTCTGGAAATAGCTCCAGCTGAGGAATATGTTATTAGTTAGAGGATATTTTCTCTTATAACAGAGAATTCAGTGCAGACCCTCCACCCCATTGCAAATCTTATACATATAATAATATTTCTGCC